>OX422212.1:500838903-501438903 GCA_949130495.1 Sambucus nigra
CGAGGGAGGTTCAAGTACCTCGTCATGGCAGTGGATTATTTTACTAAGTGGGTGGAAGCTGAACCACTGATTGATATGACGTACGAGAAGGTTTATCAATTCATTTGGAAGAATATCATCTGTCGATATGGTCTCCCTCATGCTTTCATTACAGATCATGGAACACAATTTGATAATGAGGAATTTGCTGCCTATTGTCACCAGTCGAACATTTTGAAATTTCATTCAGCACCAGGCCATCCTCAAAGCAATGGACAGACTGAGGTGACGAACATAACATTATTAAATGGGTTGAAGAAAAGGCTAAGTGAGGCTAAAGAAAATTGGATTAATGAGCTACAATCAGTTTTGTGGGCTTACCGAACAACTCCCCGAGCAGCAACTGGAGAATCACCATACATGTTAGCATTTGGAAGTGAGGCTGTAATACCTGCCGAGTTGGGTCTCCCAACATATAGAGTGCTGAATTGTAATTCCCCAATCAGCGATTTAATGAGAAGACTGGATTTGGATATGCTCGAGGAGGTTAGAGAAGAGGCATCCATCAGAAATGCTGCTTATCAACAACGAACAGCTCTGTTCTACAACAAAAGGGTGAAGAAATGCGATCTAAAGGAAGGAGATTATGTGCTGAAGAGGTTCATTTAGAAGCACAATAAACTCGAAGCAAACTGGCATGGACCTTATCGAGTTATGGAAGTTGTTCGACCAGGAACTTACAGAATAGCAACTCTAGAAGGAGAGGAATTTAAGAATGCATGGAATGCTGAACACCTACGCAAGTATTATCAGTAATGTAAAATGTAAAGCATTTCCATCATTATGAATAAAACGAGGATGTTTCACCATTTTCTTTCTGTTGAAAGTTTTTCGGGGAATACTAGTGTTGTACACTACGCTGAAGACTATAGTTCAGACCCACGATCAACTCCGGTTGATAAAAGGGCGAGAACCAAAAAAATACTCCTTTGGTTAGGAGGCGACACTAGTGTGACCAACTACGGTTGGTAAGATATCTAGTGGACAGTTCGAAAGAACCAAAAAATACTCCTTTGGTTAGGAGGCGACACTAGTGTGACCAACTACGGTTGGTAAGATATCTAGTGGACAGTTCGAAAGAACCAAAAAATACTCCTTTGGTTAGGAGGCGACACTAGTGTGACCAACTACGGTTGGTAAGATATCTAGTGGACAGTTCGAAAGAACCAAAAAAAAAACACTCCTTTGGTTAGGAGGCGACACTAGTGTGACCAACTACGGTTGGTAAGATATCTAGTGGACAGTTCGAAAGAACCAAAAAATACTCCTTTGGTTAGGAGGCGACACTAGTGTGACCAACTATGGTTGGTAAGATATCTAGTGGACATATAGTTCGAAAGAACCACTACTACTCCTTTGGTTAAGAGGTGTAAACCAGCATGATCAATTACGGTTGGTAAGATAAAAATATACTCTCACATTACAACTTATGTTGGTCGGGAGGTAAGATTATTACAAAAAGTTCTTTGAAGAGCAAAATATTCCGAACTGTACCAAGTATGGTTGGTCGGGGATAAAAACCCACTAACTGTAGTTGGTTGACGAGGAGAATTTATTGACCTTGGTTGGTCGGACACATTTTATGAAAATATTTGAAATTGAACCAAGTATGGATGGTCGGGGATAAAATCCCATCAACTGTAGTTGGTCGACAAACATTATTTAACAACCTTGTTTGGTTGGAAACATTTTAAACATTTTCATACTCATTACTTTATTATTAAGTGATCGAGCAACATTACTGATACTTGTAATTCTTCTTTATTACCAAGTTGGTCCATGGACAACACAATATTGTTATCTTTTTAACAGATACATATGCATAAATGTAAAGTGTTTGATAAACACAAGATAATACCAATACAGATTTACAAACAAAAATGAAGTCTTTCATTAAAAATTCAAAATAAGTTACATATTACATGTATGTGCTGACTATTACATTAAGATTCCTATTCTATTGGTTTCTTGCCCTTTGCTTTTGAGACAGGATCTTCGCCAGCAGGAGGATCTTCCAGGCAAAGGGGAGAATTAATAAAGTTCAAGTCCTTCAGCATTCTGATGTTCATTATTGAAGGTGTATCCATTAGATGCTCTGGACGAGATACTTCGATTTGGGAATGAAGGCTATAATCACCGAGGTATTTTGAAATTAGGCTACGAGGAATGGAACGAGCTGGGATCAGGCCATATCCAATTTGAAAGGTGGCACAGGCAAGTCTAGTAACCCTGGAGCATGATAATCCCATAAAAAATGCCCTTGCTCCAAATTTAATACACCCAAGGCGTTCAACCATCCTTGCTTATAACCTTCATTGTTGTCATGTTCAATACGAGCATCCAAATGAACAAGAGCTTCATTATATCCTGCCATCCAGAATTCCCTGGGATGCTTATGAAATTGAAAGGTTAATCTATCCAATTGTTCGAGAAGATTTTTGGCAAAAAGATCCTTGGTATGAAGAGCAGACTTCGTTGCAGTAAGTTGATCTTCCGAGGATAGATTTTTCTTGGACATTTCTGACTGAGCACGATCCTTAGCATTCAATTGAAACGCTTGAGTTTCCAAAGTAGACTGAGTGCGAGCCTCTTCAACATTGCGACTAAGAACTCTTGATCGGCTCCGAGAAGCAACTGGAGAACTTTGCTCCTCAACAATTCTTCCTCGTCCCCGAGAACCTCTTCCTCATCCCCGAGCAGTCACAGGAATAACAGATTTTCTCAAGTTATCCAGTTCTTGCCTTAGTTTGGCATTTTCAACCTCTAAGAATGAGAAACCTTCATCAGTAACGGGCACTAGAGCAGTGGAAGATGACGCTGCAGATTCATATTGAGCCAACTTTTTCTGTAAATTATTATTTTCTTGTTCCAGGATCTCGGCAATCTGCCTGCAAGCTTCAACTTCACCTTTTAGGGTCCTTTCCCTAATATCATATCCAGCAATGATCTTTTTATGGCCTGTTTCAGAAGAAAGTTGTTGATATCTATTTTCATAATCCTTGTGCAACGAAGCCATTGATGCATTGTGTTGATTTTGAAGATCCTCTATGGAACCATGAAGTTCCTCAATCAATTCGTAGTAGGCTACATTGTTGGCCACAGCTCGATCGAGTAAATCTTTCAAGTACTGATAAGCCTCAATTGCCTGTTCTGAGGCGTCATGGCCAAGGATGTCAAAAATTTCTGATGTACTAAGGTCTGTATGACCAGCCTTATAATATTGGTGACATTGCTGCATCAGCTCGGTATCATGTGAAGATATCAGTTCCATTATAGCAACAAACTAAAGACGAGAAAAAGACAACAATCAACAAAAACAAATCATCAACAACAGAGATGAGCAAAGATGTATCTTATTAGATCACAAAAGGATTACATTGTTCGATTACAAGTAATGAAAGATAGAATTAATGCCGAACAACTTCACACCTTTTCCTTGTCTCCCAAGACTTTCTCGGGAGGCTGGGACGAGGAGCTCGGTTGCTCGGTGGTAACAACGGCTTGATCGGCAGGAATCTTCTCGGGAGGAGGAGGCATGGAAGAAATGTCCTCGGTGACAGAAGGTTGAGAGGCAGAGACTGGATCACCTATAGCCATAGAAGATTCATCAGAGACAGGATCATCTTCTTCTTCTTCCACAATTGCTGGAGGAGGACCAGGGAGGTGTTGTTGGAATAGCTCAGAATCGTCTTTGACCTTCAACTCTTGCAGAGCAGCTACCCAGCCATCGTGGAAGTATTTCAACTTCCCATATTAGACTTGGGATGTCATAGCAGCAATCCCTTTATCCCATCCTTTCTCCCAGCCAGCACTGAAAGATTTGTTGACTGCGACTTTTCTTCTTAATTTCTCCGAGGAAAGTTTTACATCCAATTCCTCTTTTTTGACCTTGATATCTCGCAGGGTAGATAACTTTTCCTCTGCCTTTTTCAGCTTGCCATCATATTCCTGATGTTCAACCTCTAAACCTTTTACTTTATCCTCCAAATTCTTGGAGGTTTCAGCCATCTTCACCTTCTCAGCTTCAGCCACAGCCAATTTTTTCTCCCAAACAGATTTTTCCTCAACATACTGTTGGCGAGATTCCTTCAAGGATTGGGTCAAACCCAGCAAAGCATCCTCTACACCTGACGAGGAGCTTGAAGCTTTAATAGCTTCATCCTTCTTCACAATATTATTGAAACAGTTCACCAGCTGAAAGATGAGAAAAATAGTAAAGTCAATACAAAATGCAAGCATTCAGAGAAAGAAAGAAAAACCAAAAGTATGAGAAATTTACTGAAGCAAGGTGACGAGCAGCTAGGGATGTCAGCATATCCCTAGGAATTTTTTCATCAATTCCATGGACCTCGGGTATGACCGAGTTCATTGCAGAACTTGGAAGAATGATGTTTGGAACATCAGTACCACCAGCAGGTAGAGAGGAGGCAGTTTTAGCCAGATTAACGGAGGATGATTTCCTCAATCTCCTCAACGGGAGTTCAGCACTTTCAACCAAAGAAGACTTGGTCGGAGAGATAGTAATTACTTCTACAGGAGCAACTTTCTTGCTCGGAGCCACTGGGGGCTTCTCGGTAGCTTTAGAGGGTGCAACATACACTTTCTTAGTCCCCTCTGGGACATCAGTTTTACCTCTCTTAGCCCCAACAGCAGAAGTAATGTCATCAAAGAGAGCAGGAGGAGCTCTTTTCTTACCCATTCTTTGACTTAAAGGAAGATGAGAATCTGAAGAAGAGTCTTCTGAGGTTGAGGCTGGTTCAACAGGGTGAGCAGTATAAGAGGTTGTATAGCTCCTATACTGCAGCAAATATGATGCAGACCTGATATGCTCTTCTGCAACGTTCTTATGCAAACCCCAGATAAGTTTCAGATGCTTGATATTAACCTCTGATTCCTTTGGAGTTTTTCTTTTGCTATCAACTGCAAATAAATACATAATGAGATATCAGTCATACATTTTGTCAAACATGATGAAAACATAATTTTATAAGTAAAATAAAATGAAAAATAAACCTATCCCATTGCCATATGGGGGGCATCTGGGACCATTGTATACTTCATCTCCAGTTAAAGGGGCATACTGCCAATTTTTTATGACCAACCCATGCTCAAAATAATCTCTATTTGAGTCAGGGAGGTTAACTACAAGAGTCCTATTCAGAAACCTAGTTTTTAAGTAATAAATATTATCTAGAGTAGCCCATTTATAGCAATACATAATTTCAGGGATCCCAATACGAGTCCCATGAGTTAGATTTAATTTATGCACCCCATTAATTATTCTCCATGAATTGGGGGCTATTTTTGCAGGGACAAGATCAAAATATTGACAAAACTCAAGACACAATGGGTTTGGTGGAAAGGAAAAACCACATTCAGCAATGTAAAGACTGGGGAACCAATGTCCCTCAGCCAATCGAAAATAATCTAAAGGCTCAGAAAGAACCTCTAGAGTTACCCAGGAAGGAATGGAAAAATCAGAACGAAATTTCTCAACAGACTCCACAATATAAACCATATTGAATAAAAGAGATACAGAAGAAAGGAAGAAGATCTTACAGGAAGAAAGGACGTATGTTGACAACGAACGAAAACAAGGATGAACGCACAAGAGAGAAGGAGAGAATAGAAAGCTTGAATGCAGAAAAGTGGAAAACATAGAAGACGGTATGGTTACCTAAGAAGTTTAAATACTCTTCATTGGGAAGCGGCGAAAGAAATGATTACTAAAAAGAAACTACTGAACTTCCGGCGGCTAAAAGGACAAAAACTGCACGGAGATCGAAGCGCTTATAAAAAATTTAAAATAACGGCGGAAGCTGCGAAATAAGAAGGAAATTTGAATACAATGTTCCTGAAACCCAGGAAAGTCATTTAATATCTCCATATACCGAGAAAGAATGTCCCATACTTCTCAAAATTCGAAATATGAAACATTGGGGGCTTCTGTTGATACCAAAATTAATATGCTGATGTGGACGAATAATACGAAGACACGTGTCAATCTACGTGGCACAATAGCAGCAAGGAAGTTCATTTCTTCGACCAATTCATGTTCTCTCCGAGCAACGAGGATGACCCGAGGACCTCTAGCACTCTGAGATACTCCAGCGCTCCGAGGAACTCTTGATCAACGAGCAACTAAGGCGGTCCGAGCTGCATCTCGGTCGTATCATTAATTACCAGACGGACAACTGTTCAACTATTCATTGAATGTTTATATTCTTGACGCCCACGCTACATTAAATGTATTACCCTTTCATATGAATGTCATTTAATGTATCGAACCTTTCATGTACAGCCTAAAGGCTATAAATACCTTGTATCATCCTCATTCAGAGGGGACCGGAATTTCTTGAGAGAACTTGTAATCAAGAATTCTGCAAACATTCAGCAATAACATAACAGTGGACGTAGGCTTTATTCCTAGCCGAACCACTTTAAAAATCTTTGTCTTATTTATTTATCTGTGATTGAATAATTAGAGCAATCTAGTTTTTTACATCAACAGCAGGGCAGGATTATTTGGATTTATATCCACAAATTTGATAAAGAACTGTTATTTCATTTTAGGGAAGTAATACGTCACTAAGCTTAATGCTTACGGGTTATATTTTAACATTTTTAGGTTTGTATGCGGCCAGGTAGGATATCATATGATCAGTGATTTGAGAGTTACACCGTTAGAAAGATCTTGGTATTAGATGTGGGGATTTAATCATTATCACACTGAGGTTTTACTACACTCGCACATCTTATATATTGAGTTAGCATGGGCTGATTTGATGATTGTAATATTTAATCATAGTCAATCATAGTATAGCATGTTCGTTTAATTATGACTCTGATGTTAATTTCGTTATGGTACAAAGAACACGATTATGTTTATCGATATTCTGGAAGTGGTCACGGACCAAATCCATGACCACTATGGGTTACAGACTTGGGCCGTGACCAGGTCGTGACCATCTTGGCGCCAAACTCGTGCCAAAATTCCCTCCAAGCTTGGTCACGGAGAGGTCACGGCCCAAGTCCGTGACCCATGGCATGACGAAGAAGATATTACACACATTGAGGGTCATGGCTTAGGGCCGTGACCATTTCTTGGTGTGGGTCACGACTATGGGCCGTAACCATACCTCATTCAAGCACTAGGGTTGATGAAAAAGGGTCGCGCATCACAGATTGAGGGTCACGGATATGGGACATGACCATTTCTTGGTGGGGGTCACGGCTAAGGGTCGTGACCATACCTCAATCAAGCATGAACATAGTCGTGCATGGTGGGTCACGGCTCTAGGCCGTGACCAAGTCTGAGGAACCCAGCTCCCTGCCTTACCTTCATTTTAAGGGTTGAGCGTATGGGGTCATGACTCTTGGTCATGACCAGTTCCAGGTCTTAAAAAAAAGACTCACCGCTGCTTCTTATTTCATTTGGAGTAAGGCCGCTGCAAGGGTTAAGGGATTTTGAGTAAGGCCGCTGCAAGGGTCACGGCTCAGTGCGATTTAGATTTGGATTTCGGTTGGATTTGCAAGGGTTAAGGGATTTCAGTTGGTTTGCATTTGGATTAACCCCTGGTATGTATTGATTCCTTTTGATTTCATTTGGATTTCCTGATTTCTATCTAAAGCCCTAATTTCGGTGTATGTATGTGGAGATTTACGTTTGTATGTGTGTATGTGTGTGTATGTATAGATTTATGTTTATATGTGTGTGTATGTATAGATTTATGTGTATATGTATGTTTATGTGTGTAACTATGAACAAATAAATTATTTTTTTGTCAATAAACCCTATATTGTATGTGTGTATATGTATAGATTGTATATGTGTGTGTGTGTATAGATTTATGTCAAAAAAATATGTATAGATTGTATGTGTGTGTATGTATAGATTTATGTCAAAAAAATATTAGGGTTTAGTAAACCCTAAATAGTATGCGGTGGAGACGGGTGGAGACCGGGTTGGGGGTTAGAAGCAACAAATAGTCCCTTAAGAATTATGTAAGTGTTAATTTTATTCTTGGCCTTGGTATTTTCAATTTGGTTTTAGATTTGTCCTTGTGAAAAAAAGGAATAGATATATACCTGGTTTAATTATATTGGTGTTGGTTATATTATGATATACATATTATGTCATTTTATATTATTGTTGAAATTGAATAAGTATTGGATTTTGAAATGTAATCAAAGTCAATTGTAATCTTCTCAATATGTGTGCGTCTTATTTTTTTCTCAGTAGTAATCCTTATATACGTGAAAGACAATATCAATGAGGATTAACGAATTTCAGTTCAAACAAGTTTACCACGAGTCAAGTTGGGGCAGTAAGTGACGCAAGAAAATCACACCACACACATAGAAATGAAAAGCCAACTGGTCCTAAACCATGTGATAAGTTCCTTAACAATTTGATTAGAAGCTTACAAATCGAATCTAATGACAGTGTACTAAACTAATTAAATATACCAAGTTGCATATCCATATAAATATAGCTCAAGACCAAGATCATAATGTAAAAGTTCAGAGAATTTTTTGTTTCTCGACAAAATATATCTCAAAACTATCCAAGAAAAGCAGTACATAAGCCGTCGTATTAAATTATTATATATTTCTAAAGCCATTACATTATTATATATCTCTAAATCCATTACATTGTTAGAAGTTTGGTATCAATGAGATTTGGTACTTCGTTCGGACGAGCCTTTTGACTTTGTTCAAACGACCCGACATGTAATTTGGGATAATAGTTGTTGGTTGATTCAATGGTTGATGGAATGAAGTTGATGGCAGGTGCGTTTAAGACTGTTATAAAGGTATTCTTAGATTGGAGTTTGGGATATCAGGTATTTTAAAGAGCATGGTTGACCATCTTGAACAATCTTTGAGACGCCTCCTAAGGATTACACCGATATTGAAAATCTAATTGATAGTCTTCAGGTATATATTCTCATTTGTACATTTACACATGGACACTCTTATATTTGATTGCTATTTGCATACTTAATTTCTAGAATTTTAGATTTTGATTGGATATATTCTCAATTGATTCTGATTTTAGTTCCTCTTTCTTTAACAAATTTATCACATAAATGTCTCTTCTTCAAAATAGTTCCCAAGATACTACAATTTTTTTAATGTTGTTTCAACTCCACACTTTCTAGCGCTATATCAAGAAGTTAGGTGTGTGTGTGCCCCTTTTGAACAAGCTCTGGTTTTCTTCCTTTGGTTTTGAATTTGTTTTTTTGGTTCTACCATTTTTTTAATTGAACATAACTGTTTGCATAAAATTCATTATTTTTTCACTGTCATAGGATACATTGATGTTAGGGTTGAACTACTATAAAACATAATCTGAAATTGCATCGGTGCTGGCATAGAGAAGGTTCTGATTGGCGTTGGGTGTAACAAAATATCCAGGTAATGGATAGACCTATGATGAACTTTATTTTAAGGTTAAATATGCATTGATTCATTTTTTTAATTATTTTGGGTTTGGATCCTATTTATGTCTAAACCTCATAATTTTAAATTTTTTGTGCCCCCTATAGCTTGGGTATTATTAGCGCATTTGTTTCTTGTCACTTCCATTGGGGGGTGGGGGCGGGGTGGGAGGGGGGGGGGGGGGGGAAGTACATAACTTTTGAATAAAGAATAGTTAGGGAGAACACTAGAAAAAGAAGGCACTATCCAATGGGTTTCCACTTTCTAGGTTTAAGGCGTGTCAATTTCTATACAATGGTCCACATTAAACTAATTGGTAACCATTTGTTTATTAGCTCAAAGATATTCTTGATTAGTCCGAGATGAATATGAGAGATGTGAAAATGGGATTACAAATTAGTCATGGCTCGAAAGTTATTCTTGGGTTTGAAATTTGTGACCGCTCATCTTATTCACTTGTCGCACGGGACCAATGTGACTCGTAGGAACCGACCGCGTAGTCACGGGTTCCCGGTTTGAGTATACGACCCAAATTTCCAAAAAATTAGAGTTGAGCATAAAAACATGCCATCGAAGGGTGAAAACATAAAACAGCCACAAAACAGTCCGGTAAGAGTCACGAACACCTCGCACGGGACCAATGTGACTCGTAGGAACCGATCGGGTAGTCACAAGGAACCCGGTTTGAGCGTACGACGTAAATTTGTAAAAATTTAGACTTGAGAATAAAAAAGATGCCATAGAAGGGTGAAAATGTAAAACAGCCACAAAGCGGTCCCGTAAGAGTCACGAACATCTTGAATGGGACCAATGTAAGTTATAGGAACTGATCGTGTAGTCACGGCGCTCCCAGTTTGAGTGTACGACATAAATTTGCAAAAAATTAGACTTAAGCATAAAAACATGCCATTGAATGGTGAAAACGTAAAATAGCCACAAAATGGTCCCGTAAGAGTCACGAACACCTCGCACGGGACCAATGTGACTCGTAGGAATCGATCACGTAGTCACGGGGCTCCCGGTTGAGTGTACGACGTAAATTTTAAAAAAATTAGACTTAATCATAAAAACATGCCATCGAAGGGTGAAAATGTAAAACATCCATGAAACGGTCCAATAAAAGTCACGAACACCTCGTACAGGACTAGTGTAACTCATAGGAACCGACCGCATAGTCACGGGACTCCCGATTTGAGTGTATGACGTAAATTTACAAAAAATTAGACTTAAGCATAAAAACATGTCATCGAACGGTGAAAACATAAAACAACCACAAAACGGTCAGGTAAGAGTCACAAACACCTTACACGGGACCAATTTGACTCGTAGGAACCGACTGCGTAGTCACGGGGCTCCCGGTTAGATGTACGGCGTAAATTTGTAAAAAATTTAGACTTGAGCATAAAAACTTGCAATTGAAGGATGAAAATGTAAAACAACCACAAAAAGTCCCGTAAGATTCATGAAACCTCGCACGGGACCAATATGACTCATAGGAACCGATCGCGTAGTCACGGGGCTCCCGATTTGAGAATACTTTCGACATTTGCACAAAGTTAGACCTGAGCATAAAAACAAGCCATCGAAGCATGAAAATGTAAAACAAGCATAAAATGGTCCCGTAAGAGTCACGAACACCTCGCACGGGACCCATGTGACTCGTAGGAAGCGGCCACGTAGTCACGGGGCTCTCGGTTTGAGTTTACGACGTAAATTTGTAAAAAAATAAACTTAAGCATAAAAACATGCCATCAAAGGGGGGAAACATAAAACAGCCTTAAAACGGTCCCGTAAGAGTCACGAACACCTCGCACGGTACCAGTGTGACTCGTAGGAACCGACTGCGTAGTCACGGGGCTCCCGGTTTGAGTGTACGACGTAAATTTGCAAAAAAATAGATATAAGCATAAAAACACGCCATCGAAGGGTGGAAACGTAAAACAACCAAAAAATGGTTCAGTAAGAGTCACAAACACCTCGTACGGGACTAATGTAACTCATAGGAACCGACTGCGTAGTCACGGTGCTCCCGTTTAGAGTGTACGACGTAAATTTACAAAAAAAATAGACTTGAGCATAAAAACATGTCATCTAAGGGTGAAAACGTAAAACAACCTTAAAACGGTCCCGTAAGAGTCATGAACCCCTCGCACGGGACCAATGTGACTCGTAGGAACCGACCGCGTAGTCACGGGGCTCCCGGTTTAAGTGTAGGACGTAAATTTGTAAAAAATTAGACTTAAGCTTAAAAACATGCCATCGAAGGGGGAAACAACCTTAAAACGGTCTCGTAAGAGTCACGAACACCTCGCACGGGACCAATGTAACTCGTAGGAACCGACCGCGTAGTCGCGGGGATCCCGGTTGGAGTATATAACGTAAATTTGCAAAAAGTTAGACTTAAGCATAAAAACATGCCATCGAAGGGTGAAAACGTAAAACAACCATAAAACGGTCCAGTAAGAGTCACGAACACCTCGCACGGGACCAATGTGACTTGTAGGAATCGACGACATAGTCACGGGGCTCCCGATTTGAGTGTACGACATAAATTTTCAAAAAGTTAGACTTACATGCCATCGAAGGGTGAAAATGTAAAACAACCTTAAAACGGTCCCGTAAGAGTCACAAACACCTCGCTCGGGACCAATGTAACTCGTAGAAACTGACCGCGTAGTCATGGCGCTCCGGGTTGGAGTGTATGACGTAAATTTGTAAAAAATTAGACTTAAGCATAAAAGCATGCCATCGAAGGGTGAAAATGTAAACTGCCACAAAACGATCCCGTAAGAGTCACTAACACCTCGCACGGGACCAATGTGAATAGTAGGAACCGAACGGGTAGTCACAGGGATCCCAGTTTGAGTGTACGGCGTAAATTTTCAAAACGTTAGACTTGAGAATAAAAAAGATGCCATCGAAGGGTGAAAACGTAAAACACCGACAAAACGGTCCCGCAAGAGTCATGAACATCTCGCACGGGACCAATGTAAGCCATAGGAATCGACCGTGTAGTCACGGTACTCTCGGTTTGAGTGTACGGCATAAATTTGCAAAAAGTTAGAATTAAGCATAAAAACATGCCATCGAAGGGTGAAAACGTAAAGCAAACACAAAAAGGTCCCGTAAGAGTCACGAACACCTCGCACAAGACCAATGCGACTCGTAGGAACCAACCGCGTAGTCACGGGGCTCCCGATTTGAGTGTACGATGTAAATTTGCAAAAAGTTAGACTGAAGCATAAAAGCATGCCATCGAAGGGTGAAAACGCAAAACGAACACAAAACAGTCCCGTAAGAGTCACGAACATCTCGCACGGGACCAATGTGAGTCGTAGGAACCGACCGCGTATATATATATATATATTGTTATACATGTATATACTGCAGTGTACAATGTATATATATATATATATATAATATGCATATATATATATTGCATACCAGTATATATATTGCATATATATACAATATATATAATGGTATATATATGCATATGGATAAAGCATATATACTGCATATATATACTGCTTTGCATATATATATATATAGTATATATACTGGTATATATATGCATATATATTGGTATATATATGCATATATATACTAGTATATATATGCACTATATATACTGCATATATATGCACAAATTTTCTCTGAGAGTTCTAATAGTAGCTTGAATTTTGATGAACAGTCTATGAAGCAAGAATTGATCCGGAATGGTTTCTTTCCTACTTTTGTGATGTGTTACTTAGAATTTTTTTTTTTTTTTTGGGGGGGGGGGGGGGGGTCGGGGGGGGGGTGGAGATTTGGTTCTGAGTTAGGAAAAACTAGGGTGTAATCCAATATGATTTTGGCTTTAACATACATAAATACACAGTATAACCATTTCAGACAGTCATTAACATACATACATAGTTATATAGCAAGGACAAGGGACCACACACTGTACCGAGTCTTATTTCTTTTGCGTGTTGAGGACCGGACCCTATTACTATTGATTTATAATATTTTGTTATATGTGGAATGTTTCATAGGTAGGTTATACAGTTTTTAGCCATTTGGTTGATGCGATTGCTGGTTGGCGTTATATGTATGGAGCCAATATCCCTATAGCAGTGATTATGGGAATCGGGATGTCGTGGTTACCCTCTTCACCTAGATGGATTCTACTACATGTTGTTCAAGGAAAAGGCAATATTCAGGATATGAGGGACACTGCAATATCTTGCTTGTTCTGCCTTAGAGGTGAAGCTATGAGTGAGTCAGTTCCTGAACAAGTAGATGAAATTTTGGCCGAGCTCTCTTCTGTTTCTCAAGAAAACGGAGCTAAACTAGGGGAGATGTTCCAGGGGAAATGCTTGAAAGCCCTTATTATTGGGCCAGGATTAGTCTTATTTCAGCAAGTATCTTTGTTAGTAAAGACCTTATAAGACCTTTAATTCTATGCTATCCTTCTTTGTTCATGGTTCTATGGACAACCTTGGTTCCTAAATTTGTGTGTGAGATATAAAGTTAAATCCTTGCAAATGACATTCAAATAACTCTAATGACCATGAAAAATGATTGAACTAAAGAAATAACTTAAAACTTCTATAAAATATTTTACCCAAAATTTCACATTAGGTAACTTCTCAAATGCATAACAGATATGTTTCCTACGGTAGACGCAGAGCATTCTTACGTGAAACCATTATGTATAGGACAAAACACACAATGCAACCCATGATCCATACGAGCTTTATTATAAAGAGAAACTGCATGCATAAAAACTGAAAATTGGCATGTCCTAAATGAGCATGCCACTAGTTCAAAGTCATTAAAGTGAAAACTTAAGAACTAAATCGGGAAAAATAGAGATCTAGAAGTCTGAACCAGATGGCCTTTGTTTCCAATTACATATCTCACACTATTAGAGGAGCGATTATCTGTCACTACTATGGTTAAACTGGTATGTCAAGGCCTGCAACTTCACACTTATTAAAGTATGTCAAGGCCTGCAACTTCACACTTAATCATTTTTAGTAATGGAGAGTCTATTAAAGATCTTTTTAAAGTATTAGCTGAATATGAATCATTCTCTGGGAAGTTAGTGAATATAATTAAAAGCTCTTTTATATGGATAAAAATACAAGGCTTAGTACAATCAAAGGAATATGCAACCTTAAAGGTCTATCACATAAAAATTTCCCTATAAAATGCTTGGGTTGTCCTTTAGCTAAAGGTAGAAAGAAGATATCTCACTTTACTGAGCTGCTGGATAACATCAAAAAAAATATTTTTGGATGGTCTTCCAAACTTATTTCACAAGGAGGCGGAGTTACTCTCATAAATCATGTGTTATCATCTATCCCCATCCATATGTTATCAGTTCTTAGCACTCCTATAACTATTTTAAGGAGAACAAATTTTCTATTCAGCAAATTCTTTTCGGGAGGTTGTTCCAAAGACAAACACTACCATTGGTTAAAGTGGGAAAAAGCATATTTTCCTTTTGAGGAAGGAGGCCAAAATATTAGAAGTACAGAAGATATTCTATCAGCAACTAGCTTGAAATTATAGTGGAAGTTGAAATTTGACAATGGTTTGTGGGAAAAATTCATGAGAAATAAATTCAAAGCAATCAATTAAGAGACAAAGCTTCTCAAGCATTTAAAAGAATCATCTCTATTCAAGATATTGCAGAAGTCTGGGAACCCTTTTTATGGGAGCCTTTTTCATAGGGTTTTTGAAGATGCATTTCAGCACCTCATGAACTTATTTCTTACAATATTATAAGAAAACAAGTATATTTTCATATTTCTAGTCTACGACGATAATTTGCATATTTCTAGACTTACGCAAAACATGGCGTTAGTGGGGGAAAACTCGAAACATCCCCGAATGGCCCCGTGGGAGGCACCAACACCTCCCACGGGACCAATGTAACTCGTAGGAACTGACCACGCAGCCGCGGGACTCCCGGTTTGGGAATGAGACAATAATTTGCATATTTCTAGACTTAGGCTTAAAAATATAGCGTTAGAGAGTGAAAACCCAAAATAGCCCCCGAACGGCTCCGTGGGTGGCACCAACACCTCCCACGGGACCAATGTAACTCGTAGGAACTGACCACATAGCTGTGGGACTCCCGATTTGAAAATATGATGATAATTTGCATATTTCTAGACTTGGGTTTAGAGCCATAGCGTTAGAGGGTGAAAACCCAAAATAACCCCCGAACGGCCCCGTGGGAGGCACCAACACCTCCCATGGGACCAATGTAACTCGTAGGAAGTGACCGTGCAGCCACGAGTCTCTCGGTTTGAGAATACGACGATAATTTGCATATTTGTAGACTTAGGCTTAAAAACATGGCGTTAGAGGATGAAAACCCAAAATAACCCCTGAACGTCCCCGTAGGGGAAACCAACACCTCCAACGGGACCAATATAACTCGTAGGAACTGATCGCGCATCCACGAGACTCCCGGTTTGAGAATACAATCGTAATTTGCATATTTCTAGAATTAGGCTTAAAAACATGGCGTTAGCGGGTGAAAACCCAAAACAGCCCTCGAACGGCCTCGTGGGAGGCACCAACACCTCCCACAGGACCAATGTAACTCGTAGGAACTGACCACATAGCCGCGGGTCTCCCGATTTGAGAATACGATGATAATTTACATATTAATAGAATTAGGCTTAAAAACATAGCGTTAGGGATGAAAACCCAAAACAGCTTCTGAACGGCCCCGTGGGTGGCACCAACACCTGCCACGGGACCAATGTAACTCGTAAGAAATGACCACGCAACCGCGGGACTCCCGGTTTGAGAATACGACGATAATTAGTATATTTCTAGACTTAGGCTTAAAAACATGGCGTTAGAGGGTGAAAACTCAAAATAGCCCCCAAACGGCCCCATGGGAGGCACCAACACCTCCCACGAAACCAATGTAACTCGTAGGAACTGACCGGGAAACTACGGAACTCCCGGTTTGAGAATACATAGTAATTTGTATATTTCTAGACTTAGGCTTAAAAACATGGCATTAGAGGGTGAAAACCCAAAACAACCCTCTAACGGCCCCAGGGAAGGCACCAACACCTCCCACGGGACTAATGTAACTCGTAGAAACTGACCACGCAGCCGCGGGACTCCCAGTTTGAGAATACAATGATAATTTGCATATTTCTATACTTAGGCTTAAAAATATGGCGTTAGAGGGTGAAAACCCAAAACATCCCCTGAACGGTCCCGTGGGAGGCACCAACACCTCCAACGGGACCAATGTAACTTGTAGGAACTAACCACGCAGCCACGGGACTTCGGGTTTGAGAATACGATGATAATTTGGATATTTTTAGACTTAGGCTTAAAAACATGGCGTTAGAGGTTGAAAATCAAAAACATCCCCCGAACTGCCCCGTGAGAGGCACCAACACCTCCCACGGGACCAATGTAAGTCGTAGTAACTGACCACGCAGCCGTGGGACTCCTGATTTGAGAATACGACAATAATTTGCATATTTGTAGACTTAGGTTTAAAAACATGACGTTAGAGGGTGAAAACCCAAAACAGCCCCCGAAAGGCCCCATGTGTGGCACCAAGACCTGCCACGGGACCATTGTAACTCGTAGGAACTGACCACGCAGCCTCGAGACTCTCGGTTTGAGAATATGATGATAATTTGCATATTTATAGACTTAGGCTTAAAAACATGGCGTTAGTGGGTGAAAACCCAAAATAGCCCCCGAACGGCCCGTGGGAGGCACCAACACCTCCCACGGGACCAATGTAACTCGTAGGAACTGACCACGTAGCCGCGGGTCTCCCGATTTGGGAATACGATGATAATTTGGATATTTTTACACATGCTTAAAAATATGGCGTTAGAGTGTGAAAACCCAAAATAGCCCCCGAACGGCCCCGTGGGTGGCACCAACACCTTCCAGGGACCAATGTAACTCGTAGGAACTGGTCATGTAGCCGCGGGACTCCCGATTTGAGAATACGAAAGTAATTTACATATTTCTAAACTTAGGCATAAAAACATGGCATTAGAGGGTGAAACCCAAAACAGCCCCGAATGGCCCCGTGGGAGGCACCAACACCTCCCACGGGACCAATGTAACTCGTAGGAATTGACTACGTAGCCACGAGACTCCCAATTTGAAAATACGATGATAATTTGGATATTTCTAGACTTAGGCTTAAAAACATGGCGTTAGAGGGTGAAAATCCAAAACAGCCCCTGAACGGTCCGTGGGTGGCACCAACACCTCCCACGGGACCAATGTAACTCGTAGAAACTGACCACGCATCCGCGAGACTCCCGATTTTAGAATACGATGGTAATTTACATATTTCTATAATTAGGATTAAAAACATGGCGTTAGAGGGTGAAAACCCAAAACAGCCCCCGAACGGCCCCGTGGATGGTCCCAACACTTACCACGGGACCGATGTAACTCGTAGGAACTAATCGCGCAGTCGCAAGACTCCCAATTTGAGAATACGATGATAATTTACATATTTCTAGACTTAGGCTTAAAAACGTGGCGTTAGAGGGTGAAAATTCGAAACAGCCCCCGAACGGCCCCGTGGGTGGCACCAACACCTTCCACGGGACCAATGTAACTCGTAGGAACTGACCGCGTTTCCGCGGGACTCCAAATTTGAGAATATGACAATAATTTGCATATTTCTAGACTTAGGCTTAAAAACATTGATATGTTGATAATTTTAACTCATATATGCAATTTTTCAGCTTGATTAAATTTTTTGTAAAACTACATGGTTACTGATATTTTTTTTTATCCTATCATTTGTAGGATTTTTTCACGTGGAACAAATGAAGGAGGCAATGGTTTACAACTTGAAGATTGTTTATATGTTGTGGACATTCATGATATTATTTTTTTATGTGTTACAGCTGTGCGGGATTTTATTGTTTAGTTTTATGGCCGTGCGGGATTTTATAATTTGATTGTTGAATTTTATGGCCGTGCGGGCTTTATAATAAGCGGGTTTTACATTTACAGGGTTTGGAATGTCAAGAAAATAGAGGAAACTCTGCCCAATTTTTTTTTTGTCTGTGAATTATTAAGACGTGTAATATTTTTAAGTTTGTATATATATTTGTTTATTAACAACGTTCTCGATTCGTAAGTTGTGATTTTTTTTATTATTTTGCCAGTAATAAATATTTGTAACACCTCGTACGCGTTCAACGTTACACGTAGCAACCGACGGTGCACTCACAGGACCTCCAATTTTAGGATTGGACCAAAAAAATACATTTTTTTAAAAATTATAGTTAAATATGGTCATGGACTTTGTCCATGACCACTTTTATTTTTTCTGTCACGCATAAAAATGGTCGCGGCCAAAGTCCGCGACCATTTTTTTCCTTTTTTTTCGTCACGGTTGTGGCTCGCGGACCAAGTCCGCGACCAATTTGTCACTATTGTGCGTCACGAACTTGGACTGCGATCATTTTTTTTGTCACGGTTGTGGGCCGCGAACTTTAGCCGCGACCAATTTGTCACGATTTTGGGTCACAGATAAGGGCCGCGACCAATTTTTTTTTTGTCATGGTCGTGGGACGCGAACTTTGGCTGCGACCAATTTGTCATGATTATGGGTCACGGACGAGGGCCGCGACCCGTCACGGCATGGGTCACGGCCCAAGTCCGCGACCATCTTCCGTGACCCCTGTGGGCCGTGACCATTTTTTGGTCACAGACTTGGGTCGCGACCCACAAAATTGGTCACGCCCGAAATGGTCACAGCCGAAGTTCACGACCCACAGTTTTGGTCCGGGATTTTGGCCGTGACCAATCGCGAGTTTTGGTGTAGTGAATAGACTGAAGGTTATGATTTAATTATAATATAAATGAAATGATTTTAATGGATTTGGGTTTGGGGTGTGACAATTAGTGGTATTAGAGCGTCTAGGTTATTAATTCTGGACGTGTGTGATGATTAGATGGCAGTTGTTGGTTCGATATGATATTTATGAATTATTTATGTACTAACTAATAGTTTAGTATTATAATTGTGTTGGTTATTATAGATGAAACCTGGGGCATGGGACAAGCTATTAGTTCCAGGCCATGTGGATGAGTCTTTATGGTGAAAGAAGCTCAGGCTACTCTAGATGTTGTCACAAGTACACTTTCTATTACTAATAGAAGTTTGATTGATCCCGGCTACACACATTCTTTTGTGTCTTATGTATTTTCTATATATCTTAATAGACCATGTACTCGTTTAGATGCGGGGTTGGGTATTTCCATGGCTATGGGGGATATGATTGTAGTTGAATATGTTTTTCGTGATTATGTTTTGACTGTGGGGGTGAGAGATACAGTTATAGAGTTACTTCTATTGACTATATCCGATTTTTGACATAATTTTGGAAATGAATTGGTTATCTAAATATCACGCATCTATAGATTGTTTTCATAAAGAAGTTGTTTTTAAAATGTCTGGCAGGTTTGAATTTAAATTTCTAAGGGGGGAAAGGAAATTTGTTCCTAGTTGCGTTATTTCTTCTATTTAGACGAGGAAATTGTCAAATAAGGGTTATGAGGGTTTTATTGCATATGTTATTGACACTAGGAAGGGGGATTTATAATTAGTCAATGTTCCTATTGTAAGGTATTTTTCAAGGGGTTTTCCTAATAAGTTTCCCGGGTTACCTCTAGAAAGAGAAGTTAAATTTAGTATTAAATTATCACCGAGGATAGACCATATTTCTATGGCACCGTATAGAATGACACCTATTGAGTTAAAAGAAATCAAGGTTCAGTTGCAGGATTTACTTGATAGGGGGTTCATACAGCCTAGTGTATCCCCATGGGGTGAACCAGTTTTATTTGTGAAAATAAATATGGTACTAGGCGTTTGTGTATTGATTATGGGCAACTGAGTAAAACTCAATTTGGAACAAGTATCCTTTACCTAGTATAGATGATTTGTTCGATTAGTTGCAGGGTTTTAAAGTGTTTTAAAAAAATAGAGTTGCGGTCGGGTTATCATTAGTTAAGGGTCAAGGAGAATGATATTTCTAAAATTTCTTTACGTACTTGGTATGGACATTTTGAGTTTTGGTGTGACTAATGCTCCAGCTGTATTTATGGATCTTATGAATCGGGTATTACATCCTTTTATTGATTTATTTGTGATAGTTTTTATTGATGATATTCTGATTCACTCACGTGATATGGTTGAACATGAAAATCAACTCAAAACTATTTTGAATGTGTTGATCCTAAAAAGGTAGAAACTATTGTAAAATGGGAGAGGCCCAATAATGTGACTGAGGTGAGGAGTTTTCTGGGCTTGACTGGATATTATAGGAGGTTTATTAAAGGATTTTCTTCGATTGCCTTGTCGATAACTAAATTAACCCGGAAGGATGTCAAGTTTGAATGGAATTCTGATTGTGAAAATAGTTTTAAACAACTGAAAAATAGATTGGTAACCACACCTATTCTTACTATTCAACACGGTGGAGATGGTTTTATTATTTATACCTATGCTTCGCATCAGGGGTTAGTTTGTTCTTTTATGTAGCATGGAAAGGTTATTATTTATGCTTCTAGGCAGTTGCGTACACATGAACGTAATTATCCTACACATTATTTGTAACTTGCGGCTATTGTGTTTGCTTTGAAATTCTAGTGTCATTATTTATATGGTGAAGTATGTGAAATTTTTACTGACCATCAAAGTCTTAAGTATTTAGTTACACAGAAGCAATTAAATCTGAGGCAGAGGCGGTAGATGGAATTAATTAAAGATTATGATTGTTGTAGGGGGGATTGAAGTTAATCTTGTGATTAGTGAGAATCCTCCATTTATAACAGTTTGGGATTAAGGGAGCTCAGCGTGGAAGCCCAAAGGGACCTTCCAGTGAAGAAGATGACCGAGAGAGCTCGTCCTTTAGTCCTATTAATTTAGTTTTGTTGTATCTTTTCTTTATATTGACTATGAGCTATAACGATTGTAATGATTTAACGAGAATAATGATTTTGTGTGAGGTCGAATGATACTCGCGAGAGACTAGGCTTGGCAGGGCCTGGGAGAGCTTTCATGCTCTATCGAACGACCTCGCCGTGGGAACTTTGGAGGGACTTGGTTTGGAGGACTGAGAAGTGAGGCACCATTGGGGCTTGTCCTGACCATCTTAGATACACCTGGTAAAACACCAAAGGACCCTGACCGTGGAACCTCGGGGGAGAGCAACCTTGAGTTCCATCGGGAATTGGGTTATGAGATAAACAACCCTCTACTTAATGTCACATCCACTTTATCTGATGTCACTAACTATCTAGGTAATGTCAAACCTGCACTTGAGTAAACCACTATGGTATTTAGGGCTGTCAGACAGTTGGTGAGCCACCTCTATAACGGAAACCCTTAACACACAATGGTTAGGAAAAAGGTACGTTTTGTCATTCAATGCTTATGACGTGGAGATAACTAGTGCATCAGGTATTTAATATTTGTGACATAAAGTATGAGGGATGTCTTTCACAAGCATTAATTACTGAGTTGCCTCGGGGGTGGTGTGAGGGGCTATTTAAGGAACCCAACCACCTCCGAGGAGGGATTAGGTTATTATTAAGAGTTCAGAAGTTATTACTAGAGATATTTATTACGAACCCGAGAGTCTACTCACACACCATTGTCATTTATTATGAAGCTTTAATATTTGATAGAGATCAGTGAGGGTGTTGGGGGTGTTTTTCTACCTAACAAGGTGTATCTAGGGTGCTCATTTTCTCTCTCTCTCTCTCTCTCTCTAAGAAAAGTTGTTTCTAAGTTCACTACTACCTTCTGAGTTATACACGAGATATTTGTGAGTTTAAACTAAGTCTATCTTCATTGAGTCGTGTTTGTGTGTCCAGTGGTTAATCAATAGTGTTGCTACTTAACTTATCATTACCATACTCAAAAGGGGTTACGCCTCCATCTAATCTAAAGTACCCTCTTACATTTGGCGACTCTGTTTGGGAGGCATTCTTCTAATCAAGGAATATGGTGCAAGATAGTGTTAATCGAAGGCTTAACTTTGATGACATTCAATATAATGAAGAACAGGCGGCGAGAGAGCTGGAGGTTTCAAGGGATGGGGTTCCTAGGGTAGATGTACCTCCAGTTCAGGCGACAACAGGTGTCCCAGGAGCGGCACAGGCTTCAACGAGCGCTGAGTTGGGACCAACTCAAGTGACACTCCTTATGAATAAATTTTATGACTTTTTGCAAACTCCTGTAGCTTCAACGGTGTTGGGAGGATTTGAAGCCAATTCCTTCGTAACACCAGGGGCAGTCCCAATGGCCCCACCAAGTGCAGTCATAATTGGAACGGTCTTAGCAAGTATACCCTCTATTGTAAATCCAACAGTGGGAACCCCAGGAGCATCAATGTCTCCAACTGTGATGATTTCTCCAGCTGCAATGGGCATGCAACCTATAGTCCCGTTGGTTGTTGCTTCAATGGCGTCGCCTATGGAAAAGATGAGGAGGGAGATTCAGAAAGAGATACTGAAGTTCATGCAAGCTTCCTCACAATCTGCGGGCGAGGTAGCTTTAGCCTATGATGATTTTCAAACGCCTTAACCCCAAAATATGAGCCCTACCCAAAAGATTATATTCATCATATTTTTGAAAAATACACAGGAAAGGGTGGAAACCCGAAGGAATATATCAAATGCTTCGTTGAACACTTGGGGGCACATTGCAATAACAAGAAACCTAGGTTGAGGAAATTTTCTAAATCCTTAACCGATAAGGTATACACTTGGTATTCTCACTTAACTCCCAAGAGTGTTTCCACATAGGAGGAGATGCATGTTTTGTTTGTCCAGAAGTTCTTTCTGTTGGAAGATGAGTTTACTTTGACCCAACTAGGTAGGGAGAAGCAATGACCCGGGAAAGAAGTTGTGGCTTACATTCAAAGGTTCAGGGGAAGGTCCCTTGATGTGAGGGAGGAGGCCAAAGAGTCCAAGTTATTACAGATCTGCGCTGAGGGGCTGCTTACTAAGTACATCTGCCATCTCATTAATGAGATGCGCGAAGGGACTTTTTTGGCATTCCTAAAGGTAGCAAGAAATATCTCATTGGTAATGCGACCAAACCCAGTGGTGGTACACATGATGTTTAGGCAGCTGATACAACTTGTGGGGGAGTTCTCAGCCCCCACGGGTAGGGTACACCAAGGGAGCAGATGGGGGAAAGGTGCCAAAGAAGGACAACAAGAGGAAGTTTGGAAAAGATAGGGAGGACCCACCACCATTGCCTTGTACAGTGTAGGTGGATGTCAACTGTTACAATGCAATGGTCCAAGGAGTAACGGTCTACGAACCAAAGGGCATTCCCGTTGGGGAACCTGATGCTTCAACGAGGGCGAATCCTAAACATTGCCAGATTCATCGAAAGATCCAACATCCAACAGAGAGCTGTCTCACGCTAAGAAGAATCATCGACAAGTATGTGAAGGTAGGGACATTGCAAATACCTCTGTAGAATGTTAACAACAACCCACTCCCAGCACATGGGGCCAATCTGGTGGTGGCCTATGATAAGGAGGTAGAGAGAGAAGAAAGAGAGTTAACGACGAAGCAGGGAGAGTTCGAAGAAGCTTTGGAAGATTATACTAAGGGAATGGCTAACGTAGTATTAGCCTGAGATGAAGCAAGCGCTAAAGATGTGGAGGATGTATACAGCGATGAAGGGGAGTAAGCAAACCAAGTCATAAAATACTGTGCAGTTTTAAAATCCCCAAAGTTCACCTGGTTCTTCGACCAAGTAGGGATACCGAAGGAGAGTAACCCAGGTAATACTTGATATTGCGAGGAAGAACGCAATCCCTTCGTTGATATGGAAGGGACCCATGGACAGGTTAGTAAAGAGGTTTCTGTCAGAAGTAACTTTCAACGATGCAGATAGGGCCGTGAGGTTCCCTCATAACAGGCCATCGTATGTGACCGCCAGTGTCAACGGAGTTAGTTTTGCAAAGACTCTTATGGATGGAGGAGCTTCCATCAATATCATGCCAATCAACTCTTTCCACACAGCTAATATTCCGGAAGAAAAGTTAGTCCCCATGCCTTTGGTGATTTTGGGATATGATAACCAGTCTTCCAAGTCCATTGGTTACGTGAAATGTTGGGATTGTGATGGGAAATATGAGTTCCCATATCAAGTTCCATATAATAGAGAGTGAAACTTCCTACCATCTGATGATAGGAAGAGTGTGGATGCAAAACTAAGGGCTAGTCCCTTCGACGTATCACTAATGCACCAAAGTGAATATTAAGGGTACAGAGGTAACCATTAGGGCTATGAAGAGGCCCTTCACTATCGAGGCAGCTCATTTGGTAGATGCAGAATTTTACACATAATTATAGGTGGATGCCTGGGTCCTAATGAGAAGATTGGAGGGAGCATGGGTTCCCTCGATCATAAAAGGGATGGGGCCCTTGAACGAGCAGAATAAAAAAGTTACAACCAGTAAAGGAGTGATGGCCGAAGAAGATCATCAGGTGGTCCCTCGGCCCCAAAACATTTCAAAGCAGCTCAAAGACAGGATGAAACCTAAAGTGGACCCAATAGAGCATGAGGTTAAACGACAAAGCATGCTGAGTCAATTTTTAAGTGGAAGAGTTACTGAGGCTTCTAGGGAAAAGAAAAGGAAGGCAGTGGTGACTACCAATAGACAGTGCAAAAAGGTAGTTACCAAAGAAGGAAAGGTGGTTTATCGGTTATAATAGTGTGAGCGAGCGGCCGAAGGAACTGATAATGAGGTCGACCTGATATATAAATGCTTTATGGTGGATCAACGGGGACAATGTATGGTGATAGCCAAGTCCAACATACAGGAATTTATGGAAGAAGTCACCGAGGAACCAAATTACATGGCAGATCAACCAAAGCAATAGGCACAAGAGTTAAAGCAATTGAACCTGGTGAAAGAAGGGGAGGATCCAAGGCCTATTTTTATCTCGAAAGACCTCAGTAAAGGGAAATGAGAGGCCTTGGTTGAGTTGATTTGGGTGTTCATAGACATTTTTGCATGGAAGTACACAGTGATGGAAGGGTTGGATGATGAAGTGAGCCACTAAAAGTTGAACGTGATGCCTTCAGCCATTCCAGTGAAACAAGCAACGAGAACGTACACCTGAGCTAGACTTGAAGATCAAAGAAGAGGTACAATGCTTACTGACGACATGGTTCATTAAACCAATACAACACCCACTTTGGTTGTCTAGCATCGTTCCGGTGGGTAAGAAAGACAAAAATCAAATAAGAATCTGTGTGGATTTTAGATACTTGAATAGGGCTTGCCTTAAGGATGAGTTCCCTCTACCCTCCATTGATAGAATGATAGATGCAACGACTGGCCATAAGATGTATAGCTTCATGGATGGGTATGTAGGGTATAACCCGATTAAGATGGACCCTACAAATGCAGAGAAAATGGAGTTTAGAACCCCATTGGGCAACTTTATGTATAAAGTAATGCCGTTTGGACTCAAGAATGCTAGGGCTACTTATCAGAGAACGATGATGGACATCTTCTATGAATTCTTTCATAAGTTTATGGAATTATATGTGGATGATTTGGTCATCAAGTCGAAGAAGGACGAGTCTCATCTAAGAGATTTGAGGAAGGTGTTTGCTCAGTGAATAAAGTATAAACTCAAGATGAACCCACTAAAATGTGTCTTTGGAGTAACTAGTGGAAAGTTTTTGGGTTTCGTGGTTGATCGGAAGGGAGTACAGATGGACCAAGACAAATAGCGAGCGATCTTGGAGATGCCCAATCCAAGAACGGCGAAGGAACTAAAGAGTTTCCTGGGTAAAGTTTCTTACCTTAGGATATTTGTACCAGGATTGGCCAAAATTATGCACCCGTTAATACAACTCTTGCGAAAGAACATGAAATTCAAGTGGGAGGAGGTCCACCAAAAATATCTCACTAGACTAAAAAAACTGCTCATTTCACCACAGACCATGGTTCCCCCAAAGGCAGGAATACCGTTACAGCTATACCTCACATCCACCACGAGGTCCGTTGGAGCTTTACTGGCATAAGAGATTAACGGGCAAGAACGACCAGTCTACTACCTGTACAGAATCATACATGGGCCAGAGGTCAGATATAGTAGCTTGGAAAGGCATTGTTTAGCCTTAGTCTTTGTAGCACAAAAACTTAGACATTATATGCTATCTTTTATAATTCATATTGTAACTAGATGTGATCCTATTAAGTATTTGCTCACAAGAACAATATTGATTGGTAGGGCAGCTAGGTGGTTCCTCATCCTCTCAGAATATGACTTGAAGTGTGTGGTTCCTCACGCGATTAAGAGCTAGGTGTTCGCTCACCTGTTGGCAATCTTCTCCTATGGAACATTTGAGCCACCTAAAGAAAGTATTCCAGGAGATGACTTATAGGCCAATTACTTGGACGCAAGTGATGAGGAATGAATGATGCAGTTTGATGGATCTTCGGCAGAAAAGAAGGGAGGGGCAGGGGTTGTTCTTTCAAAAGGAATGGAGGAGATTTGTCTTTCCTATAAATTAGATTTCCCTTGTTCCAATAATGAAGCCAAGTATGAAGCGTTAGTGCTGGGGTTACTGGAGGCCCTTCGAAGGGGGATTCGTTCACTTTGTATCAAATTTGATTCGAACTTGGTAATTCAACAAGTGAATGGAGAATATGCATTGAAATACCTAAGCCTATCACCATATCGAACAATCATTTAGAGGCTTCTCAGTCAGTTCCATCGGACCAAGATCAAGAGACATCCCCAAATGATGAGCCGACATCGAGACGCCTATGCCACCATCGCCCAAAAAATGGTCATGAGGAACGATACAACTACAGTCATGATTCAACGAAGAATGGCTCCTTTGGTGGTACAGTTAATTCTGTCAATAGAAGAGGACAATGACTGGAGGAGAGAGATTAGAAAGCAACTGGAATCTAGAAAAGGAGCGATGGAGCTGAGGGAATTAGGCCAATACTTCCCAAACTAAGGAAATCTTTACTTCATAAATGCAGGGTGATGGTTATCAAGATGCATCCGCCCAGAAGAAGCAGAGCAGAGGTTGAAGAAGACACACGAAGAGCACTGGGAAACAACTGAGATACCTCTTTGCAGGAGAATTCAAAGGGAGGGTTATTTATGGCTTAGAATGAAGTAGGACGCAGTGGAGGTAAAATGAAAGTGCGCTAAGTGCTAATTATTCTTCGAGGTAGCTGAATGTCATTTCGTTGAAGCTCAACCTGACTGGAGGCAACCTTATATTGACTTCATTAAAGAGGAAGTTGTACCAAAGGAGAAGATTGATGTGATGGGAATTAAGCTAAGGGCCCCGAGGTTCTACGTTCAGGAGGGGCAGCTTTATCGAAGGCGCTACTTCAACAGGCCATTACGCTGCATCATAAAATAGAGGCAGCCAAAGTCCTTAAAGAGGCGCACGATCAAGCTCACATAGGAGGGGCCAAGTTATATGACCAGTTGATGATGTTGGGGTATTATTGGCCAATAATAGAGAAAGACTCTACTGAGTTCGTTCGAAAGTGCAAGGCTTGCCAACTTCATGGAAATATGATCCATGCCCCATCGTGGACCTACACTCCCTGGCAACGCCTTATCCTTTTAATACTTGGGCGTTCGACTTAGTAGGGGCCATACATCCTTCTTTTAGGGGGGGGGGGAGATATGGATACTAGTAGAAACAGAGTGCTTTACAAAGTGGGCTGAAGCGATACCACTAAGAAGGGAAACAACGGGGGTGGTGAGCAACTTTATCAGCGAATACATCATCTGCTATTTTGGGATTCCAAAGGTTATCCTCTCAGATAACAGAACCCCTTTCATCAATTCATAGGTAACAATGCTCACAAATAAGTACTCCATTGTTGATCATACTTCAACAGTGGCATATCCAAAGGGCAACGGTCAAGCCGAGGCAACTAATAAAACCTTGGTTAATATTTTGGCCTAAACGATGGAGGATTTTCCAGGATCGTGGGATGATAAAATACCAATTGTGTTGTCGGCCTATCAAAAAACTAAGAGGAAGCCTACAGGGTATACTCCGTTCTCCTTTATTTATGGGGCTGCGGCGATTCTCCCGGTAGAGTTGGAAGTTCCCTTTGCTTGATATGCCTAGCGAAGTAGCATGCTCCCTAAGAATAGACATGTACAGTTGGAAGAATTAGATGAACAGAGAGATAATGCGATGCAACACTTTCAAATGTACACAAAGAATCTCTCCAGGGCATATGATAACTTGGTGAGACCAAGGAAGTTTGTGGAGGGAGACCTCATTTTGAAGGCAGCAATGAAGCACATTAGGGGGATTCCTCTACCTAAGTTTGCAGCGAATTGGGAGGGACCTTTCATTGTAAAAGAATCTCACGATTCTGGTTATTTCTTAATCTCTAAGATGGAAGAAGACAAGCCATTCAAAATTAACAATAAATGGTTGAAAGTCTATTATGTGTAAGGAATTAAGTTTGGACCACTGATGTATCTAGATGTTGTTATGAATATACAAGTTCTTTTTTATATAACTCGAGTGGAGATGAAAGAATTATAGAACTTTATAATAAACGCAAACAGTTGTAGCACAAAGAAATGACATGGGAAAAAGTACATTTTTTTTCATTTATAAACTTTGGGGAATTACAAAATTGGGAGCTATTTCCCAAGAATTACATAAAAAAGAAAAGGAAAATGTTTATAACAAATCATTAACCTAAGAGGAACCAAAGATCTGGAGCAGAGAAAAAAATCC
Organism: Sambucus nigra; assembly: GCA_949130495.1. NCBI lineage: Eukaryota > Viridiplantae > Streptophyta > Magnoliopsida > Dipsacales > Adoxaceae > Sambucus > Sambucus nigra. The sequence continues at coordinate 500,868,197 of OX422212.1, forward strand.
AAGAAGGCTCGAAGAAGCTGCTAGGCAAGACTGTTGAGAACTTATAGAAACCTTCAATCTCATTTGAGCTTGTGTACATTCGATGCGGAGTTTCTGTTATTTCAGCTTCCCTAGCCGTAGAACTTCTTCGACATCTTCTACCTCGTTATTAATAGATTTGAGCGGAGGTGCTAGCTTAGACAACTTAGCCTCCTCAGCTCGTTAATCCTCCCGATGTTTCTGAACAGCTGCCTCTGGCTATCCAGTCACTGACTCTTCAAAGTTTTTAAGTGCGCAGTAATCCAGTCAAAATGGAAGCCATCATGACCCAACTCCCTTAGATAGCCCAGGAATTGGTTGAGGAGGGCTCTGGTAACATTTAAAGTGGGAGTGCTAATGATATCAGCAACAACGGTAGCCATGCCTTGAAGTCTGTAGCTCATCATGGGGATGTTGGAACGCATGAAAGCCACAGTAAAAGTCTAAGGATGGTGGCTTGAAAGATGCTCAACTACCAAGCGATGGATGGTAGGTATTTAAAGGGAACGCTGAAGGACTATGAGGCAAAAGGCATGAGGATCTAAGTCGACCAAAGGGAGCTCACAACCAGATTTACTCTCGGTAGCAGCACCACTCGTGGAACCTTGATCATTGTGACTAGAATCTTCTGAGATAACGGGTTCCCGATGGGGTGAATCGATGGGCGAAAGAACTGGTGGAGAATCCTCCCGTGAAACCTAAGAATAGGTAAAAGAAATAATGAGTTAAAAGAAAAAATCTTAACAAGTGTTTTCTCTATTAAGTCACTGATATAGGTGGAGTTTATGAAAAAATCTTAACAAGTGTTTTCGTTGTTAAGTCACCGACATAGGTGGAGTTTATGAAAAAAAATTTAACAAGCGTTTTCGTTGTTAAGTCACCATTATAAGTGGAGTATATGAAAAAATCTTAACAAGCGTTTTCATTTTTAAGTCACCGATATAGGTGGAGTTTATGAAAAATCATAACAAGCGTTTTCATTGTTAAGTCACCGATATAGGTGGAGTGAATGAAAAATCTTAACAAGCATTTTCATTGTTAAGTCACCGATATAGGTGGAGTGTATGAAAAATCTTAACAAGCATTTTCGTTGTTAAGTCATTGATATAGGTGGAGTGTATAAAAAATCTTAACAAGTGTTTTCGTTGTTAAGTCACCAATATAGGTGGAGTTAATGAAAAATATTAACAAGTGTTTTCAGTGTTAAGACACCATCATAGGTAAAGTTTGAAAGATTGAGAAATGCAGAGAAATTAGCGAAATACCTCAGCAGCAGCGGGAGAGAGAATGGGAGTCATCGTGGAGGCCATAATGGTAGGAACCGTTGGGGGAAGGCTTATTTCCTCAGAGGCCTCAATAACTCCCTTAACTGAAGAAGCCTCAATGGTCGGTAAAGCTCCCTCGCCAGCAAAAGGTACCAAGGCTAGCATAGGAGTTTCACTCAGAGAAGATGATGGACCCCCAAACGATGCCCTAACATGGGTGGGTACAGAATAACCACCACACTAGGTAGAAGCATCAACCTTGGCCTTGGAAAGATGCAGACCACTAAGAAAAAAGGGGGGATAAGACTTGGAGAAAGCTGCAAACATGAAGCTCAGCTTTATACACGAAGAGCAAACACAGAAAAAGGGAGAAATGCATCTAAGCGTTTCTTAGCTCCGTTAGGGCACCAAAAAGGGGAACCGTAGTTATAGGTCTCGTCAGCACAGGGGGAAGAAAAATGCCAGCTAACAAAGATGCCATTTCAACCTAAGACATCCCAACATATTAAAGTTAAGAATGATAAACAAAGGGATGGCAAAAGAAAAAAAGATGTGAGACCTGACAAGTAATAGATTATATGTTACCTCGGGAGCACTTTTCGCAGTTGGAACGAGGGGCAGAGTAACTGATAGCACAAATATAGCACCCTACCACGGAAGGTATCGTACACTGCATATGCTTACATGCCGCGACCTCTATCAACATAGGGCGTGACCCTACTGAACTCGGTGTGTGGCCCTATAGAGTAGTGTCGTGGCCCTCCTCATCACAGGGCGCGACCCCTTATTAACATGTCGCGGAGTCCACCAGTATAGGGTGCGGTACCTTTATCTTACAGGCTGCATCCCTCTCCATTACAACTCCAGACTTTATGTACGTCACGTGCTCAAAACACGTGAGCATATCACCTATAAATAGAGGACCACACCTCAAAAATAAAGGGACGGGATTGATTCCATAAAAATTGAGGGTAGGTTCTACAGTATCGATTCTCACTACATAACCTCAGTGTACAACTTGGGGGCTGTTCATCCACATCACAGCCACCTCTCCGGCACATCAGAATCATCAACCATCATGTACTCTCCTTTATTCTCATACTTGTATGCCTCTTTCGGCATGATTATATTGTACAATACAACACATATAATGAGAATGGAGCAACACAGTGGACGTAGGCCTATATTAGAGGCTGAACCACTCTATATCTTATTTTCTATCTCTCTTCACTTTCTCTCTTTATTCATTACATATTTTACACTTGACTTGTTGATACGAGAGCGACTAGTGGACGATTTCTCTATCATCAATTTGGCGCCGTCTGTGGGAATCGAGATATTTCAATCTTGTTTCGCTATGTTTCGAGTTCTTAAACACCTTATTTTGGTTAGTGATCTCTATTTTATACTTACACCCTTAAGTGGGTATTTTGTACCTTCAGATCTGCTCTCGGGCCTCCATTTTATGACCTTAGATTTATTTTACATACCCCTGTGTTATCCCCCCACCTAGATAAAGCTGGAAAGCTTGATGGGCTTTAGCCCCGTAAAAGTGGGAGATTAGGGAAGAGTTATACTTACTCCTTTTTTTTGTTCTTTGCCTACGATCTAAGGTTTGTCATTTGAATTGTGCCATTTTGTGCACTGAGAGGTTATTCTCTCATGGATAGACCCTAGTAGGTATGCTCTCCATGAGTTTCGGGAGAAGAACTCAATTTTTGGGTTTCAATTTTGGGATTGTCCCTTCACTCCCTAGGTAGGGATGCAGCGTGGTAGTCCAACTAAGTTACATGACGCGACCTCTATTGGGGAAGTTGTATTACAGAAGCTTCAAAACATCAAGGAACGGACTCAGGTGGTCTCTAGTTCAACCTTGGTGGACACCACGCAAAGGCCACGGCAGTGCACCTATGTGCCATAATGGTCGCGGCCTCAACAGAATGCCATGCTGTAGTTCAAACGCTGCATCCCCATTTCCTACTTGGTTACTCCCATGTTTTTGTGATACTCACTTCTTCTAGTTTTGTCCCAGATTATATATATACTTTGTAAAGACTAATAAAGGCATAAAATGGAAGGAGAATCCAGCCAGAGCACAAAAATTAAGGATGAGATTGTGTAGCTGTAGAATCACCTCAACCACCTCTACAACAGTCATACCTCACTCCAGACCCATGTCAACTATCTGACTCAGAGGGTGATAATGCTAGACGCCGCGGCCTTAACCAATGTGGGTGCGGCACCTAAGATCATTTCTTCAGCAGCCTTTGCTGCCGCGGCAGTTCAGGAAGATCCGACTGCAGAAGCAGTCAACAGGTGAAAGAAAAGAAGAGTGGAGAAGGCAGAGAAGAAATATGAGGTCTACACTCCGTTGGCCTTCTCAATTGAAGAGATCTTTGAATTCATCAGAGAAGACAAGCTGTTGAGGTGGCCAGAAAATCTCAAAGCTCCACCCCACAAGAGGAACAAAGCCAACTGGTGCAAGTTCCATCAAGACCATGGCCACGACACTCAGTAATGCTATGCTCTGAAGGATGAAATTGAAAGGCTGATTGGGAATGGGATGCTGCGGAGTTTCCTCAAAGATGTTTAGGGGATGTTGCCTTATTTCACATGCCGCATGCTGATTTTTCATGCTTATCTCTTATATTCCATTTGTCGCTACTTTACAGTAACAACTCCTCTTACGTTGTTTTAAACTAAATTTTGTATTATTCTTACAAAGTCATATATATATATATATATATATATATATATATATATATATATATATATATATATATATATATATATATATATATATATATATCAGTAGTTATAAAAACAAGTTCACTTTTATAGTGTCATATTTTGATTCTTATTTCCATGAAATGTTATCTTATAAATACCATTTTTGCCTTAAATAGATCCTGAACCGAGATAACATGTTATTTCAGGAATGATAATATCTAAATGGGCCAAGATGCCAGACAAGATGCCTGATTGTTCGAAAGTTGATGATAATTGAAGGTGGCGAAAGCAAATATTGGAAGCAGTTATCCAAATTGGATTTCAACATCATTCATAAGGGCTTCTAATGCCCGCACTTGGCTTTCGAGATGCGTCAATAGTTGTAAGGGCTTCCAATGCCCGTTCTTGGCTTTCGGGATGCGTCATTAAGTCGAGAGACTTGTAATATCGAGCCAGGGATGGCTTTATATATATCTGGTATAATAGTTGTGGGTGGCTTAATAACATAACCCAGCCAGGGGCGGCTTGAAAATATCCTGTATGTTAGCTATGGGTGACTTAATAACATAATCCATCCTGGAGAGGCTTGAAAATATCCTGTATATTAGATATGGGTGGCTTAGTAACATAACGCAGTCTGGGCAGGCTTGAAAATATCCTGTATATTAGCTGTGGGTGGATTAATAACATAACCCAGCCTGGGGAGGCTTGAAAATATCCTGTATGTTAGCTGTGGGTGGATTAATAACATAACCCAACCTGAGGAGGGTTGAAAATATCCTGTATATTAATTGTGGGTGGCTTAATAACATAACCCAGCCTGGGGAGGCTTGAAAATATCCTATATATTAGCTATGGGTAAGGAAAAAACAACTCCAATATGTAGCCTCTATTCAGGAAGGGGTTATCACTTTCAAATATGGATGCATCCATTATCAAACGACCGAGACCCTATTAAAATAGCAGAACTTCTAACCATTGGCACAAGGGGTAAAGGGCCACGTCCCGTGTACAGAAGCCATAAGAGTTACAGCCGCAGCCTATGACTTATATGTATGAAGGTGTCGTAGCATTAATTGAAAGTACCACGGAAGTTCAAAATGAGCAGCCTATGTGAAGAAATACGTACGCTATGTTGCCGCAGACTTAATCTATTAGTGAGGCATTTGCGAATATAAAGCAGTTGTATTCAAGCATTCATTAAAACATTGAAGCAATCAAAGTGGTCCAAAGACTCAATTATACGCCGCAAGGGACTTGTTCCCCAATATCCAATATTGCTAGCTAGAGTACGAATGGGCAAAGATAGAGAAGGGGGGATGCAGCCTGTAATGTGTAATTCTACCAAGAGTCAATTCCTAAAATGTGCCGCAGCCCAATCAGTATGGCTGCAGCTACCAAAGAGTTTAATGTATTCGCTAAAGCGCCGCAACACCTCAAGACTTTAATTACAAAAAAGGAATTGGAAAATTAAAGAAGAGTGGCCGCAGCTACTTGTCTTCACAACAGGCTGTAGCTATACTTGTGAGCAAAACATTTATATATTGGTGCCGTAGGAAGCTCATTCAATCAATTAAGAAAATCTCAAAGCTCAAGTTATATATTCAGTCAGCAGAACAAAAAAGCATGCAAGTATTGAAACATTTATGAAAAAGTGGCCACAACCTTGATAAACTTACAGACAAATAAGTCGCAGCTTTAGTTAAGGATTTCAAAATTCATAAAGGGACGCAGCCCCATATTGATAGTTCCAAAAATTACAAGGTTACAAAATCATGAACGTGCATCATCATTCTCATCACCCTCGTCACCATCCGCAGCGGTCTCAGTTTCTTCCCCTGCGACAGCTGCCTCAGCCTCAGCCTTTAATCTGGCTTTCTCCTCAGTCGCGGCCTTAAGCTTAGCTATGCATTCTTGATGCTCAACATCACTAAGTCTCCAGATAATAACCTTATCCTTGGTCTTAGGGAAGTTATTTATTATTCTCTGACTTACCTCCTGGTAGCCGCGGAGGTAGGCTCTATTATTGATGAGGAAGAAGTCCCTAGAGCCCTTGAATGACTCCACTGTATGATCAATGGCCAGCTGAAAAGCGTCGCCATGATCTACCTCTATTTTCTTTATGGTCGCGGTATGGTCTAGGGCATCTTGGGCAGACTTGGCCTCCAACTCCTCGTACTTCTTTTGAAGAAGTACGATCTTATTATTAGAAATCTCTGCGGCTCGTGCAGCTTCCGCGGTCTGTGACTGGGAGACCTTGAGAGATTCTGCGGCCTAATTGAAATTGGCCTCGGCCTCTTCTCTAGCCTTTGTTTCAGCCTGTAAGTTCATATTGTCCGCTTGAAGAGCCGCGACAGCAGACTACTTCCCTGCTTCAAAAGATGAACTTTGCGCAACCACCAAGTTAGCAGCGTGCACCCTCTTCACTGCCTCTTTCAGTTTATAGAGGGACTCATACTTCCTCTTTTGAGCCACTATGACGTCCGCGACTTGAAAAGAAAAAGTTAGAGGCAGGCTAATAAATGCAAAAATCAAAACTGAGAAAACATTAGCACTTACCCTCAAAAGACTATGGAGGTCGCAGTCCTCCAGATCATCGTGGTCTTCATCCACCAACCTGTCAAGATTTGCGACATCAAGGGACCTCTTCATTCTTTCACGCAGCCTTCGCAGTAGTGTCCCATGAGGACTTAGGGTCAGGTTGTCTGAACTGAGGCCGCAGACAACCATCAGGACCAGCTCTGTTGCGGCACTGAGGAGGTGCTAATTTTGCATTAACAGCAACTACAGGTGATGACGAAAGATAAGCCAAATGGATGGTAGCATCATACGTGGACATCAAACTGACCATGGCCAGGTTAGCTCTGATATCATCATCGAGCTGAGTTTGGGTTTCAGGCGCATCAAGGTTTGTTTGTTCCACTACCAGATTTGGGGTCACGGTAGGAGGATTATGATCGCTGGAAGGTGCCGCGGAAGGTGTCTTATTCTTGGACCTCTTCCTCTTCCTGCTCCACACAGTATTATTAAGAACGGTGGCGTCCTCATCCATTTTTGCTAGCTGGGCGACCAACAGCTCCCTATCAACTTCCTCACCTGAAAGAGAAAGAAACAATAAGTATTTGAAATGGAATTGATGAAAACATAAGTTTTCGCGGACTAAAATTGCGGATCTGGTTATTGCCTTTCGTGAACATTCTTGGAATGGACTTGCTGGGGAAGAAAACTGCCTCGAATACAGCTGCAGATGTTACTAGGAAGCTGAATTTATTCTCTTCAACAGGAACAGCCGCAACTCTCTTCTCTTGTCGCTTGCTCATTTGCAAGTTGTCAAGAACTGTAGAAAACATTTCAAGGATTAGTACAGAGAATGAAAAATTATAAAGAAAGAAGGGATGCGGCTATTATCAAATTACCTAGCGTAGAGAGAGAACCCCATTGTTGTGGCATCCTAAACGATTTCTCCCTATCATTCTCCTGAGGGTGTATATCCCATCCCTCTACGGAGATGTAAAAATACTTACCCTTCCAGTTCTTTACACTGGTCGGCCTCCCAGAGTAAAGGGTCTCGTCCCTACTGTGGACAGAGAAGTAATAGTACCCGACCAACTTCACGAAGTTTTACTTTGGGTGGTATAAATGAAAAACTCCACGGGAGTAATGTCCTTTTTGAATTGGTTCTCATAAAGAAACACCGTGGTAAGTATGTCCCTCCAGCCATTGGGATCTAACTGGGTTTCATGGTCTGAAAAATGCGTCGGATGGGAATAGGAACAGGCAGCCACAACCCGTAAATAAATGTATGAAGTGGGAAGCAAACTCTATCATCAGCCAAAGTGGTGCAAGGTCTTTGGTTCGCGACAGGTGATGAGCACATCAAATTTTTTAGAAATTCGAAGGCCTTAGCCACATGGTCAACCCAGTCTTGGGTCATGTTACTGCGGATATTAAGCGCAGCTAGGGATCTCTCAGCCCTCCCAGACGGACCAGCTGGATTATCCCTAACTTTTGCGGCATCATCTCCTACACCCAATGGATGATTACTTGGATTGGCTTCTTCTTCCATTGGCGTGGACTCAAAATCCTTCTTACAGGCAGAGTCCGCAGAGTCTGAGTCTAGTATCACGCAGTTGGGGCAATTCCTCAGTTGGCAAGGCCCTATTGATCTCAGAGGACGCACAAAAGGAAGTTCAGGGGGAGAAGCTCTAAAGTGTTTTGCCCATAAATCTCTCAGAAATTCATCTGGGTTAAAGCTCATATGGCTGCAGCAGTACCTGAAAAGCAGAGTTCGCAGTTAGGCGCCATAGCTAGTATGGTTTGAAAAAGAGTTTAAGAAGTCGCGACAAGATTAGGTATATAAATAGTGAATAGAAGTGATCGACAAGACTGGCTAAATGTGAAGTGTGGGGTTTGAGCCCTAAAAGATAATTATCGCCGCGACATATTGGTGTGATGAGGAGGGATTATACCCCTGTTGTAGAGTCTAATGGGATAAAAGCACTACTGACCCTATTCATTAAACCTAAGAGATTACCCTCCAACCTACTGGTCGCAACTATCTCCTATATCAATTAGGGATCTCACAGTTCTGCGGCTACTCGCTTAAATAAGGGGGTTACAGAGTCTATAGGCCACAACCAACTCCTATATCAGCAAGGGAACTTACAGTGCCGCGGCTACTCACTCAAATTGGGAAGAGCTTAACTGCTGCAGAGTATGAATTTAAACCCAAGGGATTATTCAGAACGTACAGACCATAAACATCTCTAAAATTACTAAAGGTATATTCTACTATGTCGCGACCATTCACACAAACAGTTTTTGTACCTAATGTTTACTCGTTTAAAGATCAAAGGCTTAGAATATGAAGAGTGTATTCAAGAACATCAAGAATAGTTATCTGATTTCAATATGATTCGACACAAATGCGGTTTATATGATCTAAGCAGGGAAAGATTAAGGGTGCATTTGTATTATGAGGGCTGATTCAAAGATTAAGGGTGCATTTGTTACATAAGTTCGATTCTAGGGTTCAGAATTCTAGTGTCCTTTTCTCAGAAACAGAAGTAAAGTAACAGGACATGATGCACAAATTCAAAAGTCAAGGAAACAAATTATGAACTACAAAAGCTTTGGGAGAGAATGCTGGTGAGAAAATTACCTGGAAACAGAGAAGATGGAAACTCTCAGCTTCAAACCACCTTGCACTTTAGCTTTCGATTTTCTCTCAAAGTTTTGGAAACGTAATGAAGTCCATGCATGAACAATTTATATAAGAAAGAGCAAAAGATGAATCGTCACCTTGAAAGTACCGCGGCATATAATAAAACTTAACCGCATCCCCAATCCAATTCTCTTAGCACTACGTCTTGGGGGCTTATTGATAGTGAAAATAACCCTACCGTGGAAGGTATCATACACTGCATATGCTTACATGCCTCGGCCTCTATCAACATAGGGCACGACCCTACTGAACTGGGTGTGCGACCCTATCGAGTAGTGGCGCAACCCTCCTCATCACAGGGCGCGACCCCCTATTAACATGCCGCGGAGTCCACCAGTATAGGGTGTGGCACCTTTGTCTTACAGGCCGCATCCCTCTCCATTATAACTCCAGACTTTATGTACGTCACGTGATCAAAACACGTGAGCATATCTCCTATAAATAGAGGACCACACCTAAAAAATAAGGGGACGGTATTGATTCCATAAAAACTGAGGGCAGGTTCTACAGTACCGATTCTCACTACAAGACCTCATTGTACAACTTGGGGGCTGTTCATCCACATCACAACGACCTCTCCGGCACACCGGAATCATCAACCATCATATACTCTCCTTTATTCTCATACTTGTATGCCTCTTTAGGCATGATTATATTGTACAATACAACACATATAATGAGAATGGAGCAACACAGTGGACGTAGGCCTATATTAGAGGTTGAACCACTCTATATATTGTCTTCTATCCCTCTTCACTTGCTCTCTTTATTCATTATATATTTTACACTTGACTTATTGATATGAGAGCGACTAGTGGACGATTTCTCGTATCATCAGTAACCTCATGCTGAGGTAATAGTTCAAAAGGGGATGGGGGAGTTATTTCTAGTCGAGAAGAGATGCTCATAGACTCAATGGACTCACCCCCACAACAGCATCCTTCGCACGTTGAGAGGTCAAACGGCGGGAGTAGGTAAGCCCGATCATGGGAGAAAGGGTAAGAGTTACATTGGTTTGAGAGGAGCTAAAATGTCCCCCCACGAAAGGGCTCACAGGGGGGTTGGATCTTCTTCTCCAACTTCCTGCACTAGAGTGATTAAGAGGTAAACAGATGCAACCTGCCTTAGAAAAAATGTGAATAAAATCAATAACACACATACATAGCTCAGATACAGTGGGAGAATGGGATGATATAACCACTGGCGAAGGAGGAGAGGAGGAAACAATAGAGGGAGCTGGGGAGAGATGTACCTCGAGGGTTTGTTTCGTTTGGGACTTGGTATCCTAAGTCTTCTTCCTCGCACCCACAACACCAGTTCCCTAAGGAGCCTTCAAACTCTTCTTCCTCTTTGCCCCCGATTCAGTTGGATTAACCAAGATAGTAGGGAAAGCAGTAGAAGGAGGAACGACAGGAGCGCATCATTGAAACTCGATATTTATCCGTTCCACCTCAGCCTGAACCTGCCCTCTCAGCTCTTCATCTAACTCTACAGACATGGGAGGGGGAACAGAGGCGATAGGGAATGACTCCAAAGGGGTTTGTGGTTGAGTTTGAGATTTGGATTTTGAGGACTTGGATTTTGAGGAAGTCCCACTCTTGGACTTTCTGGTCCTTTTGGCTGGTGGCTGGGAAGGCCCTTTGCCAGTGGTTGCTTCGGTTGAAGGGGAAGGCTGTTTTGGGGTTGCAATGGTCTTGGGAGTGGCAGTAGGGATCATGGGGAAATGTGAAGGGAGCTCAATGGGAGGTACTTTGGGGTTTTTTCTTAGAGGTAACTCAATGCCAAGAACGAAAGTACCTTTTAGCCCCAGTTCCAGGGCAAAAAATAAAAGAACAGGAGGATACACGGGATCTCGCTCGATGAACTCAGAAATTTGGGCCAGGTATCTCGGCCAGTATTTCATGGCAAACAAAGGGGTTACGTCCCCTTGCTTGGTAATGCTTGGAATAGTGGCTCGCCCATCTATGGTAGAACTTACTCCCCACGCAGCAGTTGATGAGAACAAGGAATATGCCATTCTAAAAGAGACTTTAGGATGAGATAAATGGAAAACTGGGCGAGGAGTCCCCTAATCGAAATCGAATTAATGGCTGCGTCGGTTGGGGTTGTAGTGCTCATTGGTGTATCCCCACTCGGTGTAGGAAGGCAGGTACCCCGATGAAAATAGAAGGACCACAGCTAGTGAAAGGTCTTCAACAATGAGGTCTAAGGTAGTTGCCTGGACCACCCTTACTTCATGTTTAAAAAAACCACAAGTATAGAGGAAGATATCCTCTTCGTAAGGCCTCATCACAAAATTCCCAAGTTGATCAATAATAGAGGTCAACTCCTTTCTGCTTTGTCTCTTATGATAAACAAAGGAGTGTGGGGGCAGAATTGCTTCACCCGAAGGAGGGCGGTTGGTCTTGGCTGCTATGGTGGGGAAATGAACATAAAGGAAGCCTGTCAAAAGGACACAATTGGCAAAGTTAGCCGAGTTATAATGACAAAGAGATCGCTCCATGTCGAAAATGGTTCTATTAAGCCATGTGTAGAGGGATCCCAGGGCAATTGCAGGCAGAGGAAGCTTGATACCCCAGGCCAAACGAAAGGATACATAGATGAGGTCCCTTCGAGGTTGGTCGTTGGGTTTCCCCATTAAAATGAAACGAGAAAGAATGACAAGGATGTAGGAAGGAAGCTCCAGCGATATACCTTGACCAGGGCATCCTCAGAGGAACTACCTTCAGAAGGATCCTTAAAGAAATAGTTGATAAGCGGAGTGAAAGTGGTTTTGTTTGAAGAGACGATGCATCTTCGGCATATACTGTCCAACTCCAAACTATCAGAAGCCTCCTGGGAATCTAGGGCCTCATCAGAATAGGGCTCATGGCCTGTTTCCTCAAGGCCCAGGAGCTCACACACGTCTTCCAACATTATCGTAAACTCACCCCACACAGCAATAAAAGTGTGAGTGGTAACGTTACAGTGAGATACCAGAACAGGAAAGGCAACATTGTTCTTAGACAGAGTAAACTCACCAAACCACTTGGCCCGATGAAGCCCAATTTTGGTGAGGGTATCAACGTGGGAACTCTACATATGGGAGTTCCAAGTAGTGAAGTGAATAGGAGAGCCTCCAGGACCATTGAAGTCAATATGGGACCACAGGAAGTCCCCTCGCTCAAGATGAATTTGGAGAGTCCTCTCTGGGGGTAGAAAGCCCCAGTCAACAACACTTTCATCTTCATCACCAAGCGTTATGGCATCATACTTTACGTTGAAAATGCAAGTCTTGCAAAACCCAACAAAATCACCACCCTTGTCGAATATAGAGGACCCGCGGTAGATGCGCAGTTGGTCCTGGAGGGCAACAGTCAAAGAGGTGGCAGTGGAGGTAGTGGAAGATGGAGCATTGGTGGCAGACGTGGTAGGGTTTCTTGAGGACGACATTGCAGATGACAATGAAGTACAAGAAAAGCTTAGAAAAAGCACCATATAAGTAATAATGGAGCGCCTAGAAAGTGAGAATAGTTGCAGACGAAAGGAATGAGGAGAAAAAGACTAGGCAACAATGGAGTTTTTGGGCAAAGTTTTCTTTCTCTAAAGTAGACCGGAGTTTTGAAGAAGATGAAGGAAATATAAGGGTTTTGAAAAAATAGACGTTTGAAACCTTCTAAACAACTCGTCCGTTGAGTTTACCACCACCACACGTGCAAGGCCGCCTATAATCATTTCAAATGAACATGTGGCACTTAGGGAAGTGTCTTGACAGTTGAAAAGGCAGTGCCATGTCATTAAAGAAGTGATGCCCGGGGAATGGATTCTTATGAAAGTTTGAGTTTTGGCGCCATAATTTTTGTCAGACATATCCATTAACTCCCAACGAAGACACTACCCCAATGGTTCAAAAAAGCTACGATGTCCCCTCGCCACAAGCCCAAAAGTTGTCTAATTGTGACTCAACTACATCGGGGAGAATTTCTGCTTTTTTAAACATGGTGAAACGTTACAAGGGAGAACTCCACAAGTCATAATGATAAGAGAAGTCCTAACGACAAGCTCACAGACTACAACTATGATCCATACCGGCATAAACGAGATAATTTCACTTACCAAGAGTCAAAATGATTATCTGAGAAAGTCAACAGGTGTATCGGGAGAATTTTAAATAGTCAGGCCAGAATGTTCACTGAACAGAAAAAAGTGGTGATGTCCCTTCACCAAAGCGCCAATAAGCCACAACATTTTGACTCAGATACATCGGGGAGAATTTTACTTTTCTCTGGAGATGGAAACCGCAGTGGTTGTAACGAAAGAAAAGATGTCAGAATTTTTTCACACAAAGAAGGTTCATTGGATTGAGAAGTTTTCGTGCAAATATTTCTTGTTCCTACAACAAATATCCACACAAAGGGGCAAATGTAGAGGGGGCTTGAAGGTAATCCTGAGATTAGAGATAATCCCCCCATTTGCAACAGTGTTTAGGATTAAGGCAGCTCAGCATGGCAACTCAGTGTGGTAGCCCAGAGGGACCTTCCAGCGAAGAAGCTGACCGAGAGAGCTCGTCCTTTAGTCATATTAATTTAGTCTTGTTATATCTTTTGTTTATATTGACTATGAGCTATAACAATTGTAATGATGTATCGAAAATAACGATTTTATGTGAGGTCGAACGATACTCACGAGAGACCAGGCTTGGCAGGGCCTGGGAGAGCTTTCATGCTCTATCGAACGACCTCGCCGTGGGAACTTTGGAAGGACTTGGTTTGGAGGACTGAGAAGTGAGGCACCGTTGGGGATTGTCCTGACCATCTTAGATCCACCTACTAAAACACCGAAGGACCCTGATCGTGGAACCTCGTAGGAGAGAAACCTTGAGTTCCATTGGGCGTTGGGTTATGAGACAAACAACCCTCTACTTAATGTCACATCCACTTTATCTGATGCCAATAACCAGCTAGGCAATGTCAGACCTGTACTTGAGTAAACCACCATAGTATTTGGGGTTGTCAGATAGTTGGTGAGCCACCTCTGTGACAGCAACCCCCTGACACGCAGTGGTTAGGGAAAAGTCATGTCTTGTCATTTAATGCTTATGATCTGGAGATAACTAGTGCATTAAATATTTAATGTTTGCGACATAAGGTGTGAGGGATGTCTTTCACAAGCATTAATGACTGAGTTTCCTCGGGGGTAGTGTGGGGGGAAATTTAAGGATCGCTACCACCTCTGAGGAGGGATCATGTTATTATTAAGAGTTAAGAAGTGATTACTAGACAGATTTATTACGAACCAGAGAGTCTACTCATCCACCATTGTCATTTATTATGAAGCTTTAATATTTGACAGAGATCATTAAGGGTGGTGGGAGTGTTTGGCTGCCTACCAAGGTGTATCTAGGGTGATCATTTTCTCTCTCCCTCTAAGCAAAGTTGCTTCTAAGTTCACTATTACCTTCTGAGTTATACACGAGAGATTTGTTAATTTAAACTGAGTCTATCTTCATTGAGTCGTGTTTGTATGTCCGGTGGTTAATCAATTGTGGTGCTACTTAACTTATCATTACCATACTCAAAAGGGTTTACACCTCCATATAATCTAAAGTACTCTCTTACAATTGTACAATTCACTAACATCCAGGTAAGGCAAATCTAATTGCAGATGATATCAGTAGAAAAGCTTTGATTAAGTTATCTTATACTAAATGTTTTAGAGTTGATCGCATTATGGAGTTGAGATTGATGGGAGTGGAGTTAAAACTAGAAGATAGGGACAGATTCGTTGCTTATGTAAGCGTGAGGTCATTGTTAGCTACTCATATTCGTGATTTGCAAACTCAAGATCCTTTTCTTGAGAAGAAATGACAAGATGTCAGAGATGATAAGTCTGATGATTTCTGTATTATTAATGATGGAACATTATTGTATAAACAACAAATATGTGTGCCTAATATGGATGGATAGAAAAAGGAAATTTTAGATGAGGCTCATAATTCCAATTATACTATGCATCTTGATAGTACTAAAATGTATAGAGATTTAAAGGAGAATTATTGGTGGAATAATATGAAGAAAGAAATAGCTAATTTTGTTTCTAGATGCCTTACATGTCAGCAAGTGAAATGGGAGCATTAGAAACCTGTTAGTCTGCTTTCACCCTTGCCAATACCAGAATGGAAATGGGATTATGTAACGATGGATTTTGTGATTGGGCTTCCTCGATCTAAGAAGGGATCATATTCGATTTGGGTAGTGGTGGACAGGTTGACCAAGTCAGCTCATTTACTAGCAGTCAAGACTATATGTATAGTTGATAGATATGATATATTGTATGTTAATTAGATTATTCGATTGCATGGAATGCCTATTTCTATTGTTTCAGATAGGGACCCTACTTTTCATCCAAATTTTGGGATAGTTTACAGTATGCTATGGGTACTAACTTAAATTTTAGTCCATCTTTTCATCCTCAAACGGATGGGCATTTTGAAAGAACCATATAGATTGCGGAGGATATGTTTAGAGTTTGTGTGCTTGATTTCAAAGGTAATTGGGATATATAATTGCCTTTGATAGAAATGGCATATAATAGTAATTTTTAATCTACTATTTGTATGGCGCCATAGAACCGTTGTACGTAGACAGTGTCGGACACCCGTATGTTGGGTTAAAGTTGGTGAAAGGAAGATAAAGGGTCTAGAGTTAATTGAAGTTACCACTGCAAAGGTGAGGATTATTCAAGATCAAATGAGAATAGGTCAAAGAAGACAAAAAAGTTGTGCGAATAAATGGTGAAAAGTTTTGGAATTACAGAAAGGGGATTACGTGTTTCTTCAGATATCACCATGGAAAGGAGTTATGAGGTTTGTAAAGAAAGGGAAATTAAGTCCACACTGCATTGGACCTTATGAAAATTCTTGAGAAATTCGGGAGGGTTGCTTACAAGTTAGAATTACCACCAGAGTTAAACCGATTACATGATGTTTTCCATGTTTCTAGGTTAAGAAAGTATGTAGCGTATCCTTCACATGTATTAGTGGAACAACCTATTGAGTTGAAGGAAGTCTTGAGTTATGTGGAAGAACTACCTGTAATTTTGGATAGGAAGGAACACATACTGAGATCCAAAGTGATCCCACCAATGAAAGTTGTGTTGAAAAGTCATTCCATGGAATAAACTACATGGGAGAGCAAGGATAGCATAAAAAGTCATTATCCGTATTTGTTTGATTCAGATAACCAACGTATGTCAATTTCGAGGACGAAATTTCCCAACAGGGGGAGAATTGTGACAACTCGAATATAATTATGATTAATTATATTTGAATCATGTTTAGATTATGTGATATGGGTAATGTGTTATTAATATATTTAATGTTAAGTTATTATGTTTAGTCTAATTCTACCTTCATAAAGCATGAAATATCGAATTAGTTAAAAACAAAAAAATTTGAAGTTTTGGATAGGAATGTTCATGTTAGAGACTAGTTCTGACCTTTATAACATAACAATTGACTTGAGGTGAACTCAATAATTGTAGATATGTGAGTTAGGTTTTTAACATGACCAACGGTGTATCAAACGGACATTCTAGTGAGAAGATATCATATTTTTACGAACAGGGGGTAAAGTAGTCATTTAGCCTTAAATGTTAGTTTGTCTTAAATGGCGCCACATGTTATATTTTGATTGAACCAAGGGGCGTGCCCTTATGCCGACTTATAACCCTTTAAATAAGCTCCTCCTTCAGTATATTTCAGCCATGGAAGAGTCTTAGCCTAAGGAGAGAGAACCGGGAAGTTTACGAAGAAAGGGCAAGGAGAAGTTAGAGAAAAATTCATAGGAAATTATGTAAAAGTCCCTAAGGTAATTCTACTCGTAAATATTGTTATATTTTTGATATTATTGATTGGAACTATTGAAATTATCGTTTTTTTACTAAAGTTCCATGTCTTGAGGTATACATGTGAAATTATCATTTTTTTACTAAACATTATTTTTTTACTAAATAATGTATATTGCTTCGATTGGAAACCTTGTGTATTCAAATTTCTATATCTTTTTGTATATTTATTGGAATTGAATAATTCTAGTTTAATATTATAATATACTCATATATGTGTAACATATTCAAAAATTATGTGAAAATACCAAGAAATGAATCTTTGGTGATAGTTTGAAGTTCAGGTATAAAATATGCCCTAAAAGTGTAAGTATGCATACCACGTGTTCGATGTTTTGCTTTTCATGTCAAATGAACTCTAAACATTGTGAAACTTTAATTTTATATTAGACAATATGTTTATTGATATTGGGTGGAATATCATAGAAAGTTATGATGTAGCAAAATTATGAAAATTCTTGGAAGTTGACTGAGCAATTGATGAGCCTATAGGGAAGATTGTCTATGTGATAAAGAAATGAGCATATTTTTCTCTAAAAAACTTGAAATAGCGTGCCATCTTTTGCATTAGAATCCTAATATGATACCAAGAAGAAATGAATGTAGGTTGGTCTATGATTTGGATATGTCAAATAAATTAACATGAATTTGGATGGAACTTCACTTGTGATAAATGATTTAAATAGAATCATATGATGCTTATAAATTGAGTTACGTTTGAGATATTCCTTGATTTGTTGATATTCTTATGATGATACTAATAATGTAAGAATGTTTGGAAGAGAAGAATAACTGATTAAGCAAGTGTCGGATAAGGAAAAGGAAGAGCCTGATGAGTTACCAAGGTGAGTGTACTTATGATTTGTTTCATATATAAATATGAATATAGCTCTCAGAGCAGATTTGTTTGAATACTTTGGTATTCAGGATTTGTTTGGATATTAAATATCCAGGATTTGTTTGGGTCTTATAATCCAGGATTGGTTTGAATACTTCGATAATCAGGATTTGTTTGGATATTAAAATATCCAAGATTTGTTTGGGTCTTATGATCCATGATAAGTTTGAATACTTCGGTATTCAGGATTTGTTTGGATACTAAAATATCCAGGATTTTTTTGGGTCTTATGATCCAGGATTGGTTTGAATACTTTGGTATTTAGGATTTGTTTTCATATTAAAATATCCAGGATTTGTTTGGGTCTTATGATCCAGGATTGGTTTGAATATTTCGGTATTCAGGATTGGTTTGGATATTAAAATATCAAAGATTTATTTGGGTCTCATGATCCAGGATTGGAATTGGACAAAGATCCAATGATTTTATTTGTCTTATGACAAGGATTTGTTGGAACATATGTTCCAGGATTTGTTATTGCCAACGGGCAGGATTGTTCGGATTTCATGTCCACGGATTTGATATAAAACTGTTGTTTCATAGTAAGGCAGGATTGATTGGATTCCATATCCATAGATTTTATATAAAACAGTTATTTTATAGTAGGGCAGGATTGTTTGAATTTCATGTTCACAAATTTGATATAAAACTATTATTTCATAGCAGGGTAGGATTATTTGGATTATATATCCACAGATTTGATATATAATTTTCATTTCATTATAGGGAAGGATTGTTTGGATTTTATATCTGGAAATTTGATATAGAATTTCTATTTCATAGCACGGCAGGATTATTTGGATTTTATATCCACAGATTTGATAAAGAACTGTTATTTCATTTTAGGGAAGTAGTACGCCACTAAGCTTAATGCTTACGGGCTATATTTTAACATTTTCAGGTTTGTACGCTGCCAGGTAGGATATCATATGATCGGTGATTTAAGAGTTGAACCGTTAGAAAGATCTGGGTATTAGACGTGGGGATTTTATCATTGTCACACTGAGGTTTTACTACACTCGCACATCTTACATATTGAGTTGTCATGGGCTGATTTGATGATTGTAATATTTAATCATAGTCAATCATAGTATAGGATGTTCGTTTAATTTTGACTCTGATGTTAATTAAGTTATGGTACAAAGAACATGATTATATTGATTATACATGAAAAAAATATTGATAAATGAATTATATTTCGAGTAGACTGAAGATTAAGATTTAATTATAATATAAATGAAATGATTTGAATGGATTTGGGTTTGGGGTGTGACATTTGTCCATCATAAAAAAATGTACTTTCTCGATCCGACTTATTGGTCAGGTGCCAAGCAGCACTTCCAACTTGTTTGTGCCTAAGGGATATACTTTTTCACCAGAGAAGCCGATCAATGGCCTGTGATAAGGATTCAATTGGCTAAGCTTCAAGTTTAATTTTTGAAAACAGGAGTAGAATATGATGTCTGCCGAGCTCCCATTGCCAATCAATACCGTGGATTTTATTGAATCTTGGACTCTGAACTTGATTACCAGGGGATCGTCATGAGGATAAAGGACTCCAAAAAGGTCGTTCTTGGAAAAATCAATCACCAACTTGTCTTTATTGACCTACCTCGGTCGATCTTTCTCGGCTAGATTGATGGTCTGAATATACGAACAAGCTTGAGCCTAATTGAGGTAAGCTTTTCTTTTAGCAATATAATCTCCTCCTCCAGCGTCTCCACCTGTAATCATCTGACAGTCAAAGAAGCCAAAACTAAGCATAAATACCACACGTTCTGGCTGCCTGGGTTTCTTAGGTAGATCGGGATGATCTTCCTGATCATCTTCCTGATTTCTATTTTTCTCAACTCTGGGCTTGCATGGAGATTTTGACCTTCGCCGAGTTCCTCTTTTGTCCTGCCGATCAACGAACTTGTCTACTTTTCCTCGGTGGATTTTGTTTTGTAGAGAAATAAAATGATCCATCGTATGTCCATATTTTTTATAAAACTCACAGTACTTAGATCTATCCCTCTTCCCAGAAGGTGCTCTTAACTTCTCAGGCCATCGTATCTCCTTGCTATGCTTTATTTCCTCGAAAATATGGTGAAGGCCTATATTTGATGGAGTATAATTATTATACTTTCTGAGTCTGTCATCCTTCTTTTGCTTTAATTCTTTTTACTCTTTTTGCTCCATTTAATCATTCTTCTCAGTTTTAATCTCAGGTTTTGTTATCGAACTCTGCTTCGCTGCCATTGCTTCCTCGACATTCATTATCTTGATTGCTTTGGCCATAAATTTAGTCACAATCTTAGAAATATCTTTGGTAAGAGTGTAATAAAGCTTCTTGGGAAGTAATCCACTCATAAGAGTTGTAATGGCTGTCTTTTCCTCATAATCAATCACCTCTAACTTCTCATTGTTAAAGCGAGTGATGTAGTCCCTGGTGCTTTCTCTTACTCATTGTATCACGCTTCACAAGTGAGCTAATCTCTTTATTGGCTTGGCCTCGAAGAAAAAATTATCGATGAATAGCTCGGCGAGTTGGTTAAAATCAGTAATTTTCCCCCTAGGTGGGCTTGACCTCATTGCAAAGGGAGCCCATATCTGAAATACCCCACTCTCAACGAATCCAGAAAACCTCTCTCGAAGTCAACGCGATTTCCACATCCAAATCCCTTTCCAACCTTTGCTTTTCATCATCCTTTTCATCAAACTTATTGAATTAAGTACCCTCCATCATCATCCAAGTGCAAGGTCTTCTCTCCAACATCCAAGATCAAGCTTAAGATCTCCAACAAGGTCCAACTCTCTCCTTGAATTCTCATAAATTCGCATTAACTTATTTTATTACTTAGCACTTTTATTCTCTCATCTCACATATCCTAATATACTTTTTATTTAGTATTATTTCACATCTCTTATTTTCATATAAATAAAAACTAAAAAAAAAGAAAAAATAGGATTTCCTCACAAATTCCAAACGGGAATTCTCACACTTTTCTCACAACTACAACATTTCTTTACACATACACATACAAGAGAAGTCCCCTGTTAGATTTATGGGATAAATCCCACCCCTCGTTTTGCATACGAACTACGGGGACTTTGATGCCTCTATAGGCTACTTAGGCGTCTCGGGGTAAAACCCGAGACTCGAGTCCTTTTGATACTCTTTTCCCATTTTTCTATATTCTTTAGACTTAATTCTCTCAAATTCTATGTATTTATATATATATATATATATATATATATATATATTTGTTCTCAATGGCTTATTATTCCACTTGCGTTATCATTCCCCTATAATGATCAACGCTAGGATAATCGCATAAATCCTATTTTCTAATATTACTGTTAGAAACATTCCTATGGATGACTCGCTTTATCTCTTCCATGATATAAGTCGATTATTCCTATCTCCACTACGTATACGCATACACACATATCACGGGGAAATAAAGGAAACAACAACAACCCATGAGAGACCGCAAAGGCGGAATGGGTGCTTAACACCTTTCCATTTTGTAACTTAGCCTCCAGACCCTTTTTTGAATGATTTTGGTTTTGTATGTATTAGTATGTCTTTGGATGTTGTCCTTCGGGATGGATCCCTTTTCTTTTGTATATTTTGAGTAAAATAGACTAGCGAATATATCTCTCTACATTTTTCACCTCATTTACTGAAGCCGGCCGAAGTTCTCCCGAGAGGGACGCGCAAGACCTAGAGGGATCCTCTCCCGCCGCGCCGCGGGGGGATATATCCCGAAAATGGTCACAGTTGCGACTCCGCTGGGGATTTTATTTTGAGGGCTAGACTCTATTTACATGGATGTTATGCTTGTTTATATTTTCCCCCATTTTGCATGTTCCCCTTTTTCATGTATACCCCATACATATGCCTCTATTCACACACTTGTAGAAAAATTTTCCATGTACACTTCAGACCACGTGCACCTAGGATCACATATACCCATATGTTTCACGCATCACCCATCCATACTTGGTGTACCATTGGTACTTGTACTTTGCTCCCTGTTGGGCATGATCAAGAAAGACATTCTCATCATAAGATACTAATAGGAGAATCATGCATAATTCACACAATATCACCAAAGAGCATTGGTATTGACCAAATTTTTTCCAGTAACTCGAGGGTCACTTCGTTATGGGCGCTGGTCCGGAAGGTCATAGTTAATCTAAGCGATATGACTCTCACCTTCCATTGACCAAGTACCTTCGACGTATATCGAACGATTCTCCCGTATCGTACCGCTTGACCAAAGTTATGACGGGAGGTATATCGTAGGGAACTCGTTCACGTACGCTGAATATATAAAATTCTCTCTCACACGTACCATCCCCATGAGGTATATGTTGAGGCAATTCACATACACTCGAGTATATCAAATGGCTTGTCCACACATACCGATTGCCCGCAAGAGCAAGACGTATATTGTGGAAGTCACGTTGAAGGGGGAACCCTTTTCGATTCACCCAACTAACTGCATACCTGTATATAGGTGTTAAGCCTAGGACACCTATAAGATTGCCGGTTTTAACCTGAAACTCTACCGAAATTCCAGGTCGGCCTGCCGCCCAAATTTTTACGCATTTTTAAACGAGACCCCTGCCTGTGAGCCTGGTTACAAGTCCAGCCATAGCTTTGTATATGTTACAAACCCAACTTTTCCAGGCTCGGGTCCCGTCCGACATTTCATTTTTCATTTAGGAGAATTTAATACAAGTGAGAACATAATAATCATAATAATCCTGCTGAGACCGTCTCCCAAAAAAATCAAAAAACATTTCTCCTTTCTTTATCAAAAATCCAAAAACATTTCTCGCTTCTTTATCAAAAATCCAAGAATATTTTATCTTTCAATCTCAAAAAGAAAAAAAATGTCAGAAATATTTTCATTATTTTTCTCAAAAATAAATCCCATTTTACGCCTTCTCAGGTCGATCGCACTCCCTTAGCCTGGCTCCTTATTGTCTTCGGTCTTCAGTCAAATAACCCCGGAGTTCTATCCGTTCCTCTGTTACTTCTTTCGAGTTCGGTATCCATCCGATTTCCATGGAGAACACAGACCAAGCACCTATTGTGTAGCCGAATCTGACGACAGTCCTAGCTGAGCTTGTGTCCAAGATTGACAACCTTCAGACTGAGGTTCGGGAGATGCAACGAAACTAGGTTCATGTTCCTCAAGAGCTCAAGGCCCTATTACCTCGATTTATGGGCCCACCTGATCCTATTTGGTTTCCCTAAGAGTATCATCACGGTCCACGTTTCCCTCCTATTAATGGGCCACCGCATGCCCAACTTCCTAGGCCGAACCTTGCCCATCATGGGGCTAACTTGCCTGTGATCGTTGATTCGAAAGAGGAAGAATTGAACAAAGTCAAAGAAGATCTCAAGATGCTAACTAAGAAGTTCGACCAAGTTTGAATCTACATAAATTACATGGACTAAACCCACATGTCTCCTTATCCTAAAGCAAGGTTACCCGAGAAATTTAAGATGCCAAATATTGAGAAATTCGGAAGAAGTGCACCCCTGATCGTCCATCTTTGCAGTTATCACCGTGCCATGACTCTCCTAGGGGCTTGTGAAGAGGTGATGGCCCAATTGTTTCAGAAAACCTTGAAGGATAGCGCCCTCCGATGGTTTTTTTTTCTTTCAAGGAGTCCAGAATCCATAGCTGGGAGGATGTGGCCCGAGAATTCATGTCGCAGTACAAGTACAACGAAGAGCTTGAGGTCACACGCCGTGATTTAGAGCTTCTTAAACAGAACTCTGGGGAATCAGTCAGTAACTTCAGATCCCGATGGAGGGAAAAGAAGCTACCATGACCAATTGTTGAAACGATAGGCCCCCAATTTTAAATTCTTTAAAAACAATTTCCTTGTTAGATACGCAGAAGCGTTAGAAGATGGGTCAATTAAACAAATTACAAATTTTAATTTTCTTTTTAAATTAAAATTAAACAAAGTGAAATTATATTCAAACACACACACATTACTTTAAATTTCACTTAAACCAAATTAATTAACCCAAGTCCAAGAGATTTGCCTAAGTCATATATTGCAATTTTATCAAGTTAGGCCAAACCAATTTTATCAATTAAATTAAATGACTTAAATTAATTAACTAAACATTACCTAAATTTAATTAGCACCAAATTAAATACGTCATGATTAAATTAAACCAATTTTATCTTTTTACCTAAGCATGCGTTCTAGGTGATTTTGCAAAAGATAAAATAAACAATCAATCACACTACGCCGCGATGTACGAGGAAAAATCCACAACGAAAAAAAACCTCAGACGGCCCTAGCCTCAAATCCACTAAGTACGAAATTAAATTTACAAGACATATGACTTACTTCCTCAACTCAAACCCTCTCAAGCCTTGATGTGTCTTCTTGTAACCACCTCTGCCTAGCGGATAACCACGGAGCTCTACCGCGATCTCGGACCCACCGACTGGACAATAGGTACACCGTCAACCACACATGGTGCCTTTCACCATGTGAGAAAGTTGCATCTAAACAATTCTTCTTCTTTGAGGGATTTAGAAGAAAACCCAAACTTCTCTTCAAATGGTAGAGATAAACCGGTGACAAAATGCTCCAAGGAAAGTATATGTATATATGAACTTGGAAGAAACAAATATGGGTGTAACTAAGTTCTTAAAGGTTTTTTCTTTATAAAATGAACATTCAAACTCATGAACTTTTTCTTGGAAGAATCAACTCTAAAAACTCTCTCTAGGAGTTAGAATATTATGAAAAAGTTAGTTTAGAAAAAGTTGTTTCCGCACATTAAAAGATTTGAGAAAAGTTAATGGAGAAACAAGTGAGGAAAGTGGGTAAAAACTGCTTTAAATTTTTCCCGCCTGAAATCTCCTTCGAATGAGATTTTCGTTCAAACGAAGTCTCATTCGAATGAGCCTTTCTAACGAAGTTCCAGTGGCTTAAAAATGAACACGTTAGAAATCTCGTTCGAAGTCTCGTTCAAACAGCCATCTCGTTCGAACGACAATTCGAACGATGTTCCAGTGGCCTATGGGGAAGCTAGTTGGCAGTTTCGTTCGCACGACATTCTCGTTCGAACGATAATCTCGTTCGAACGACAATATCGAATAAGAAACCAAAAAGTTAGAAATTACGAATTTAGCCCATAAACTTTATATACTTTATATAAAAGTTTTAATAGAAATCTTTTTGAAAACAAAACACATTTTTAAAACCTAACACCCAATAAACTTGTTCCAAGCTCCTAGATATATATAAAATGCATTCATACCTTGGGAGCATGGAACCACTGTTGATGATGTTGAAACGAGGCAAATAAACTCGGCATTTTGATGAAGTTTTATACACTTGGCCTCTACGTCTTCAACAAACACATCATAGGCTTGAATAGGTACACTTGAACACTATCCTATGACATAAATGTTTTTTCCGTAATTGAGCGAAAACTATATTAAGACTCAATTGGAGAATTGTGTCCTTACAAATCTCCCCCTTTGTCTATTCCTGGACAAAAAACAAACCAAAAATCCTGAAGGGTCGTTAAGCTCACTAGACTCAAAAACATCCAACCCAAAATAAAGAGTACAATGCTTGACTCGAATACCACTTTAGAATTAAACGCTTTGCCACTTGAAGGTTGGCGCTTTAGAAGAATTCCTGCACACTTAAGCAAACTATCAAACACATAGGGAATATCAAAGTATTTAATGCAATGTAAATAAATACTCCCCCTTTATCAAAACAAATCTACCTAAGAAGGTCATGACTCCTCCTAAGTTAAATTTCCCAAACATAGATACGATTACAGTAGGATTAGATACCATTTCTCCCCCTATCATTTCCCCCCTTTTTGTTCAGGAATAGTCAAAGGATAAAACTAATTAACCACATTGAAGCTTAGAGTGAGAAGACATTAAAGCATATGAGCAACAAAAGCATAACTAATCCAAGATAGATACCAATTAATGAAGTAGAAGCATAGATGGACTAGAAAGCAAGGTAAAGACAAAAAAATATCATATATATATATATATATATATATATATATATATATATATATATATATATATATACTCTAAAAGTATCAATAACACACACGCATATATATATATAGATATAAACACACAAATGACACAAAAATACAATAAGTTTAGCACACTCGTATGGCAAAAATGTGTCCTATGGAAATGGTAGTGTAGGGGTGTGAACTAGTAACAATTAAATTTTGACCCAAACACTTAAAATACGTTCAAGGAGTTCTCATTTGATTGCAAACTTTATCACATTTGAATATAACCTCATGTGACAATAAAGATTGAACTCAATGAACAAACATACACAATGCATACAAGCCTAGCATGTTGATGATTCTACAAACCATATAGAGTCATGACAATAAAGACCACTAGGATAAATAGACATTGTGAAAACGTTGATAGATCATCCAAACTCCCTCAATAAGCATATATATTATTCTTTTGAATGAATAAATCAACTAAACATAGGCCTTGGCAATTATTTTTCTTTTTAATGCCATATTTTCTTTTAGGCCTTTGGACCACGTATTTCTTTTAGGTCCAAACAAACGGTGGCTTACTATTAGCAAAGGATAATAAATGCTTTCGGAGCCCTTCCCCGTGCACATTTAAAATATAACATTTTTATATTTCACACAAATCTCACGTGCAACGGATTTTGACATGCACTAGTCCTCTTAGGTCACAAATATGTAGATGACTTGATTGGTAGGAGAACACCTCAGAAAGCTTAAATATACATATGAAGTTAAATTTCAAAAGAGCTCGTGCATGTGTGAATAGAGGCATATAAAAATAGAATCCATTATATCAATACAAAATCCAACCACTCCATATAAACATGGTAAAGAACATTTTAAGGATTGACAATCTAAACCAAAAGTTCTAGCCACATGGGAGCATAAAAGAAGGGATTCAAACACAAGTATATGCCACATAAAGTGTGTCAAACTAAAATACACACAAAATAAAAATCTTTTTGAGTTTTCAAAATTTTTAACCAAAACTAAAAATATATACTCAAAAGACAAACAAAAATCATTTGAAAATTTTCATTAAAATTAAATTACCAAAAGATAAAAATCCAAATGATAAACAAAAATCTTTTTGTATTTTTCATTTAATGCAAACAAATGAAGAAATAAAATACCAAAGATAAACAAAAATTATTATTCTAGTATGTGATTAAGCATGGGGCATAGACTAAAAAATGATTAAACAAGCATACATTTAGCATAAAATTATAGCATGAAGTACAAATGCTATAGTATGCAAACAAAACTAACACATTCAACCTTTAGATTTTGCAAGGGGGGAAGCATGTGAAAGTAAATGACAATCAAAAACCCTATCTTGTAAAGCTACCAAGTCGGATCTCCTAACCCAAACTAACGACGAGTGACTAACTCGGGGTGTAGGAATATTGTCTACCTCGGTTTCCATACGGAAGGATTTTCTAGGACCCTTTCTAAGATCAAAGCAAAATTCCTAAGATGGTCTTTTTGACCACAATGTGAACACTTAAACTCATGGAAAAAAGATTTACCTAAGGGGTGATCTCTATAGGCATTCCTAGGTGATTCTCCTAAAACATGGGTTTGGGCTTTATGAGTAGATTCATTACAAGTATCGAAGCCTAAACCACAAGTGTCATTTTTAATTCGAATCGTTCCTAATATTTTATCTAATTTTTTCGAACGACACTCCAAATCAAATTTGACATTACTAGAGTCTTTTAATTTATTTTTTAATTCTAGGATGTTAGACTCTAATAAAATATTTCTCTCTTAAAACTCGAGAAGCTCATTTTTAAAGGATTCCTTTAAACCTCTAAGGCTATCTCTCTCTCCTTCTACATATTCTAGCTTCTCTCGAAGAGATATCTCTCGTGTCCTAAGGTCTTCCACTAACGCACTCTCATCAACGACCTTGACATGCTCTTTCAAACAAGCTTCTAACTTCAAATTAGCTCTTTTTAATTTAGTTGATTCTTCATATAATTCTTGAAAAGAGTTTTGAAGTTCACTCACATTAACCTCTTCTTCATTTTCACTCTCTCTTTCTTCTTCACTCTCACTACCATAAAAAATAGGGGATTCATACACTTTGACCAAGGAAGTGTCATGTGTTTGAATATCTTCATGGGAAGATTCATTATTGGAACTCACACAACAAGCCATAAAAGCCACAAAGTTAGGCTTAGTGGGGGAATCGAGTCCCTCTTCCTTATCACTATCACTAAGGGTCGCATTATATGAAATGGGTCACTTACCCTCTCTCCTTAGTTTAGTTGGGCACTCAGAAGCCCTATGGCCATAACCCTCACAACCAAAACACCTATTTGACTCGTCCCTATTTAAATTTTCATTAATAGTTTTAAGGATCCTCTAGGCTTTGTCATGCTTAGAAGTTTCAAATTTCTTAAAGTCATTTTTAAATTTATCTTTGTTAATTTTAAGAAACTTTCTAAATTTCCTAGCAAACAAGGCCATATCTTCCGAGTCACTATCATTCTCGCTCTCTATTACTTGTTTTTCCTCTTTTCGGTCTTTTAAAGCAATTCCCTTTTCAATTTTCTTTTCATTTTTAGAGGGAAACATGTCCAGTTCATAGGTTTGTAAATCACCTACAAGCTCTTCTAATTTCGTAGAGGCTAAAGTTAGTAAAGAATTTGAAACGGTCACTTTTGGAATAAATCTATCGGGTAGGGACCTTAAAATTTTCTTTACAACTCGGTGGTCGGGTATTTTTTTCTCCAAAGTTAAAAGATGAATTAACAATATCAGAAAGTCTAGCATAAAATTCATCAAAAGTTTCTTTTTTGTTCATTTTGATGGTTTAAAATTGAGTGGTGAGGTTTTGGAGTTTCGAAGCTTTAACGACACTTGTACCCTCATGAGTGAGTTGCAAAATATCTGACGCTTCTTTAGCGGTCTCACATGTCATAATACGTCAGAATTCATCCGGTGTGACAGCGCTAAACAAGGCATTTAAACCATGGGAATTAAAATTTGAAAGTTTAAACTCATTCTCAGTCCCTCTATCGGCCGATTTTGGAACACATTCATTTTCAACTAAATGAGTTGGTGGATACCACCTGTTAACTACCGATAACCAAACCCTCTCGTCGATAGATTTAAGTGCCGATTTCATACGCGCTTTCCAGTACGCGTAATTAGAACCATCGAAAATATGAATTTTTAAAAATGGGGAAAATCCCATTTTGGCCAAAAAATTATTTAAAGGATGTTAACGAAATAATTTATCGCTTTGTCTCTGATACCACTTGTTGGAACGATAGTCCCCCAATTTTAAATTCTTTAAATACAATTTCCTTGTTAGATATGCGGAAGCGTTAGAAGATGGTTCAATTAAAAAAAATTACAAATTTTAATTTCCTTTTCAAATTAAAATTAAACAAAGTGAAATTAGATTCAAACACACACAAACACTACTTAAAATTTCACTTAAACCAAATTAATTAACCCAAGTCCTAGAAATTTGCCTCAGTCATATATTGCAATTTTATCAAGTTAGGACAAACCAATTTTATCAATTAAATTAAATGACTTAAATTAAATAACTAAACATTACCTAAATTTAATTAGCACCAAATTAAATACGAAGTGATTAAATTAAACCAATTTTATCTTTTTACCTAAGCATGCGTTCTAGGTGATTTTGCAAAAGATAAAATAAATAATCAATCACACTACGCCGTGATGTATGAGGAAAAACCCACAACAGGAAAAAACCTCAGACGGCCCTCGCCTCAAATCCACTAAGTACAGAAATTACATTTACAAGACAGATGACTTACTTTCCCAACTCGAACCCTCTCAAGCCTTGACGCGTCTTCTTATAACCACCTCTGCCTAGCGGATAACCACGGAGCTCCACCACGATCTCGGACCCACCGATCGGACAATAGGTACACCGTCAACCACACATGGTGCCTTTCACCATGTGAGAAAGTCGCAGCTAAACAATTCTTCTTCTTTGAGGGATTTAGAAGAAACCCCAAACTTCTCTTCAAATGGTAGAGATAAACCGGTGCCAAAATGCTCCAAGCAAAGTATATGTATATATGAACTTGTAAGAAACAAATATGGGTGTAACTAAGTGTTTAAAGGATTTTTCTTTATAAAATGAACACTCAAACTCATGAATTTTTTTTTGGAAGAATCAACTCTCAAAAATCTCTCTAGGAGTTAGAATATTATGAAAAAGTTAGTTTAGAAAAGTTGTTTCCGCACATTATAAGATCTGAGAAACGTTAGTGGAGAAACAAGTGGGGAAAGTGGGTAAAGACTGCCTTAAAAATTTTCCGCCTGAAATCTCGTTCGAACGAAGTCTCGTTAGAACGAGCCTTTCTAACGAAGTTCTAGTGGCTTAAAAATGAACTCGTCAGAAATCTCGTTCGAACATCCATCTCGTTCGAACGATAATTTAAACGATGTTCCAGTGGCCTATGGGGAAGCTCGTTGGCAGTTTCGTTCGAACGATATTCTCGTTCGAATGACAATCGTGTTCGAACGGAAATA
Source organism: Sambucus nigra (assembly GCA_949130495.1). Classification (NCBI taxonomy): domain Eukaryota; kingdom Viridiplantae; phylum Streptophyta; class Magnoliopsida; order Dipsacales; family Adoxaceae; genus Sambucus; species Sambucus nigra. The sequence continues at coordinate 500,898,820 of OX422212.1, forward strand.
TCGAATGAGAAACCAGAACGTTAGAAATTACGAATTTAGCCCAGAAACTTTATATACTTTATATAAAAGTTTTAATAGAAATCTTTCTGAAAACAAATCACAGTTTTAAAACCTAACACCCAATAAACTTGTTCCAAGCTCCTATATATATATATAAAATGCATTCATACCTTAGGAGCACGGAACCACTGTTGATGACATTGAAACGAGTCACATAAACACGGCATTTGGATGAAGCTTTATACACTTAGCCGCTACGTCTTCAACAAACACATCATAGGCTTGAGTAGGTACACTTGAACACTATTGTATGACATAAACGTTTTTGTCCGGAATTGAGCCAAAACTATATTAAGACTCAATTGGAGAATTGTGTCCTTATAATAGGCCTTCCGAGGAAGAATAAGTTTGCATAATGAAGAATAACTTCTTTCCCCATGTCCGAGCAATGATGGAAGACAATATTATCCCCACGTTCGATCTCTCAGAGAAGCAGGATTGGAAATCGAGGAAGGTTTTGCTAAAATAGAGGTTGAACCAAAGAAGGTGTCCGGACAATTCACTCCCAGAAAGTATGGCAAACCTGCATGTACTGCAGTCTCAACCATCAATAACATCTCTCAACCAACCACTTCATAGGCACCAGAAATCCACCTTGTCCCAGCCCGGAAGGAATACACTGAGCTCCATGCTCCCCTCTCCAAAGTTTATCAAGCCCTGCTAAGCCGAAACCTTATTAAACCCTTGGATCCCCGTCCATTGCCAAATCCACTTCCAAGAAACTTCAAGGTAGATGCCCATTGCGCCTTTCACCAAACCGCTAGTTATACCACTGACCAATGCTTTCACCTCCAAAACATAATCCAATGTCTAATTGACTAGGGTACCATTGCCCCACCAGCCAATCCTAAGCCAAACACTACTCACAACCCACTCCTAAATCATACCAATGTTATCTTCCTAGAAATAAACCCAGAATTTGATCCCTCAACTCAAATCACAACCATATACTCTCCTAAACCTCTCCAAACTTGTCCATATTTCCTCCTACACCCTGCTAGCCTCGCTGATCAGGCACCGTCACTCCTTACTAAAGCATGCATCGCCGTTCATACCCATTCCAAAAATGGAAGTATGGAATTTTCAGAAGTGTTACTTGGAGTTAGGGCTGAAATTTCCCTCACAGATGACCATTGATTGCTAGAGGTTCAGTGTGCTGTTCTTGGAAGCACGAAAATGGGCCCGAGAGTCAGACCATTGGGTAGTACCGATCGATGAAGTCATCCTAGATGATGTTGTCCAGATCATGACAGTATTATTCAGGAAAACCAATGACATCTGCAGTATGATATAGTTACTTGATACTCTAAAATTTCAAGGGCACCTGGTCCCCTCACCCTTACATATCCCCATAGAATGGGAAGACCTATATAAAAAAGCCATTAAAGTTGTGGAATGCATCGACTTTACATGGAAGGACATAATTATTGCCACCGGATGGGGGGGAAGAATTCAGAGATTCGAATGAAGAACAAGTTTGTGAGAAAACTGGCCCCGTAGACGACATATGTGGGATGATATCATTTGAGGAGCTCCTCGGTGAAATAAACAAGGTGGCAGAACAACTCGATATTGATGAAGAAATAGGATTTATGTTCTTCCCTTCTTTAGTAAATCACATGACCGAATTAGGGAGGCATTACCAGATCCCAAGCTCGTTACCGACAGATGACAAAGGGAAGGGCATTAAAAACCTTCTTATGCCAGAGATGACCCTCGAGGAGAGAAAGATCCTCAATCAACTAAAGAAAAATCAAGATAACATCACTCTATAGGGGTTTTTCATGTCTTCTCAGTTGCACAAAAAATCCCTTGATCAAGTTGCTCACTGGACCCACAATTACTCCTTCTACCACACCAGAAGATGAGATAAATTTGGTCTGATCCTTGACCTCTACCCGAATGCTATCCTTCTTCAAAAAATAAATCCCCATAATTGGGCCAAACCACAATCATGCACCCAACATCTCCGTCGAAGTTATGGGGAGGGTCATACCACTCTCTCTTGTCGATAATGGATCCGCCTTGAATGTCTGCCCATTAAGAACCTTCAAATGCTTAGGACTAAAAGAAAGTGACCTCGCTCAAACTTTCGCTTGCTGTATGTGCCTATGATATTACCCATCGGGAGGTGATGGGATCCATAAAACTTGTAATAGGGGATGGCCTTACAAACCCTGTCATTGAATTCCAAGTTATTAATATCCCATCTTGTTTTAACCTGTTACTCGAACGACCTTGGCTCCACAGTATCAAGGGTGTGTCTTCATCACTCCATCAGAAATTGAAGTTCTTCACCGACGAACAGGTCATCACCATCTTGGGCGAAGATGATAATACCGAGGGTGCAAGTACCAGTAGTCCAATCCTTAATATATGGCACGGGTCAAATGATATGCTCCTATCAGGATTCTGAGTTGAGCTACTCCTACTCCCGGCACAAAGTAAGGGTTTGTCTAGAATACGACCCTCATGGTAACGTCAATATGATTCAGATGCTCAGAAACATGCATTTCATGCCCGGACTAGGGCTAGGACAAAGACAACAAGGGATAATTGAGCCCATTGAACTAAAGAAAGATTTCCCTCCTTGTGGTTTGGGGTATCAACCATTAGAACAAGAGCTCAAAATGATTTGCCAGTTTCGATCAAAGAGGAGACCAGACTACGTCCAAACCATCCCAGGTGACTCCTTGAATGGACGATTCATCAAAGAGAGTGAAGACTTCCCCTTTTGTGACTTTCCAGAACCATGGTATGACCATATAGACAAGAAGATAAAACCTAGAATGGAGATCTTTTTCCAAGACAGCTTCCCATGGGCCATAAGTTCCCAACACCGTGTACAACTATTCATTAAAGATACCGAAGATTCAGAGGAAAGTGACTCCGAGGACTCATTCAACTTATAAACACTGGGGCTGACACTCTGCATGGTTCACTCAAGCACTACATCACTGGATCCATCCCACCTGATTAAAGCTGCTGATACGCCTCTCCTCAACTGGCATGCGGCGCCACTTCTACCTATGGAAATCCCCCCTAATCCCAATGTTTACCCTATTTCTTCTTCTATTGTCTATCATTTCTCAAATGTAATCGAGTCCTCCTTTGATGAGGTTCTCAATGCTATTTTTCCTATAAATGAAATAAACAAAGATTTTGAGTATCTTACTGTGCCTTACATTAGCTGTTTAGATTCTAATCAAACTTTTGATGATGATGATTTTGCAAATGAAAAATTCTTAACTGATCTAAATAAGGTTAGTAATAAACAACATAACCACGTTTAAGTTAATGAAGAAGAGATTATTATTATTAACCTCGATTCTAGTAGCCAACAGCGCGAGATTAGGATAGGGGATACCCTCGACGAGCATGAGTGTGCATAACTCGAAGGATTGCTAAAGGAATTTGTGGATGTCTTCGCATGGTACTATATCGATATGCCCAACATTGACCCCGAAATAGCTCAACATGAGATCCCCACTCTTTCAGATTACAAGCCAGTTAAACAAAGGTTGAGAAAGCTCCGCACCAAATGGTCGCTCAGAGTCAAAGAAAAGGTGGTTAAACAACTGAATGTAGGCTTCATTCGTGTGATCGAATATCCCACATGGATGGCCAACAAAGTGCCTGTGCCGAAATTAGGAGGGAAGGTTCGGATGTGTGTAGACTATTGGGACTTAAACAAAGCCTCTTTAAAAGATGATTATTCACTACCAAATATTGACATGATCGTGGACAACATAAGCAGTCATGCTCTTAATTCATTCGTCGATGGGTTTGACGGATACAACCAAATAAAAATGCACCCAGACCACCAAGAAAAGACCGTATTCATCACCCCATGGGGAACCTTTTTCTACACTATCATGCCATTTGGTCTCAAGAACACTGGGGCTACCTACTAGAGGGCTGCCAAAACCATATTGCATGATCTTATTCACAAAGAAGTTGAGGTCTACGTGGATGATATGATTATCAAATCCAAGACTAGAGAAGGACATGTCCCCTCTCTCCGAATGTTCTTCGAATGACTGAGACAATATCAGATAAGAATCAATCCACATAAATACGTCTTCGGGGTTACAAAGGGAAAACTCTTGGGATTCATAGTCAGTGAGAAAGGGTTAGAAGAAGATCCTGCCAAGATGAAAGCCATACTTGAGATGCCACATCCTCGAACGGAGAAAGTAGTCTGAGGTTTCCTTGGGAAATTGCAATACATCAGTCGGTTCATTAACCAGTTAACCTCCATCTACGAACCCATTTTCAAACTACTTCGAAACGATTCAACTAAGGTTTGGAACGAGGCCTTCCAAGAAGATTTTGACCGAATTAAGAAATATCGGACCCAATCCCCGGTACTGATGCCACCACAGCGTAGTCTCCCTTTGCTCCTATACCTAACCATAACCGATACTGCAGCTGGGGCTTTGCTAGCCTAATACCTTGGAGATTCCCACAAAGAAAGAGCCATTTATTATGACGGTCGCAACTTGGCCGAATACGAAGTCAACTACACTGTTTTGGAAAAGGCATGTATCGCCCTTGTTTGGGTCACCCAAAAGTTGTGACACTACATGCTTTCCTTCCCCATCAAACTTGTATCCCCCCATCAAATACTTGCTTGAGAAACTCGCCTTATCCAGCCGAATGGCTTGGTGGTTGATGCTCTTAGTCGAGTTCGATATCTCGTATGTCATGCAGAAAGCCATGAAAGGAAGAGCCATCTTTGACTACTTCGCTGATTACCCCATGAATGAAGCTAATGTTTGGATCTCCGAATTGCTAGATGAAAACATCATATGCACTGCCCAGGATAATCTTTGGTGGCAAATGTTCTTTGAAGACACTACCAACAAAAAGGGATATGGCATTGGGATAATTCTGATTGCCCCAGATGACTCCCACACTCATATCGCCATCAAATTGGATTTCCCTTGCACCAACAACAGGACTGAATACGAGGCATGCACGGTAGGCCTCAAAGTTTCTCTCAAGAAAGGTATTCAATACCTAGATGTCTACGGGGATTCCTCCCTCATCATTGGTCAAGTTCTCAGAAAGTGGAGAGTCAAGGACGAGAAACTCCAACCCTTCCGTTCCCACTTGGAAGAACTAGCCTCCCAATTCCAAGATATCACCTTCCATTACCTACCTCGAGCAAATAATAACCTAGCCGATGCCCTTGCTACCTTGGCCTCCATGGTCGACATGCCCGAAGGAATAATAATGACCCCCTTCCTAGTTCAAAAGCAAGATAAACTTACCCACTGCTACCACATTGATCTCGTCATCGTAGAAGATCCCAAGCTAAACAATTGCTGGTACTATGATATTTGGCACCTCCTCAAATATGGTAGGTATCCCAAGGGTTCCAATAAGAAAGATCGAGCGACCCTCTGAAGACTGGCCGCCCAGTACATCATCTGTCATAAAGCACTATTCAAGAGAAACTTCGATGGAATCTATCTACATTGCATCGCATGGGCTGACATTGAAGAGGTAATGTAGAGAATCCATAACGGGGAATGAGGGCCCCACATGAACGGTCACATGCTTGCCAAGAAGATCATCGAACAAGGCTACTACTAGACCACCATGACCTAGGATTTCACCGCCTATGTTCGGAGATGCCTCAAATGCCAACAGTTCTCCAATCTTCAGCATCTGCCTCCACGTGAACTGTACAACACGACTTCCCCTTGGCCGTTTGATAAGCACCAAAAAGTATTTATTTTATACCCCGAATAGATGCATTTTAGTCACTCATTTTTATTAAAAATGATCTTATGTTCGTATTTATTTATTTCTCAGGTCAATATGCAGTTGCGGTACAAATAATGCTAAATTAGTACAATTGCGACTCATTAGAGGTCAAAAGCATGCATCAAAGAAATCAAAGGAGATCGTGAAGTCTGGAGTCCAATATGAGCATGCCGAGATGTGTTCCGAATACCCCGAACCAGTCCCGTAACCCAAACCTAAGCCTACACCGAGCCCAGACCATTCCCCGATCCCCGTGTGTGTTGAGTTTGTACCTTTATTATTTTTCTAGATTTTTATTTCCAGTCATTTTATTTTTAGGATTTATTTAGAATTTTTTAGGATTTATTTTCTATTTTTTTAATTCTTTATTTTGATTTTGATTTTGATTAGTTTTTAATCTTTATTTTATTTTTTTAGGAGTTGTTTTTAGAAATTTATGTTTTTGTTTTATTAGATTTAAATTTCTTTTATTTTAGTTTTATTAGGATTATAATTTTTTAGTTTTAATAGAATTTTATTTTTATTTTCATTTTCATATTTTTTTAGTGTCTTTTAATTTTTATTTTGAGATGTTAGATTCTTTAGTTTATTGGATTTTAAGTTTTTATTTTAGTTTTAGTTTTAGTTTTATTTTTTAGGTTGTGTTAATTTTTAGGGGTACAAATTAAACGCACACAAATCACTCACACACTAACCTACCTACACCCAAACACACCCTTACACCTACTATTCATCACCTTCTATCTCTCTCTCTCAACCACTTTCAACACACAAAACCACCATTTCCAAGAAAACCTCCTACCATAACCAACAAATCATCTGTCCCTCTCTCCTCATTCTCTCACCATCAACCCCTGAACTGTCCGACCCCCTCGCCCTTAACCCGTCATGTAGTACCCGCACCTTTAAATTGTACTTGCATGATTATCCTTTATTTAGCGATGCTCCGTTAATGAAATTTTTACGTTGCATGTTCCCGCATGAGTTATGATTTATGTTCGTATAATTATTTTAAGTACTTTGGTTAAGTTTCACGTGATTCGGATAAGCAACGAATGCTACGCGAACTTATGTACTAATTGTCTTACGAAGCGCGACGCAGCGAAAGTCTAGTTTTGCGCGTATTGTTTAGGATGCCTTATAAGTTCAAAAAAATATTCCGACCATATATTTAGGGTCATAAAAATATAAGGAATATTACCACGCGAAGAAAAATCGAAAAAAAATGTTTTGCACGGAGGTCCCGTTTCTTGCACGTATTGTTTAGGATGCCTTGGAAGGTCAAAAAAAATATTCCGACCATATATTTAGGCTTATAAAAATATAAGGAATATTACCACGTGAAGAAAAATAAAAAAAAAATATGTTTTGCACGGAGGTCCCGTTTCTTGCGCGTATTGTTTAGGATGCCTCGGAAGGTCAAAAAAATATTCCGACCATATATTTAGGCTCATAAAAATATAAGGAATATTACCACGGGAAGAAAAATCGAAAAAATATATTTTGCGTGGAGGTTCCGTTTCTTGCGCGTATTGTTTAGAACGCCTCGGAAGGTAAAAAAAATATTGTGAATATGTTTTTTGACTCACAAAAATATAAGGAATATTATTAGGGAAAGAAAAGTCAAAAAAATACTTTTGCGCGGAGGTCCCGTTTTTGCGCGCCATGTATAGGACATTTCGGGAGGCCAAAAAATTAGTTTGAATATGATTTTTCACTCAAAAAAATACAAGGAATAAGACCCTTAGGTTAAAAGTTTCAAAAAAAAATTAGAGAAAGAAAGTGACGCTGGCACACTTTGACATCACATTAACCATGGTTTTGGGTGGTTGACTGTAGTCTCTTTCAACTCCAGAAATCAGACTTTGGGAGGTGTTATAAACGGTTTAGGAAATGCAAATTCTGATGCTATGGGTCAAGAGTTGAAGGTCCCTTAAAATGGATTTTAAAAGAGATAGAGGGAGAGGAAACCATGGGTGTAATTAGGCACATAGCTGCTAACATTTTCTCCCAAAATCCCTCAAGTTCTAGAAAGAGTAAGAACCCATATTTTCGTAGCTCCATCTCCCACCCCTTTTACCACCATCCACACACCACTTTAAGGGTCTCCAAACACCATTAAAGCTAACCTCAAGGTTGGGACAACTTGTGGGGAAGTTTCAGAGAGCTTTTGGAGCTCAAAGGGAGACTTGGTTGGAGTTTTTGGTGGAACTTTTGAGAGCTCCACTTCATCTTCTTCACATCTACACTCACTCTCCTTCATTCAAGTAGGGTTTTCCTCACTCTTAAACTCTTTTATTTCAAATGCTAATATGAACAAGATGATGAGAAAAATGTGACTTTTTAGCTCTTCTCCCTTATTTTCATATGCTGTGAAAAACCCATTTTGTGAAAAATGATAAATGGAGAAGATGATGTTTAGAATAAATTTTCAGATTATTATATATGTTGAAATCATGCTATAAATGTAATAATCTCAAGAAATAAACATAGAAAATGGAATGTTACAAGAAAATGACTAGTTAATGCATTTGTTGGGTTTTCTAAGGAAGAAGACCCATTTTCATGAAATAGTGTATGTAGTATGTATTAGTCTTGACATTAACATGATTAATGGTGAAATATAGTGGTCTAAATATGTGTTTAGTAATCTTATAAAAACATCCCCAAAATCTAATATGTTGAAATATTAGTTTAAGCCTCTTGAATATGTTAAATAAGGCTTATAATTATGTAAATGGCTTTATATGTAAAAGTGTGCTAAAATGAGTTGTAAATCACTAATAAAGGTTTAAATGTTGGTGGAAACATGCAGTACATTAAAGAATGATTTTTGTACTTAAAACCCACTTAAAAAAGTAATTTTTAGTTAAAAAAAATGCCTTAGTGGCAGATTTGGTAAATATGAAGAAAAGTCACTTAAATGGTGTTTTTACATGAAAAATACTTGAAAAATGCTAAGGAAATGCTTTTTAGATAATAAAAATATAAGATAGCATTTTGGTAAATCAAAGTGTTGTAAAGGTGACTTGGTATATTTTAGAGTTCGGCGTTGACACTAGAATGCCTCCTCGGCTCGTAGGATGCAAAGACTAATAACGGGTTTTAATAACAAAACCGGATAAGTTGAATTGTGAACATTGAGAATAATGTTAAACACATGAAAGATATGATATTCGGATGACGCCGAGAGAAAATAATTAAGGAGGGCATGACATCCCTAGTGGTGAAAGACCCCAAACAAACTGCAGTAGTATATGGTGGCGGAGACCGATGGTGTGAGGCCACGAAGTCCGTGAGTGTTTGTTGGCAAAATCCCAAAAAAATAATGTTAAGTAATGTATGAGAAAAATTCTTGAAACATAGACTAATGAATCAAAAAGAATTCATTAATAATTATGGGAATGACGTAATTGGAATTAATTACATTCCTGGCATGGGACATCGAAAATGCTAAGTGTGAGTGGGCACGTAACCTAGGGCATTGCATATAGGTGCATCTATGACTAATTTAAAGAATATTCTTAGTATAGATACATGATAACTTAGTTGAATATAATGAAGACTTCTTGAATATTGTTAGCGTAGTTAAATGTTAACTAAGATAATCATTAATGATAATTAATGAACATGGGACAATGATGGTTTTCGGAATTACTAAAATGCATTGTATATGTATAGTATTTGCTATGAAAATTATTGCTTAGTATTCCCACCCTACTGGGCATTTCGCTCATACCCTATTTTCCAAAACCCCAGGTACAACAGGTGGTACGTCAGGTAAGGACGTTGGAAAGGCCGCGGAAAGCGCTAGTCGTCGTTAGAGGCTCTGCAACCTATTTTAATCCATAGACTTATTTTGAATTGTAATCCCTTATGTTTTGTTAAGACAATTTGGTTTGAACTGGAACTATTTGGAAATTGTAATAGTACAGGGATTTGTGCTATATTTATGGCTTAAATCTTGTTAAAGGTTTACTTGTTAAATTGTTAATTGAACACTAATCTGCATGATATAGGCCTCACCTTTTTTTACAATAAAAGAAGTCAAGATTTTATTAACATATAATGCGACAACTGTTTTTCAATTTAATAAAATGTTTTATCCCCTCCCCTTTAACACCTTGGTTCTGATACGGGTTATTACAACGGTAACTCCAGTCCGGGTCGGGGCGTTGCACTTCACCACCTACCGGCGACAAACCCAAACCCCTGGCAAAACCCATCAACCCAGCACCGTCCGGCGACCTCACCTACCTCCATCTCCGGTATAAAACCACTTCCGATAAGACCCATCTCCACTAATCCAACCCGCGAACTTGCAACCTCCAGTCCAAACCCCACAACTCGAAACTCGACTCGGGTGGATCTCCCAGCAACTCGTGATCCAAACAGGTTTAACTCGATTCCCATTTCCGACCCCCTTACGGCCCATACCTGCTACGATCCAGCCTTATCCCCAACCCGATCCAGCCTTATCCCCAACAACCCATATCCTTAAAACCCCTTTTTCATATTCACCCAAATCGTTTTTTTATCTCCTGCCAACACCAATTCAAATACCCCAAACCAAAAGAAAACCCAATCCCACAAAATCAGGATAAACAAAATCCCACCAAATCTTCAAAAAAAAAAAATCGTGGACAACAAAAGAGGGGGGACTCTCATTTATAAAAGGAGGGCTCACAGATACAAAAAAAGGGGGAGACGCATAGAGAGAGAAAAAGAGACTGTATATTATGTACAGTTTAGGGTCATAAAAAAAATTCCAGAAAAATACAAAAACTCATCAAAAAGGTACAGGTGGATGATAAAAAAACTTGCAATTTAGGATTGTAACGAGAGTCAAATTTTAAATTCAATATTATTTCGAACTATTCAGTTGAATAATTAGAACTTTAAATTAATTTGACTATGCAGTGTAATCTTACCTTTTGTTTCTTCTCATAAATTCTAAACTGGTTTACTTTCTGATTTTTCAGAGTCATTTTAGTTGCATCAATTGTCGTTTCCTCCCTAGAAAATTGTTTTTAAAATATATAAAAAAACATTAAAAAATATATTTTAAAAACATAAAAAGATTTTTAATAAAAATTGGAATTGGAAGTTTTCACAATTACAGTTTGCAACGCTAGAAATTGGATTGATACCCGAATTTGCCACGATACTGAATTTTTAACAAGTTTTGTAGCTAATTCCAGGAATTTCGATACTCGAAGTTTGACCGCAACGACATTCTAAATCCATATCACAAAGAATACAAATAAAGAGTTATCATCGTTCTCCACCTGGGGTATCGACATCATAGGGAAGGTTACACCAGAGGCTTCCAACGGGCATGAGTTCATCCTAGTTGCCATTGATTACTTCACCAAATGGGTCGAAGCTGAGTCATACGCAGTGCTGAACGCCAAGAAAGTGGCCAAATTCATAAAATAAACATCATCTACCGATGTGGGGTCCCGCGCTAGCTAGTATCAAACAACGCGTTGCATTTCGAGGCAGAAGTTATAGAAGTGGTCAGCGAGTATGGGATTCAAAGACACAAATCTTCTCCCTACCGTCCTCAGATCAATGGTGCAGTGGAAGCCGCCAATAAGAACCTCAGAGCCATCATCAGTAAGATGACAGAAAGCTATCGAGATTGGGACAACCTAATCCCTTACACCCTCTGGGGCTACTGAACCTCTACTGGGGCTACCCCTTACTCTCTAGTCTACGACATGGAAGCAGTCCTACCCATGGAGCTAGAAATACCCTCGTTGCGCATCATGCTTGAAAGTAAGGTCAGTGAAGAAGACTGGTGTCAAAGCCGCCTTAATGAGGTGACCCTCCTAGATGAAAGGAGATCGAAAGATTTATACCACATACAAGGGTACCATCGTCGAATAACTCGATCATTCAATAAGAAAATCAAGGATCGCTGTGTCCGAGAGGGGGATTTAGCCATAAAAAAAATAATAGAACCCATCTGGGACCCCATAAGGAAATTTAAGACCAATTGGAGCGGTCCATACATTGTCAAGAAGATCTTATCCGACGGTGCTGCTATGCTCATTGACCTAGATGGAGAAGAGATGGATCGTCCAGTCAACCTGGACCGTCTCAAGAAATTCTACCACTAGTCCAAAATCTCAGCGCGTTACGACTCTTCTCATCTCCCTTTTATTCTAAAAAAAAATCTTCATTTCCCTCTACCCAGAACTACGTGGGCATGATCCTCTGCAAAAACCATTTTTAAATTTTTTTCAAAACCCCTGAGGTACGTAGGCAGCTCACACATTTTACATGAGCACGACCCTTTCTTTTTCACAAAAAACTATTCTTTTCTTATCTCCGAGAATGACAGTTCATTCTAACATATACTTTAAAAAAAGTATTATGTATGCCTTAGCGATCGGTATAGATAATTCAAAAATACAAAACTCATCGAAAAGGCACAACTGGATGATCAAAAACTTGTTTATTTCACTAATAAGAAATTACGGTACAATTATATAAGAAAAGGAACTTATAATTTCCTCCCCCTACCTTCAAAGCCAAATAAATTCCCAAACTTATTTCTCGATACAAAATAAACTCTCCAAGATTACTATCCACAGCTACCAGAGGAGCCTTCTCCGTCATCATAATCAACATACTGGGGTCCCCAAGCTTCCCCTGCCTGAATAGAGTGCCGCAGACGCTCCATGGACCGATAAGCTCGAACCAGCTTCAGAAAAATCACAACACCTCCTTTCATGGTATTAAATAAGTCAAACCATCTTTATCCAGTCTCCACATCCAACATCTTGCTAACTACTCTCCTCCCAACCACTTCATATAATCCCCGAGGATGTGCCAAACTCTCCCAACAGACTGAGAGGGACGGGTCGACGAACGCTGACTCTCCCACAAAGAGCCAAGTCGCATGCACAGACGCTTAGTCAAATCTTCTACCAGGAAGAAATATAGTGTCTGAGGTGGCACGACCTGCTCCCAGCCAAAATGGAACAGAAGGCGCCAAGAGAAATAAAAGAGGTCTGTCTGAGACCAACCAGCTGAACGTACGAATATTCTCCCAGCTCTAGAATAGGTAGCAACTGTCCCCACTAAGTCATTGACCAGTACAGATTTAAAGCCCCATGCTCCACAAACCAGTTCTCTCATCTCTCAATATCCAAGCCAACGCTGATAAAATGAGGCGAGAAAAAGTTAGGTACAGCCGACAAAGGATATTTTGGAAGAGTCACCAGGCAAAGTCTTTCAGATAACCACATAAATAGCATCACGGGGCTACCCCTCAGAAAGTCAAAATTACCTTCTCGCCAGGCATCCAGTCCATTTAAAGTCTCCGCCAGTATCACCATCGCAGGATTGCGACGGAATGACATCCATGAAGTAATGGCTGCAAGTTGTGGGTCCACCAGCAGTTCACCAGTCACCAGTAGCAATTTTAAAACCAAGCCCATAACAACGGCTCCGGAATATCTAGCATCAACAACCTCATGTAAATGCACGAATTATAATACTGCTAAAAAGGAGATCATTCCTCCAATGACCAGTGGCCTAGCCGTCAAAGGCGAAATACGAAGAAGCCCAACCAACAAATCCCTGGGTGAACGGTAAAATTCAGGTAAAGCTGCAGCAACGCTGGGATTTATCCCCATCATGGCATAAAATACTTTGTAGGTTGGACAAACCTCATCTAACCCAAAGCAGAATACATGGTCTTCAGGGTACCAAAATTTTACCGCCGCCATCATCATGTTCCACTCAATGGGCCGATTGCGCCAGAAGGAGACTCGACACATGTTAAAAGCATAATAGTCGACATTATAAGAGCACATTGCTTCTAAGGCTTCGTGGTAGTTAGCAAACTCAATGCTACCAGGGAGAGACATCTTACAAGATTAAGAAATAGTGAGCAAGTAAGAATGTGGAAAAATAAAAGTGTGAGGGTGTAATGGAAATACTCCACCCTTACCCCCTTTTTCATACTTGCAAACCCTCACAAAAGACATAACCCCTCCAAAAATCGGAGGGAATCCTGCCCCACGAGGTACCAAAGGCTGAAGAGGGTACTAATAAATGTTTTGTGAGGGCTACCCCTGCAGGACAAGGGGCTTGCCGATCGGTAATCCCCTACTTTTGGAAATTTTCCTTTTTTATCAAAATAAAAAAAAAATTGATATTCTCAACAGAATTTCAAAAATCCCCCTTCCATCTTATATAATTTCTCACCTTTAAAACTTTCCTTCAAAATCCCAAAAATATCTTTTTTTAGGGTCTCAATAGAAAAGTAAAAAGCACATATGCATACATTCATTCATCATTAACAAAAGATAATAAAAAAACCATTGCATTGCATATATATGTTTTTTTGTGTTACATCAAATTTTGCAGGAAATAAAGAAAAGCAAAAACAATGAGACACAGCCTGAACCCACACTTCCTCTCTCTCCTACTAACCTAAACATCACCTCTGCGATGCGCTCTCTTTCCCCTGCGACGAGACGACGCACCATCGCTACCCGAGCCAGACTCCTCCCTAGACAAAGCAGACAACACCAAGCAAGAAGGAATCGGGATAGCATCCCGAATATGGGAAATTGCTGAAGATATCCAATCTCTGATATCCCTCAACCAAGTGGTCGACACCCAGACTTGCTGCAAGAAAAGGCAGAATTGGTGTCGAAATAAAAAAGAATTAAAAAGAAAGAAAGAGAGGAACAAAAAGGTATACCTCAGGATGAAGGACCACCTCCTCTGTCAATCCCAACTCCTTCAGATCCATCGCATGAGGACGATGAAGCATAGGCACCATCCATCCATCAGCCCGTCGTATGTTGTATGAAGAGGTATGCAACCGCAGGAAGGGAACCTCCGAAGTCGCCGCTGACGTCGACGGACCACCACCGCTATGGGAGGACCCCATCGGCTAAATCAAACCCGTAGGAGGGAAAGGTAAGGCATCATATATACAGGGCGCCATCAGCCAGCTCATCACAAAGTCCATGTAATCATACGGCTCAGCCGTATCGGTGTATAATAGGTAGGACGCCCCGATCATCATCGCTATCCTCGCATCCTCTGGAAGCAGCCGCAATCACCTCAAAGACATTGGAGGCCGCGTAGGTTACACCACCACCTCCTCCTCAGTGATCTGTCGAACAACCCTCTCCACGAGATACCAAGAGTGGCCAAACACATGCGCCAATAAGCACCGCATCTGTGCATTCACCCCAGTTAACCCCGTGTCCTGAATAGTAATCCCCCAAGGGTAAAAGGTCACCTGAAAATCCCAAGCAAGTATAAGCTAATACAAAATCAGAGCATACAAAGAACAGAACTAAGGAAGGAAAATTCTTACCCTATCACTAGTCAGGCCATTCAAGACCTAACGCATCGCCTCAAGAGAAAGAGATCCCCTCGAGTGCCGATTGGCCTTGCGCCATCGATACAATTGGCAGAAGTCCCCAACAGTCTCATCCTTTAGAGAGATCAACTAGGTATTACAGCCAAATCACCACATTGAACCACGTCTGCCAAAGATAAGAACTTGCAATAAAAAAAAAAAGAGACGTATAAGGAACGTGCGAATGCATGAAAGGAAAATGCGCAAATTAAAGAATACCTCAAGAAGATACATGGCTCCAATAAAAGTCTGCCGATAGCACCGGCTGAATGCATCCAGAGAAAAATAGAGGGTCACCAAAGTCAATCTCCCCCAATCATAGAAAGGGATGTTCAAAAACACCCTCAAGTACGGCAAGAATCAAGTGGACGACGTCGCCGCTCGATGCCACCATAAAGCCCCCCAGCGCTGGCAAGATAAACAACCGGGACATCTGCCTCACCTGCAGCCCATCCTCCACGTTAACGACCCTACCCAACAAAACATCCTTAAACAGGGACAGCCGAATGGAATCCCCAGATACTATCCTCCCCACATCACCGAGCATCGCCCGCACTGCCTCCGGTCTCACCCGTAGAGAGCGATCCACCTCTATCTGCTCCCCATCAAAATTCAGCTCCAGCAGCTGCTGCACATCTATGGGAGTCACAGTCATCTCCCCGAAGCCAAAATGGAAGGTGTGGGTAGTGTCCCACCATCTCTCCCCCAGAGCGCACAAGACCGTTGTCGAACGAGGCGTCTCATCTAGCGCAGATGCCAACCTCACAAAACCCACTAATGATACTAGGCCTGTCAATGGATCGGATTTTATTCGAATCTGAATCCGAATTCGATCCGTTTATATGGATTTGGATCAGGCCAAAAACCCGATTACCCGTTTATTAAATGGAGCGGATTTGGATTCATATGATCCGATCCGTTAATAATCCGATCCGATTAATATTTATAATATTTATATTTTATATATATATATATCCCACAACATCCTCCTCTCCCCCCTCATTTTGTCTGTCGCCGACTCGCCGCCGCAGGTATGTTTTATTTAATTTTCTTCTTCTTCTACTTCTGTGTAATAAAGGGACTGGGGAAAAAAATAAACGAATAAACGAAATCAGTATTCGCTGCCGCAGTCTGATTTTTTTATATGCGTTTTAGTCTGATTTTTTATATGCATTTCATACAGAGTCTGATTTTTTATATGCATTTCATATTTTTAGTTCTTTGTTGTTAGAATAAACGAAAATTGTAAATAACGAATATTTATATGCATTTTAGTCTGAATTTTTTATAATATATACATCAACCCAAATTAATGTATTGAACCAATGTTAAATTTCAGTCCCAAATTAATGTTATTTACAATTTTTTTTGGTAGGTATGTCTTCATTGGATCCTTGTCAAAATTCAAGCGGTGTGGGTGGAAATGATTTTATCGATGTTGATAGCCAACAACACGACGATGAGCAAGGACCATCAAAGAGGACTAGGCGTCATACATCATCGGTATGGACTATTTTTGTTAAATTTAAAGATGCTAAAGGTGAAGACAAGGCCAAATGTGGTCGTTGAAAAAAAATATTTGTTGGGGATAGTAGTAAAGGTACTAGTCACCTTAGGTCCCATATAACTAGGTGTATGGGTTCTCAAACTGACATTTCTCAACAAATGATAAAATCTTCTAAAGAAATTGCGGATGACACCATAAATATTTAAACCTTTAATTTTGATCAGAAAAGAAGTAGGAGGGACCTCGCTATAATGATAGTGAAACATAATTATCCATTTAACATGGTGGAGCATGAATTTTTTGAGAAGTTTTGTAATGGACTAAATCCTCAATTTAAGTTAGTGTCAAGAAACACCATTAGGTCGGATATTATAGAGTTGCATGGAGAAGAAAAGATTAAACTTATGATGTTTTGGAAAGTCAGTCATCTAATGTAACAATGACTACGGAGTTATGGACTTCTGACCACCAAAACATTGCATATTGTTGTTTGACGGCGCATTACATTGATGATAAATGGGTTTTACAAAAGAAAATCATTAACTATAGGTGTATTGAATACCCACATGATGGCGAAACATTGTTTAAGTTCATTTTGGATTTGATTTTGGAATGGAATTTGGATAAAAAAATTATTTTCAATAGTGGTGGATAATGCGGGTGCTAATGATGTAATGGTTAGGCATTTAAGAAGTTGGTTGAGTAATAAATCTTTGCTTTGTTTGGGTGGTGATTTGTATCATGTTCGTTGTAGTGACCATATTCTTAATTTGCTTGTTCAAGATGGGTTGAAAGTGATTATGGGTCTTATTCTTAGCATTAGAGACACTATTAGATATTTGCACAAGTCACCATATGGAAAACAAAAATTTGATGTTGCATGCAATCAAAGCAAGATAAGGAGTAAAAAATAAGTTCCTATGGATGTACCTAATCGTTGGAACTCCACGTACTTAATGCTTGAAACGACTTTAGATTTGCAAGAAACTTTTACTCTCTTGGCAAAAATTTATAAAATTACAAACATGGTCCATCCGAAAATGAGTGGGGGTGGAAAAATTGGTTTGCGGTTGTTTGAAAACATTTTATGATGCTACACGCCATTTTAGTGGTACAAATTTTCCGACTGCAAATGTTTTCTTTGCCGATGTTTGTAAAATTCAATTAATGTGGATGAGTTTGGAGGAAAGTGAGCATGAGTACCTTCGTTTGATGTCTATCCCAATGAGGGAAAAGTTTGAAAAATATTAGGATGAATGTAGTTTAGTGTTGGCTATTGCTGTTGTGCTTGATCCGAGGTGTAAGATGGCGTATGTTGAGTTCTATTATAATAAAATCTATGGTGTTCGTTATAGTAGTTATGTGGGGAGAGTGCGTAGTGCTTTTATGGATTTGTATTTGGAGTATGGGGGTGATAATTCTTTTGGTGTGGGTTCAATGGGGACTCGAGATGTGATTGATGGAATTGGGAGTAGTATATCTCACACGGGGAGTCTTAGTGTGATTGATGAGGATTTAGAGTTTGGTACTTGGTATAATCAATCCGCCAATGTTAATGCTTTTCAAAAAACTGAGGTGGATCAATACTTGGAAGAACCTGTTTATCAAAGAATTTTTTTTAACATTTTGACGTGGTGGAAAATGTGTAGTGGTAAGCTTCCTACCTTGGCACAAATTTCTCGTGATATTTTAGCTGTCCCGGTAACTACAGTTGCCTCCGAGTCTGCCTTTAGTATTGGAGGTAGAGTTATTGATGAGACACGTGCATCTTTGCTTCTCGAGATTGTTGAAGCTTTAGTTACCACTACGGATTGGATAAAATCACAAAAAATATCAAGTAAGTAGTTATTTAATTTGTCATTATTTTAATCTTTTTTCTTTTCTTCAAATATCTAAATCTTTATAATATTTGTTTCAGCTGTTCAAGAATCATAAGGTTTGTTTCAGCGGTAGCACAGAACAAGATAATCACTAAGTAAGTTCATTATTTTCTTTTATTTTTTAACATTTGTTATCTAATAATATTTGTATTTATGTTTGAAGGATAAATGTCCATTATTTTCTTTTGTTTTTCAGGGTGGCTTTGAAGGAGAAAGTTGAAGTGAAGATGTGGTTTTGTATTTTGATTTTGAACTTTTATCCAAGTCATGTTTATAATTTTTGGATTTTGAATGTTGGATTTGATCTTGGGTTTATTTGTGATGGATGGTGTGTTTAATATTTGAATGGTGGACTTCTATCTTGGTGTTAGTTTGATTTTGAATGATGGACTTTTTATCTAAGAATAAATGTTTTGATCTTGGAAACATTTGCAAATTAAATTTATGAAATAAGAGATGGAGATAAAATCGGATTTGGAATATCATTATTTGGATTTGAAACTATCATTATGAAATAAGAGATGACGTAAAAAAATGTTGCAAATTAAGTGGTTAAAATGTAATTTTAATTTTAACTTAAAATTATTGTTTTAATAATGAAAATCATAATTAAAATAAATAAATAATGGGATCGGATCGGATTAACGGATCGAATTAACGGATTCTTAACAAATCGGATTCGGAACCCTAACAGATAATTCGTCGGATAATCGGATCGGATCCGAGTCTGTTTAACATAAACGGATTCGGATTTGTATTTGCCTGATCCAGTCCGAATCTGATTCATTTACAGGTCTAGATGATACCACCCAACGTACCATAGGTGGAAGATGCTCCGAGACATCCTTAAGCCCCTTCGTACCGCGGGCACGCATGTTCTTCAAAGAAACATCAGACTTCCAAAAGAGAAAAACCTTGTCAAAATCAAAGAAAAGATAAAAACACAAAAAAGGAATGCCAAAGTTCATATTTACTTACATAACTGCCAGGGTTCACCACCCTCGAAGATTAATGACGCGACTGCTCCCGCAGTAGGGTCCGCTCATTCCCAACCGTCTCAAACGCATTATAGGAGTTCTCATTCCCTAAAGCAAGAGGCGCCCTGGACCTCCATTCCACGTTCGGACACTCATCAACAGTCAACCACTCCCTGTGTACAACAGTGCTCACAAAAGCGGCCATTTTTCAGATTCCGAAATGCTAGAACGATTCGCAGAGGAAAATAACAGGAAGAGAGAAGGCAAGAAGCTGTGAAAAATGAAGGGAATTTGCCCCTTTATATAGGATGCCAAGAGTCATTTCGATCGGCACTGACCCTTTATCTTCTCAAGGCAACCCAAAAGTCCATGCTACTGTCGAATGGCACTCTCTACACCATGCCGACCTGCACCCCCCTTAAAATTTCGTACAAAAATTCCCCCAAAATATCAGAAAACCCTAAAAAATCCTCAGAAAATTCCTAAAAACCCCAGGAAAGATTTAGAACATCTTCACCAAGGAAATTTCACACTCTCTCAAGAGGAACCCCTATTTCCCTAGCGAAACCCTTAAAATCCAAGTGAACCTTCTCCCAGGATCGCCTCCTATACCCCAAAGGTCTCAAACCTCCTCGAGCAATATGTCCAATACCTGGACCACCCAAATTTACATGAACATGAACCCTAAAATTTATAAGTCATAAATGAGTCTAATTAAATCCGTTTTTGTTTCATCTAACATGTATTAACCTCAGATTATTCACCTGCCTATAGTTCTACATGCAAATCCTCATCACAATACAAGTTTCTAATTCCAAATTTAATGGGTTTTTCATTAACTCCCAAGAACAATCAGATTTAATTGAATATCCTACGCATGGAAGAAGCATTTTCTATAAAAACGAAATTAAATCACTTGCCTTAAGGGTAACTCTGGATTTGATGACGAATCTGATGAATGGTTCTCTCTCTCCTCTGCAGAATTCCTCCTCTCTCTCTCTCTCCAAGCTTTCTTCTCAAGGTGTTAATGGAGGTGAGGTTGGTTTTTCCAAGTTATAACTTCTAACTTCTCCCGTAGCCCACTACCTAAATTGGGGTTGGAACATGTCTTAGTGGGTTAATACTAAGTCATATTTTAACTCTAATTTTCGTGGGTTTTAATTACCCAATTTCTGAAATTACCAAAGTGCCCCTATAAGTTACCGGTATGGCCCAATAATGCCCCGGGACCCAAACCTAACCCCCGGCTAGTGTTTTCTGACTATTTCGACCCTTCCGAACGTGTTGGCGCACTCAAAATGACCATACGGGTGATAAATATCAAATTCACTTTTAATTCAAATAATTATATTCTTAACGCGACTGTCACACGCGTCTCAACAAAATTTCCAAATTGCCGTATTTCAATCTCACGACAAATTTCATAATTCAAAATTCATATATAATCATATATGCACATTATAATCTAATACCAACTCGTATCTCGCTAGTATTTTAATCCGGATTAATTTCCAATTAATACGCACTTAATTCAATTAAATCCATAAATAAATATCACAAAAATACGGGGTATTACATACTTCCCCCCTAATAACTGAATTTCGTCCCGAAATTCGAAACTAGAAAGTACATGGTGAGAACAACTCTGGATAACGTTCGCGCATCTCATCCTCGCGCTCCCAGGTGGACTCCTCAACATTATGATGTCGCCACTGAACACGCACTAACGGGACTATCTTTGACCGCAGTTTCCGCTCACTTCGGTCCAAAATAGCAATCGGCCCCTCCTCGTAGGAGCTATCCGGCTGGAGATCGATGTCCTCCAAAGCGATGTGAGAATGGGCCAAATTGTCTCTAAGATATTTCCTTAGCGAGGAAATATGAAACACATCGTGAATCCGATGCAAGTGCTCCGGTAATCCAAGCCTATACGCAACCGGTCCAATCCGCTCAATAATAGGAAATGGTCCCACATATCTCGGTGACAAATTTCCTTTCTTCCCGAAACGCATAATCCCCTTCATAGGAGATACCCTGAGCAAAACCTGGTCCCCCACTTGAAACTCTCTGAAGAACCTCTTCGCATCAGCATAGCTCTTCTGCCGATCCTGAGCTACCCGAATCCGACTCTGAATCAATTCAATCCTTGCCGAAGTATCCTGAATTACTTCTGGCCCAAGTAGTTGTTGTCCCCCACCTCCAACCAACATGCTGGGGAATGACAAGGTTTACCGTACAACGCCTCAAATGGAGCCATGCCAATAGTGAACTGGTAGGAGTTGTTGTAAGCAAACTCCACCAGTGGAAGGTACTGCTCCCATCCACCCCCAAAATCGATGATACTCATACGTAGCATGTCCTCCAACATCTGGTTTGTACGTTCAGTTTGCCCATCGGTCTGCGGGTGATACGTCGTACTCAACCGTAATTCCGTGCCCATGGCCTCCTGAAAACTCTCCCAAAACCGTGAAATAAATATCTTGTCTCGGTCAGACACGATATTTAGGGGCACGCCGTGAAGTCTCACTATCTTTAAAATAAAGAGCTGGGCATACTGTCCCGCAGTGTAGTCTGTCCTTACGGGTAGAAAATGAGCGACTTTGGTCAACCTTTCCACAATTACCCAAATGGAGTCGTGACCTCTCTGTGACATAGGCAACCCCGTGATAAAGTCCATGGATAGGCTCTCCCACATCCACATCGGGACCTCTAACGGCTGTAGAAGTCCTGTCGGTCTCTGATGATCCACTTTTACTAGCTGACAAGTGGCACATTTCGAAACAAACTCGGCAATATCTCTCTTCATCTCGCTCCACCAATACTATCGTCTCATGTCTTGGTACATTTTGTCCCCTCCGGGATGTACCGTGAACCGTGAGCCGTGCGACTCCGCCATCACCTCATGCCGCAATTCCTCCCCTTCCGGAACTACCAATCTCCCATTGAAGCGTAATCCCCCGTCTGAGCTAACGGTATAGGACTCGGCTCCCTCTGCCAATAATCGAACTATCTGCTCCTGACAGAACGAGTCATTTGCCTGTGCCCTTACTACTTTGTGACAATCTGCGGTGTAATGGTCATCACCGACATGAACGATCGGGCCACTGCATCCTGGTGTCCCAACTCCTTCCATTTAGCCTTCCACACACCTGCCACTTCATCATCTACTGGCCTATGGCTCAACGCGTCTGCTACCACGTTAGCCTTCCCCGGGTGATACTGGATATCAAACTGATAGTCCTTCACGAATTCAAGCCACCTTCGCTGCCGCATATTCAACTCTTTCTCCGTGAATAGGTACTGTAGGGACTTTTGGTCCGTGAACAATCGAAACTTCTCCCCCAACAGGTAATGTCTCCAAATACGAAGGGCAAATACAACTGCCGCCAACTCCAAGTCATGAGTGGGGTAATTCTTCTCGTGAGGCTTTAGCTTACGGGAAGCATAAGCTATGGCCTGACTCTCCTGCTGCAATACACCTCCAAGTCCTTGTAAGGACGCATCGGTGTAGACTAGATACTCAACTCCCGGTCTCAGCAAAGCTAACACAGGTGCTGAGGTCAACTTATCCTTCAACTCATCAAATTCCAGCTGACAGGTATCACTCCAGATGAATGGCACACCTTTACGAGTCAGATGTGTCAAAGGACCCGCTATTTTCGAAAATCCCCGAATGAACCTCCTGTAGTATCCTGCTAGACCCAAGAAACTACGGATCTCTGTTGGTGTCGTGGGCTGTCCCCACTCCCTCACCGCGGATACCTTCCCCGGATCAACGGATATCCCCCGGTCGAAAATAATGTGACCCAAAAACTGGACCTCCTTCAGCCAAAACCCGCACTTCTCATACTTTGCATACAACTCGTTCTGACGTAGCGTCTGCAAAACTTGTCTCAAATGCTCAGCATGCTCCTCCTCTGTCTGGGAGTAAACCAGAATATCATCAATGAAGACAATGACAAACTGATCTAGGAAGTCCCTGAACACCCTATTCATCAAGTCCATAAACACGGCTGGAGCATTGGTCAAACCAAAAGACATAACCCGAAACTCGTAAGAACCATATCTCGATAAGAACGCAGTCTTCGAGACGTCCTCCTCCCTGATACGCAACTGATTTTATCCCGATCTCAAATCAATCTTTGAGAAGAAAGAAGCTCCTCTCAACTGGTGGAATAAGTCATCGATTCGGGGCAACGGATACTTATTCCGTATCGTGACCTTATTCGACTCCCGATAGTCCACACACAATCTCAGTGAACCATCTCTCTTCTTCACGAACAACACAGGGGCACCCCACGGCGAAGTACTCCTCCGAATAAACCCCTGTCCCAACAACTGCTCAATCTGATCCCGTAACTCCCTCATCTCAGCTGGAGCCATACGGTACGGTGCGCGTGCTATAGGTCTCGTATCTGGCAATAAGTCTATAACAAAGTTTATCTCTCGACTGGGGGTAATCCAGGTATATCCTGAAATACATCGGCAAACTCTCTAACAACCGGAATCGAATCAAGTGGTATTACCACCTCCTTAGAGGTCTCCTCCTCTATATAGTACAAATGAGTGGACGATCCTCCCTCGGAACGAGGCATCGCCACCAAAAACATCTCCTGCCCGGGAATGGCAAAGATAATACTCCTACTAAAACAGTCAATCATGGCTCGGTACGCAACAAGCCAATCCATACCAATAATGGCATCATACTCGGTCATCTCTAATACTAACATATCTGCAGGTAATACCAGACCACCAATCTCTACCCCTACTCCCCGACATATAAAGAAAATAAGTGACCCATTCCCCAACGGTGAGTCTACGCACGTCACTGTGCTCTCTGCTGTAGCTAACAATCCTAAGGCTTTTGCAAAATGTGTAGCTATAAAATAATGCGTTTCCCCCGTATCAAACAAAACCCGACCCATAGTACCATGGATAGGAAACGTACCCTCAATCGCAGGTGGTGCCTGCGGAGCTGCTGCCTGGTGGACGTTATAGACACGTCCATACTGTAACTATCCCTGCTGCACAGGAACTGCAGGAATGGCTGGAAGAGCTGGCACCTGGGCTGGAGCTGGAAGGGCTGGCAGAAAAGTGTCCTCTGTGGCTCATGTCGAGCACCCTGCTGCTGGTGTGGGGCCCTGCCCCTATCAGGACAGTCCTGGCATTTATGGCCAGTCTTGCCACAAACAAAACACTTCCCCGGGAAGTTCCCCCCTCTCTGTCCCTGCTGCCCCCGGCCCTGATGGCCGTTACCGTTCCTCCACTAGCCCTGTTAGCCCTGTTGAAACTGATGTTGACCATTCTGACCCTGCTAGTGCTGATGGCCGTTCGGACCCTGATGGCCCTGCCGGAAACCTCCCTGTCCGTTCCTGAAATTTCCTGACCTGAACCTCTTGTGATCCCCCTGCTGGCCACTCGTTAGAAGACCTGCCCAGGTCGTTCGAACGAGCTTGTAACGAGTTGACCTTTGACTTCTAACGAGGGTGAAGTTAATTCGATAATCTCGTTCGAACGAGATCTCTTTAGATATCCCAGTTCATTCGAACGAACTCTCGTTCGAACAGCCTCGTTCGAACGAGACTTCGAACGAGTTGACAGTTTAGGCTTTTTAGCCTGTTTTGATCCCGAGTGTCCCGTAACCTTGTGTATAGGTAGAGATAGCTTTCCCTTGATGAGTAATTGATATATTTGGGATGTTTGGGATATAATGAGGAGTCAAACCTAGAAGTGTAGTTTGAACCTAAGGGTAAATATGGAGTAGGACGTGAGCGTCTATTGCAGTGCGAGAACTATTGATGACAAAATTTAGTATATTAACCGGGAACATATAAATTGTGTAGTATTATATGTCGGTACGAGAATGATAAGTGTACCACCAATATATATTATGGAGATTACTAAGACGTGTGCATACTTAGTATATGTTTTGATTTTATGTGTATGACATACCTATCATACTTGCTATCACGGGAGGTTTGCATTCGCTTAGGGCCCTCTAATCCTTGTGTTGCCCGGATTTAGACTGGTTACCTCGATGAACATAGGTCAGAGAAGGACTTATTGGGATGTTAATAAGTCTGCTGATCGTGGGAGCGCAGGTATGTGCATGACCCATGTGATGTGACTGTGTTCGCCTCCATTATTTGTGATGTTATCTGAGAACTATTCCTGAGAGATTCGGAATATATGATCCTTATGTACGTGATGTACCGGGATGGATAGCAGAGTATGTGTGCACCATAGCTAGTCTCGGGGTGCTTGTATTGTATATTTATGACGTGAATAATATACACTTTATAAAATGGGAACTTTCATGTTGTTATTGTGAACATAATTTGGTAATGTTTTGAGAAAACATAACGGGTTAAAAGATAGTGAATTATATTACTAATTGAGAATCTGAGTTTAAGTAAAGCACTCTATTTATTTGATAACGCTAGAATGTAATATGGGGATCGAGTAGTAAGGGGTAGAACTTATTACGGTTTGGTTAGATGTGTATGTCATGTAGATGGGTACGGTACGTTAGGAATGCACAAGTAGTCGAGAGGTGAGAATTTCATGTGAGTGCATGTCCTAACATGTATTTTGCATTTAATGTTTTAATGCTATTAAAACACTTGCTGTTTTCAAAATGATTTCCACTTTCGGGCTCTGACCCATTTGCTTTCAAATCTATTTTTTGTAAAAAACATTTTAGGTGCCCAGCCACAAGGACACCATGCTTAGGATTCTCACAGGGACGAGCTATAGCTGTTTGTGGAAGTTACAAGACTTTGCTTGTAGCCGCTTCATTTATCTTGACTCGATATTTAGCATTTTATCAGTTGTAGAACATGTCGCCCATTTCGTTTAGACATTTCATTTATTTCAGTTATTCAAACCTTTGGCATTCAGGATTCAGACTTGTCATATTATTTTGTTGTGGGATTGTTGTGAGGAGTTTTCCTCTGGATTTATATTTACTTTGTTGATTATTCATTCCGTCTTCATGGTGAATGGATTATGTTGTTCTTCCATTATTCTTCTACTGCATGTTAATCAGACTTAACTTAAAATTTGACAACTCACTTTTTAAATAATAGGTGGTTAGTAATCTTTAAAAATGTTTTCGACAGTGATGCTATTAACTGAACCAACTTGACATTTTGAATTGATTTAATAAAGGAGTAGCTACCCGGTATTTAATTAGTCGGGGTGTTACAGCCCATTCAAAAAACTCTGAATTTAAGTATACAAGTACAAACTAACTGAAAATAAAATAGTATAATTATAGAATGAGTTATACTTGCTCGAATCCTACAATTTTAGGAGTCAGAAATGGGACGTCGATGGAGATGCTCCTCAAACGAACCCACATCTATGGGAACTACCACAACAGGGACTGTGAAAACCATTTTAAAAGAAAATGTAGACATAAAGTCTCTTTAAAATAGGATTATAATTGAATCTGGGTCACATTATAACTACACATCTTCCTATCGTGTCTTAATATATTTTAAGTTATTAGTTACCCAACCTAACAACCTAAAATATCATGTGGTTCTAAATATAAAACCCATATGTAGCCCATGTGATTAAAGTTTTACAGCATCATTCTTTAATTTTAATCGCTAACTATAATAGGTTAATCTCTTTCAATAGAAGTCACATGATGTACTAAGAGGTCAACCCCTAAAGTACTTCTCACAAAATAACCACTACATCAATAATAGGATCGTAAATCTATCCACATTAGGCTATCTTATACCAATAATGCATTATACACATATGTAGTATAGGTAACACATAAATCTGAAACATAAGTAAGTAGGTGTGCATCCCTACTATAAGTCATATACATCTCTAGTATAGTGATCAAGGGTGAAAAGTAGTGCAGTGTCAGTACATCAGTCGTTGTTTTCATTTCACCGCCTCAATACAAAAACATAAAATATTAACTACACTCTTTTAAGGGAGTATATCGGCCAGTCCCGGTATTGAAATCCACAAAGACTAGTTGCTAGAATTATATTGATTTAATACTTCAGGAATAAAAGTGTAAAAGATAATTGTTAACACAAGAAAAGAAAATTATAGGCATGTGTTTAAACTAAGATTAAAAAAGGGAATAAAAACTATAGATTGAGACTAATATCCCCCACCTCATATTAATTAGTACAAAATGTTATATGGAAAGACAAGTTTAACAAGATTGAATCTCATTTCAATAATTAATTAAATATAGAGTTGCCACCACCTAAATCATCATAAAAATCTACTATGATTTTGGCATCAATAAATACTCCAAAAATTACACACGCAAGGTCATAAATACGTAGCATATATGATATACCCCGTTAAATCTCCTAGACGTAAAATCAATAATAACCCAATCGAATTAAACTCATAAACTCTGTAAGGGAAAATTTCCAATCGAGTCATTTTTAGTGTTGTCTTAATTCCGAACAAAACTAATTGTGTCATATATTAGATGTTTGTTGTATCCTGTCAAGCCTTTGACAAGTTAGTTGAAGATGTAGTGGCCTAGCATTATAAAGATTTTTTTCTCGCCAGTTTCCGTGTCAAGTTTTGCGTCATCAACATTTGAATCCCAAGGTCTCAAAAAGGTATGAATGCATTGAATATATAGAGAGAGTCTTGGATATTTTTTTATGGGTGTTCTTTTAAAAAGACTTCTCATTTTTTTTCTTAGAAAATCTTTTTCAAACTTTTCATAAAAGTTTTGGTCTTAAAAATTGATTTTGCGTTTTCTGGATTGTCGTTCGTGCGAGAATGGGATCTCGTTCGAACGAGATGCCCAGTTCGTTCGAATGAGATTACCAACGCGATTCAAATGAACTGTTGCCATTTTTTCGAATTGTCGTTAGAACGACATCGTTTGAACGAGTTTTATCCTACGAGATTTTGACCTATTTTGCATCTAAAATCTCGTTCGAACATTGTCCTTTGAATGACATTAAAAAGTCGTTCGAACGACTGTGCGCGAGAATAGTTTTTTTGCAGTTTTTATATCCAACTCCCCACTATTTTTTATCAGTTTTAAATGTGCGGGAATGAAGTTTTTGAGTGAGGACTTTTCATAACTTTCCAAATACTTTGAGAGAAAATTCTTCCAAAAAAAAGTCCCTTTTATGTTTTAAGTTTCAAGATCAAATTTCTACCTAGAACACATGTTTACACCCATTCCTTGTTTGATCCAAGTTCTTTAATTTATACATTTGCTTGAGATCTTTCTTCACCGGGTTTCTTATCTACCCATTAAGAACAAAGTTTGGGTTCCTTCTCCACCCCAAAAAGGAGATTGTGTTTGGTGTGATGTACTCATACAGTGAAAGGCACCGTGTGTGGGTTGACGGTAGTTAGACCCCATTGGTGGATTCAAGACTTCGGTCGACTCCGGAGTTATCGACTAGGAGGAGGTTGAAGAGTGAATGAGCGTCAAGGCTTGAAAGGAAAGTCGTTGTAGTAAGGTCTCTTGTCGTGTCTTTTGTAAAAATACCATACTTAGTGAACTTCTAGGCTGGGTCGTCAGAGGGTTTTCCTGTTGTGGGTTTTACTCGTACATTGCGCCTTGTGTGTGCGCTTATTTTTATCTTATAAATTTTCACTTAGAATCATGCTAGGTTAGTCATGATAAATATTGGGTAAATTTGTGCTAAGTTTAGTTTGGGTAATATTACTTTAATTTAATTCAAGTTGAGATGATTAATTCGGAAAAATACATTCTTTAGTTTGTTTGGCATAATTTAACTTGAATTGAATTAATTTTTTTTAATTGAGATTAAAAGAAAAACTCAAATATTTGGTTTGTGTTGTTTGACTTAATTTTTATTTTGAGGAAATTAAATTTTGTGTGCTTTAATTGTTAAACTTTAAAGAAATTTTAAGTGTGAAATATTTGATGAACCATCCCGTATTTGGAATTTTAAAATTAGTGTTTTTTCCTCTTTCAGAGTGGTATCAGATTAGGAACGCGGAATTATTACTTTAAGATCCTTATTGTTGTTTGGTTTAAAAATAAAAAATTCGCCGTTTTCAAAATTTCCTATTTTTATGGTTCCAATTATGCGTATTGGAAAGTGCATATGAGGTCGGCACTTAGATCCCTAGATGAGCGGGCCTAGTTTTTGGTAGTTAAGGGTGGACCCCACTAATATGCCTATAAGGAGAGGTTCCTGTACCTAAACCTTTTGAGAGATGGAGTGAGACTGAGCTTAAGTTAGCTAATTTTAATTCTCATGGTTTAATTGTCCTTTTTAATGCAGTCACACCGGATGAGTTAGGCCGGATTATGACGTGTGAAACGTTTAAGGAGGCATGATATATACTCCAACTCACCCATAAGGGAAATAGTGTCGTGAAAGCTTTAAAAATCCAAAACCTCACCACTCAATTCGAAACCATTAGAATACTAGAAAGTGAGACTTTTGATGAGCTCTATGCTAGACTGTTTGACATTGTTAATTTATCTTTCAATTTGGGAGAAAAGATACCCGATAATCGTGTTATAAAGAAAATTTTGAGGTCTTTATCTGAGATATTTAATGCTAAGGTGACGATTTTAAATTATTTAAACACTTTAAACTCTACAAAACTTGAAGAGCTCGTAGGTGACTTACAAACCTATGAACTTGACATGTTTCCCTCCAAGGATGAGAAAAAGAAAAATAAGGGCATATCTTTGAAAGCCCGTTAGGAAGAAACATCGGTTTCAGATGATGAGTTTGAGATTGACTCGGATGATATGTCTTTGTTTACTGGGAAGTTTAGAATATTTCTTAAGACTAATAAAGAGAAACTTAAGAATGATTATAAGAAATTTGAGAGATCTAGGCATAGTAAAGCCGAAAAATTCCCTAAAAATAGAAATTAAGATCTTAATAGGGACGAGTCAAATAGGTGTTATCGTTGTGAGGGTTTATGTCCATAGGGAATTCGAGTGTCTCACTAAACTAAGGAAGGAGGGAAAGAAACCAATTTCATATAATGCCACCCTAAGTGATAGTGAACCAGAAGAGGGACCCAATTCCCCCATTGAGTGCAATTTCACCGCGTTCATGGCAAGTCATGTGAGCACCGATGATGAATCTTCCCATGAAGATATACCTTTACATGACACTTTCGGGGACATTATTTGTGAATCCAAAGAGTTTGATGGGGTAGAGAGTGGAGATGAAAGTGAGAATGAAGAAGAGGTTGAAGAGAGTGAACTTCAAGTAGCTTTTCGTGCGTTATGTGGGGAATCTTTGAAATTATAAAAGGGATAATTTGAAGTTAGAATCTTGTTTGAGAGAACATGCCAAAGAAAATAATGAGAGTGTTTTAATAGAATATTTTAAGGCACGTGAGAGATCTCTTCGTGAGAACCTAGATTACGTAAAAGGTGAGAGAGATAGCCTTAGAGGATTAATGGAGGCTATGAAGAAAGAGCTTCTTGAATTTGAAGAGAGTAGGCATTTACTTGAGTCTTGAATAGTGGAACTTGAAGAAAGATTAAAGGCTCAAGTCGGGTCAAATCTGATTTAGAGTGTATGTCGAAGAAATTAGATAAAATCTTAGGAATTGTCCAAATAAAAAATGACACGTGTGGTATTGGCTTTGATACTCAAAATGCTTCCAACAATAAAGATAAAATCTTGTGTTTGAGATAATCCTCTAGGAACACTTTAAAAGGTCAATCCTTAGGTACTAATTTTCACTGGGTCTTTACTTGTACACATTGTGGTCGAAAAGGTCACCTTAGGAAGTTGTTTTTATGTTTAAAAATGTCCTAGGAAATCCAAGGGTAAAGTCACCAACGTCACTAAATCCCCAGAGCATCACGCTTCACTTGTTTGGGTTAGGAGATCCGATTTGGCGGCTTTACAAGATAGTATTTTTAATTCTCATTTGCTTGGACGTGATACCTCCCTTCCTAAATCTAAAGGTTGAATGTGTTAGCTTTGTTTACATACAATAGATTTTGTGCATCATATATATTCTTGCTAGTTGTATGTTTGTTTGTCATTTTATAGTCCTTGCTTCATCATATATGTATTGCTAGAATTATGACATGTGTATCTTTTGTATTTAATTTGTATTTATTGTGTCTCATTGAAAAATAAAAAAAGATTTTTGTTTTGTCTTTTGGGTTGTCCTTGTGTTTGGTTAAATTTTTTGAAAAACTCAAAATGATTTTTGTTTGTGTGTATTTTAGTTTGACACACTTTATGTGGCACATACTTGTGTTTGAATCCAATTTCATCCCTGCTTCCATCTAGCTGGAACTTTTGGTTAAGATTTTCAATCCTTAAAGTGTTATTTATCATGCTTGCATGAGTAGTTTGAGTTTGGCTTGCTTAATGTATCCCCTTTTTATATGCCTTGATCAACACATGCAAGAGCTCATTTGAAATTTAACTTCACATGTATATCTGAGCTAAATGAGATATTCTCCTAGTAATTTAGTCATCTACATAGTGCTATGACTATGGAGGATTTGTGCATGTAACAACCGTTTCTCAGATTTAAAAAAAAAAAGAATAGAAAAATATTTATATGGTGTTATTGTTTATCAATGGAATCGGGATGCGGAAGACAAAATTACTTTGCGTGAAAAGACACCATTGAAAGTTAGCCTAAAAAAAGTGGCATTGAAAAAAAAATTAGCCAAGGCGTTCATTGTTTAGTTGGTATGTTCATAAATAAAAAGAAAAAGAAAAATATATTAATGAGGAAGTTTGGTTGGATATATCAATGGGTTTTCACAATGACAATTTATCCTAGTTATGCTAGTTTTTTCATTACTCTATTGGTTTGTAGAATCATCAAAATTCTAGGTTTGTGTGCATTGTGTATGTTTGTTTCGTGAGTTCACTTTACATTGTCACATAAGGCTATATTTAAGTTTGATAATGTTTTGCAATCAAATGACAACTCCGTGAACATGTTTAGTTGGTGGGTGTATAATCCTTTAGTCTCTAGTTCACACCCCTTCACTTCCATTTACCACATGTATTTAGACAAAAAAAATCATATGAGTGTGGAAGGCTTAATGTATTTTGTGTCGTGTGTGATGTTTATACCTATGTATAAGTTCTTGTGAGTTACTAATATATTTGTGTATATATATGTATGGTATTTCTTTATTTTGAGTATTTGCCTTGCTATCTAGTCCATGTATGTTTTGATTCATATAGGTATCTTTGGTAAAAAAAATCACAACACAAATAATAATGAAATAAAACAATCACCAAGAAAATAAGAACAACAAACAATCATAACATAAGAATTTACACGGTTCGACAACTTGCCTATGTCCATGGAGAGGGCAACTTTTTTTATTAAGTAACTCTCGAGATGGTGTTTTCCTACATACCCCTATACCCCGGGCCAGGGCTACAATATATATTCAGTTAAAGGAAAGTGTTGGTAACTAACACATTGGCCATGTATCCCACGAATATCTCTCTGAGATTTTTGGGGGTAGACTCGGCCACATCTTTTACTCTAACTGTTACTCAAGACTCATAATTTGGGTCGGGCACCTGATTCATTTATTTGGGCTTAGTCGGATACTCTTATGGTCTTGGTCGACAATAGGTACCCACAATTGCCCCTAAAATTTCCGGGGTCATAATTTGGGCTCACAAATTTTAAAAAGTAACTCCTCGTCCCTCAATAATGGAATTTTTGTAATTCGTGCAATCTGAAGGGGTGTGTATCGTCATTTGGCAGGGAGTTTAAGCGCCAAATCTTCTTCGATCATTGTGCGCCATCATTGACGAGTTTAGACTAAAGTGTTGGACAATTCTATCATCATTTCAACTCTTTGCTTCCTCCACTTCCAAACTATCTCTTGCTCCCAAGCCGCCGTTTGCTCTTCATCTTCCAAATTTCTGGTTTTCCATCATTTCAAGCTTCATTATTTCCTTGTAAGTTCTCAGTCCCTTCTCTTTCTGTATTTTCTTTCGTTGTTGATTTTCATTCTACTGTAGCTAGGGTTTTCTCAGGGAAAGAATAGACAATAAATCTTTGGTTGAATTCAGGAAATGCTACAATATCCCTATCTGGGTGGATATTGAGTATGCCCCTGTTCCTCATAATTTCCATAACATTGAGTATGGCCACTGGATTCATATTCTTCTACTGTCTTAAGGGGGTTTAACCTTTCCCCCAGATCACCTGTTCTTGCATTTCCTTCGATACTACGATATAGTTCCAGCTCAGTGTTCTCCAAATGTTTAGAAAATTGTAAATGGAATCCATAGAATAAACCAACTTTATGGCACCAACTTAGGATTGGTTGAAATTTTCTTCTGTTATACCTTTTCTCGCACGAGCTATAGTCTTCTTTAGTTAAAATCAAGGAGTCCAGACAGGGTATTTGTAGTGAACCTACCTGATTCCCATAAGAACTACTTGTAGAATCGCTACAGCGAAAATATTGCGACTTCTCAAATAAAATTCAATTTTAATTAATCCCAAGTTTTAGTTAAATCCTAAAACATGCATCTAGATGATTTATCCAAAAAACATAAAGCATGTAGGATAAAAGAAACAATTTCAGGAAAAATCCCCCAAAGGGGAAAAACCTTTTATTTCGCTATAATTTGTAAGAAAACGGCTTACACGGATTACAATGAAATAGGGTGACATACGAAATACACGCATGTGTCGATTTCGATGTCTCGGCTGGAACTTTCCCTTTCCAGGAGGGCAGCAGTGAAGAAGAAGATGTCTCCTTCACAAGTTACGGCTGGAATGTTCCCTTTCCAGGAGGGCAGCAATGAAGAAGAAAACGACTTCTCCACAAGAGTGAACTTTATAAGAACTCCCTCCACAATATCATGCAACTGTCGGTTGTAGAGATCTCCCCACAAAGTATAAACAAGAGCAAAGTATGTTCTTGAAAACCAAAACAATTCACTAAGGCATATGGGAGTTTTGTGAATTGAAAACAAAAAGGGATTAAAACCCTAAAGGAAGAAGCCAAAAGGATTCTGCAGTTTCGCAGTTTTCTGTCTGTCAAAAACTGTGGACTTCTTAATGAAAACGTTACCATTTAATGAGTATATATACAAAAAATGCACCGCCTCGAAATTCGATCTCGTTCGAACGAGAAGCTATGTCGCTCGAACGAAGTACACATGTCGTTCAAACGACATCGCGCGACTTCCAATCTCGTTCGAACGAGATGCTTATCTCGCGCGAACGACTTGGGCATCAAAATCGAGATCCGCTTCAAAACTTAGAAAAAATACTCATTCTCAATATTTGACGAAAAAGTCCGCTCCAACACTTAGAAAATATTTTGAAAAAATCTCCCAAAAGCTCTAAGTGAAAAGTAAAGGTTTTTAAAACTTAACCTTACCAAAGTAAACTTCGCGGAGCCTTGAATGATGAAGAACTTGAATAATTCGGATCCGTCTTTGATGTAGATTGCTCTTGAATGCTCTTTGATGGTTTATCGGTATATGACATAATAAATTGATAACGGACCTATGAAAATATGTCCTTACAAATCTCCCCCTATGTCTATGCCGGTACATACATAAAAAATCTGAATTTTCAATTACCAAATTGCCTATACAAATCTACCCTCTCATGAATAAATTTGCAAGACTTCAAAATTGTTCTTCAACCATCTTCGTCAAATCTCAAAGTTTTTCTCATCAGGGTGTGCAACATCATAATCTTCAGTCTTTGTACCTACACACATGAGATAAAGCAAAAACCTTCGTGATGCATCGAGTTTGAAATGATATAAGAATAAAGCATTAATAATCAAATCTCCCCCATAACATGATAATTCTTTCTCCCCCTTTTTATGATGTCCCCAAATAGACAGATAAGAAGAAACAATCAAAACATGGAGTGTCACGATAAAGATGCATAGCAAACAAAGATCAAGATACGCGCATGCAAAGGGATATCTCAAAAAATCTCACAAACTATTTTTGGATTTTTCAATTTTTCATACAAAAATAGTATACAAAAAAAATCACACCATGGATTTAAACTCAAACAACCAAGTCATGAAAACGTAATGAATGGGTGAACAAATTCGATAGGTAAATAAACTCAATCAATCATATGTGCACGATGCATACGTGTACCCCTAACGAATGGACATCAAAAGAATCCTTAGGTGTAAAAATTGTTGAATTTAAATGACATCGTCTTAATCAAATCAGCAAATCAAAGTCTAAATGATTTCCACACCAATAACGTCCAAAACTATTTAGTACCGTTTTGAGAACTTTTCAAAGGACGTGAAAACCCATTGATATATCCATCCAAAACTCCCTCATATATAATAATGAAATTCTGTATATCTAAAGAGGTACTAAATTCTCAACTTAGAGAAAACCTATTGGCCCAAATGTTTGGTATATTTCATCTTTTTATAGCCTTAATTTTTTTTTGTGGGCTCTTTTCAAACGGTGGCTTTCACGACGTGATTATTATTCACTCGCATCCCTTTCCCGTGTTCACTCATCATTTTTTCAAACTAAACAATTAATTCCTCACGGGCAATGGTTTTTACATGCATTACTTTTATTACTCTCGTATTATTGCACTTGGTTCGTTTTAAGGACAGGATTGAGATGAAAACACCCAACCAACATGTGATAAGTCAAGAACAATAATCGAACAAATCCGCGCATGTGTGCAATAAAGGAAATTATGAGTCAAACATGTAGGAAGTAACACATAATTACATCTTAATGACTCCAAACATTATAAAGCACAAGTATGAATTGACCTAATGTCTCAAAACTCTATCAAATAGTCACATGAAAATAATGGAATGATGTTGTGACTCGGTCATCCTAAGTCTCCATCCATAAACGGTGCAAACAAAATACAAAAATCTTTTTGGATTTTCTCAAAAATTTTGTCAAAATAAAATCTTTTTGTATTTTTCAAAAGTAAAAATCTATACAAAAAGTAGATGTCACAACGCTAGAGAAAATATATCAAAAGCATAACTAGCGTATGACAAACATGCAAACACAATCATCTATATGATATGGAAAGAGAAGAATCATGTGCAAGTAAATGAGAATCGTGGACAAGTAAACCATAAGCCTATAAATACGATTTTCTGACCCAAATAGATGTGTAACGAGGTGTGGGGGTGTGGGGAATCTAATTTATTCTTCTATTAACCTTCCTATGTCCATTTAAAAGCTTGTAACAGAAACGCCTAAGATGGCCTTGCCTACCGCAATGTGTGCAAGTATAAATTGGGCGGTGAGTGTTACCTAAACGCGGCCTTCTCCTCAAATTCCTAAGTGGTTCTCTCATCAATTTCCTAGGTGGCGCTCTCTGAATTTTCCTAGGTGGCTCTCTCCTAATGATCCTAGGAGGCACTCTCACGATGTTCCTAGGGGGATCTTTCCTAACAACCTTAGGTGCCTCTTTCTTAACAATCCTAGGAGGCTCTCTCACATGTGTGGGAATGAGTGCAACTTGTTTTTCAAAATCAATCCCACCCCTATCCTTTTTAATATCGATAGTGCCTAAAATCTTATCAATTTTTTCAGACCTAGACTCCAAATCAAATTTCACCTTACTCGAATCTCTCAAACTTTTCTCAAGTTCACATATCCTAGATTCAAGCAAGTACCTAGACTCCTCAAACTCAAGAAGCTCCTTTTTCATAGCTTCCATCACACCTCGAAGATCATCTCTCTCACCCATGACATATCCCAGCTTCTCTCTCAAAATTTTCTCTCGTGCTCTAAATTCTTCAACCAAAACATCATTATTTTTTAAGGCACAATCTTTCAATTGAGCTTCAAGTTTCAAGTTTGCCTTTTTCGTCTTTAAACATTCAAAATACAAATTATTGTAGGAAACTTGCAACTCACTCAATTCTTCTTCTTCCTCTTCACTCTTTTGACCCTCACTCTCATCACTAATCACACGGATGGGAAGCTATCGCCTAGAAGCATAAAAGACTTCTTCTTCTGAATCACCATCACTAAGGGTAGAAACATGAGAAACTTGTTTATTCAATTTCTTCTTTAAATTTGTGATACACTCATATAACGTGTGACCAACACCCTTACAACAAGAACACCTCTCAGATTCATTTTCAACAGAAGATTTAAAACAAGAGTTCGTGTGAATTTTCCAATTAACTTTTTCAAAAATTTGACATCGAAGATCATCAAAACCATCAAAAGCCATTTTTGTGCAAAATCAGGATCAAAACACAATAACTTAGTGCAACATGATCTGATATCAATTTGTAGAATCGCTACAGCGAAAATATTGCGACTTCTCAAATAAAATCCAATTTTAATTAATCCCAAATTTTAGTTAAATCCTAAAACATGCATCTAGATGATTTATCCAAAAAACATAAAGCATGCAGGATAACACAAACAATTTCAGGAAAAATCCCCCAAAGGGGCAAAACCTTTTTTTCACTATAATTTGTAAGAAAACGGCTTACACGGATTACAATGAAATAGGGTGACATACGAAATACCCGCAGGTGTCGGTTTCGATGTCTCGGCTGGAACTTTCCCTTTCCAGGAGGGCAGTAGTGAAGAAGAAGACGGTTCCTCCACAAGTTACGACTGGAATTTTCCCTTTCCAGGAGGGCAGCAATGAAGAAGAAAACGGATTCTCCACAAAAGTGAACTTTATAAGTACTCCCTTCACAATAGCATGCAACTTTCGGTTGTAGAGATCTCCCCACAAAGTATAAACAAGAGCAAAGTATGTTCTTGAAAACCAAAACAATTCACTAAGGCATATGGGAGTTTTGTGAATTGAAAACAAAAAGGGATTAAAACCCTAAAGGAAGAAGCCAAAAGGATTCTGCTGTTTCGCAATTTTCTGTCTGTAAAAAACTGTTGACTTCTTAATGAAAACGTTACCATTTAATGATTATATATACAAAAAACGCACCTCCTCGAAATTCGATCTCGTTCGAACGAGAAACTATGTCGCTCGAACGAAGTACGCATGTCATTCAAAAGACATCGCGTGACTTCCAATCTCGTTCGAACGAGATGCTTATCTCGCGCGAACGACCTGGGCGTCAAAATCGAGGTCCGCTTCAGAACTTAGAAAAAATACTCATTCTCAATATTTGACGAAAAAGTCCGCTCCAACACTAAGAAAATATTTTGAAAAAATCTCCCAAAAGCTCTAAGTGAAAAGTAAAGGTTTTTAAAACTTAACCTTACCAAAGTAAACTTCGCGGAGCCTTGAATGATGAAGAACTTGAATAATTCGGATCCGTCTTTGATGTAAATTGCTCTTGAATGCTCTTTGACGGTATATCGGTATCTGACATAATAAATTGATAATGGACCTTTGAAAATATGTCCTTACACTACTGGTCTGAGGTCTTCATTACTAGGAACTGGAAATTACTTCCCTAAATAGGGGGAGCAAGGTAAAGGGGACCTCAGATCCTTACATATAGGGAGGAGTATATAGGTTGTTGTCTAACCTTATATCATATTTCTTGTTGCTCTAATGCGTTCTTCCTCTGATATTTTATCTTCTTTTTCAGCGAAGTCTAAGAATTAAGATCCTGCTCTTGACGAGATCTATGTTGCTGGGTTGATTAAAGCTTGAAGATAAGGGACTCCATTGTAGAAGGTGAGCACCCCAGGTCGGCTGCCTTCTTGTTAGAATACAAGAACACTACCATCAGTTTCATCGCCCGTCCAGTTGACTCCATTCCCCATCTTGATATCCCAGAGGAAGAAGAAGATGAAGAATGTACTCTCGAACCCATCGAGATAGACAATGAGGAGGAGAGTAGCTCAGAGACTAGTGTTGTTGTCGGTGGTAGAGGTGGTAGTGGTGAGGTAGGATCCAGTAAGGAGGGATCCAGAGAGGAAGAATCTAGTGGAGAGAGGTCCAGTGAGTAAGGTTCTAGTTCAGTAGATTCCATGTCAAAAAGTTTTATAAAGGAAGATATGGATCCCCCTAGAAGAAAAAACTTGATCCGTTATGATGACGATGATGATGTACCTCTATCCAACAGGATGAAAATTTAAAAACCAAGGTCTGGGGATACTGCTAGTGGTTCCCAGACAGCAAATCATGAGAAATAGGTGGAAAGGAAGAGGAAAGAAGAAGAGAAGAGAGAGAGGGAGGGAGAGAGATAGATAGAGAGAGAAAAAGAGGAAGAGAGGGGAGGAGAAGAAGAAGAAAGAAGAGAACAGGTGGAGAGGATAAGAGAGGATGAAGAAATCACAGGCTTCTCTTGTGCCTGTGGTTGTCCCAGTCGAGGGTGTCTAATTGGTTCTAACCCTCATCTTTCCCCAATGATACTCGAGAGAGCTGTGCTCATGGAGGACCGTGAGCGGTCTTCAAACATGGGCCCAGACACGTTAACCCTGAAAGAAGATCAAGGGATTGCTTTGGTAAGGCCACTTATCCTTTTCTCCATTCCTTTGACCTATAATTTCTTCAAGCTCGGTTTACTAACCTTTATCTCGTTCTGTAGTTTATGTATGACTATATCTTCCTTTTTTGCAGTCGAAATGAGCTGGCAAGGAGGAAGTCCAAGCTCGAGAAGATCTTAAAGACTACCACGAGACCCATAAGTCCTCCATGAAGGCTCTTATAAAGGCTGAAGGAACTCTATGAGGCCTATGAGCTAGTCGTGGTGAGTAAATTGTCCATCATAATTGAAAATAAAGGTCTTACTGAGTAGGTGAAGAATTTGGAAGCGGAGGTGGCTACCGTCAGAGAGAGTGGCTACAATGAGGGCTGGGAGGCAGCATATGAAGATGTCAAAAAATAGATCAACTACATCTGTCGGGCAAACATTAATAAAGGTTAGGATCGAGCCTTAGTTGCTGCTGACTCTTCTCTGTTCAGCGAGCACAATCCTGGTCCTAAACTGGTCATTTATGAAGAAGTCCCTGCTACTCAGACTACTACTGCTCCTGTTGTTGATGTCCCTGCTGGCGACCATGGAGTGAATCTTACCCTGAGCGAGGGAGGTGTACTTGGGGTTGAGACGAGTGAGGTTGTCACCAATAAGGGGAAGGATCCAACCCCCATCGCTTAGGTTGAGGTCGCCCAGTAGACTTCTAGGCTTTTTTTCCTTTACTTGTGTATTTTCTATTCTTTTGTTTTGTCATTTGATGTATCTGTAACTGGCCAATGCCATTTTTTAATGAAATAAAGAGATTATATTTATGTATTCATTGATATATGGGTTTTGTATGTTCGATGTCATGTAGTTTGTCAATATTGATGATTACATTCCTGCCACCTCTCGTTTAGGCCAAATCCTTGGTTCGAATGTAAGCGACAAAGTTCATGGAGCTTTTATCAAGATTTGTAAATCCCTTAGGGAAAGGAATCAGGACTACAAAGATCAGTCCTATGTAGTTTCCAGACTGAAGGATAGGCTTGCAAAGATGGAGGAGGTTAGTGCTTCCGTTCAAGAAAATATGGATGCTCGAAAGGCTTAGCTATTGGACGCATCCGAGATGAATCAGGTTGGGGAGGTTCTATAGCAGGAAAATAATGCCTTAAGGAGGGAGATTGCGCACCTTAAGGAAAATGATCCAAGCAGTGCTCCCCAGGTTATTTAAGGTTCCTCATCATCATCCACGCAACGAGCTATGAGAGATGGCGACAGTTCCTAGAGGGAGATTATTGAGATGAAGGGGAACATTCAGTGAGCATACGTAATCACTGTCGAACTACAAAGAGATATAAAAAATCTATGACATTTATTTTGAAAGGGCCCTCGGTAGGTGTAGGTTGACAACTATGACCAAGGCTGGATAGATGCCCCCACAAAGCTGAAAGAAAAAAGGATGGCTAAGTGTCCTCGGGGAGTTGATGGTTCCCAAAACATCTCCCATGTGGTATAGGCATGATTTATTTCATTAATGTTGTTGATTTATTTATTTCATTAATGTTGTACATATAACTATGTTGTACTTAGTAAGAAATAAAATATTTATGTTTTGGCCATAGGTCGACTAAACGTGTGTTGCTTTCTTTTGACTTACTAATAAACTCTAGTTATTCTGGGCACTTCAGCCGACTAAATGTCATTTAGAGTTTAATTTCAATTGAGAATTCCCCTAGTCCAGTATGCCTTAGTCATACCATTCCGCCCACTTTACCTTTTAGGTTGAGTTGTCACACTACCTTAGGCCTAAGTAGGGAAATGGCGAGAATACACCTGATTAATGGGTAATCCACCCGAGCAGGATTTTGGAGCCAAACTATGTTGGCGGCTAACCTGAGTTGGCCGTATTGCCTAACGGTACCCTGTAGGAGTTTATTTATTGCCGGAGAAACCTAGGACGCCAATTGTGTTTTGGAATAAATTCCTGAGAAGGGTTGTTGCCTGTTGACCCTGCTAATTATGCTTTGATCAAGTTAAGCTAGGATAGTCCTAACCACTATGTTGCAATCATAAGAGGCTGGTTTAAAAGATCCTTTGACTGAAGTAAGCTAGCTAACTCACTATACATGAATTCTATTATACTTATAAAAAGAGTGGTTCCTGTAACTTGGAAAGGGTGCATATAATAAAATACATTCGAGACAACCAATACATATAGAATGCCGGGGCTAATCGAGTTTTATTCATCGAAATCATAAACAAAGA
The DNA here is from genome assembly GCA_949130495.1 of Sambucus nigra. Taxonomy (NCBI): domain Eukaryota; kingdom Viridiplantae; phylum Streptophyta; class Magnoliopsida; order Dipsacales; family Adoxaceae; genus Sambucus; species Sambucus nigra. The sequence goes on from OX422212.1 coordinate 500,941,025, forward strand.
GCAACATTAGTTTGTAAAATAAAAAATTTCCAAAACCAATGGTGCATAGATAGAGAAATCTAAAGGTAGAATTTCTTCAGGTTGGCTGCATTCCAAGACCTTGGTATCTCCCTGCCCTCCAGCATTTCCATGTGATAGGCTCCTTGGAAGTCATTCCTCACTACCTTGAAAGATCCTTCCTAGTTTGGTCCAGTTTTCCATCAGATGGTTTCACAGCACTGCCAAGGACTTTCCTCAGGACATAGTACCCAACTTGAAATTTCCTTAAATTGACTTTTTAGTTGTACTATTTGGCTACTTGCTACTGGTAGGATGCCAGTTTAATTATAATCAATTCTCGCCGTTCATCATCTAAGTCAAGTTCAGTGAGCAATGCTTTATCATTGTGGCCTTGGTCGACCAACGTAGACCTCATGGTAGGGAAACCAGTTTCTATCGGAATAACTGCTTCAATTCCATATGTGAGTGCAAAGGATGTTTCCCCAGTTGCTCGCCTTGAGGTAGTGCAATAGGCCCAGAGGATGTGCGGTAATTCATTCGCCCAAGCACCTTTGGCCCGTTCCAGTCGTTTCTTTAGTCCATCGATCATTATCTTATTGGAAGCTTCAGCTTGACCATTGCTATGGGGATATGCTATAGAGCTGAAGTAATGCCTAATTTAATGATCGTAGCAAAAGCTTTGGAAGGGGCCATGAATAGGCATAAATTCTTCCCATTTATCCCCTTAATTTAGAAGCTTTTATCGCTCTGCAAAGTATATTTCAGTGGATTTATCTCATATCATCACTATTGATAGTTTTTAATATGTACACCGAGTTTTGTGTATCTATCTATTTTGAAGGTATTCAGTGCACAAGGAAGGATCGGCATCCTAATCCGAGTTCCAGACCAAAATTTACAAATCTTCAAAAATACAAGGAGGAAAAGTTCCTGAAAAGATGGAATTGAATCGAATGGGTTGGAAAAAGAACTGATCTTATCCTAGGAAACTTCCTGTGAAGAACTAACAAGATGGAATCGAACCGAGGAGGAAGAAAAATGAACCGATCCTATGCTTCAATAACTTCCTGTAAAGCACTGAGAGATGGAACCGAACCAAAGAGAGGAAAAATGAACCGAATTGGTTCATGGAAAAACTTATGTCAAAGATGGAACCGAACCGAATCACCTTAAGGGGATCGGTTCGGGTATCGAAAATTCAAACTCATCTACTTGTAAAATTAGAGCCCTACATGGTTGAAACTCTTAGAAATCATAGATTATAAATTGTAAAAACTTCCCAGACATTGAGGGAGGCTTCTGATTCGTTAGGGAAGCTTTGTAATTAGTTAAAGAAGACAACAACAAAGAAACCCTAGTTTTGATTTTAGTTTTGAAATTCAAGTAATACCATTATAATTCTTGCTTTTATTGTTACATTAGTTACTTCTCTAATGGCAATTTCATCATTCTTCATCTTCACTCGGTAGTAAAAATGTTTTCTTTCATTCCAAACATGTTTTCTTCTAGTTTTAATATGTCCGGCTAAGTTTTCAAGGGTCGGGGTGCATGAACCCCACCCGATGTGATTCACGATAGTGGAAATAAAAGTCAGAATTAAAACCTTAGATGAATTGTATCGTAGTTCATGCGATACTACTTTAATTCAACCTTTGCTTACATACTGTACGGGCTACGATCCCTCATATGTGTAATACTTAGGAGAAATAAAGACCGAATTTTATTCCAACCTTTGCTTACGTACTATGCGGGCTACGATCCCTCATATATGTAATACTTAGGAGTATTAAAAATTCAGATTCATTTAAATATTTAATTCTGAATCTAGTATCCTACAAAGTTAATTACTAAGATGTGGGGGATTATAACCCCACCTATCTTTCTCCTTTCATAGTTAAAGTTTTAGTCAATTCGTTCGTAATTTTGCGTTAGAATAATTGCATTTCATTTATTCATAATTTCATTAGTTAATCATTTTCAAAATTGCATGTAGTTGTAGTTGTTTTGCAAATCGAATCACCTTTTCCTTCTTTTTAGAGTCAAAGTTAAGTTTCCTTCGTCTGTCCAATGTCATTACGACTCCGTTCATCTTATTTCCCCGAGGATCGATACCCGACTTATCGGGTTATAACTTGAGCGACCAGCTTGCACTTGAGCCTAAATAGCATGAAAACTAGACACATTTGTGGTTGCGTCAAGTTTTTGGTGCCATTGCCAGGGATTTAGGTAGACTTAGGTTAAATCAACTCAATCTAAAACTTTGACCAAAAATTTCCAAAAATCGAAAAAAATTACAAAAATATTTTGAAAATAGAAAAAAATTTATCATCATCACTCAAAGCCTTTATTGCAAAATCCTGAACACACTCAGAATCCTTATAATACTCCAGTCAGAATCCACGAAAATCCTATAGTTGAGTATAACTCTGAAATCCCCCACACACCTCATGTCCCACATTTCTGGTTTCCAATTCCTACTCTTGAGCACTCTATCAGTAGCTACACCTTGAGTCAAACCTTGAGTCACACCTCTAGGACACCGAGTGAGTACATATAATCATTTGAAGAGAGCGCGGCTATGATGTCTAACGCAGCGAGTTTCGGTACTGGAGAGGGAGATATTCCCTATCGTCCCATGAAAGACATACTTTTTCCTAAGCGGACTGTCACCCCTGGTTGCATTTTACTTTCGTATACTGCCGGTCAGTTCCACTTTCACAATGGGATGATACAGATTCTCCCTACGTTTCATGTCATGGATTTCGAGAAACCATAATTGCATATTCATGAGTTCGAATAGGCATGTGACACATTTGGTGATCAAACTTGCACGCAAGATGTCATTCACCTAAAGCTTTTTCCTTTCTCCTTAAAAGATAAATGCAATACCTGGCTATGGTCTCTACCCCCAAACTCCATCACTTCCTGGAGAGATATGCACTCCAAGTTTATCTCAAAATTCTATCCGCATCACAAGACCAACTCTGCCAAGACTCAAATCCAAGCTTTTCGATAACATAATAATGAGTATTTTGACAGATTTTGGGAATGGTTCCAAGAGTTAGTAAGCTCATGCCCCCATCATAGTTTTGACAAACACCTAGTGATATCTTTCTTCCATAATGGGTTGATAATAACTTCCAAACAACTTGTTCAAACAATGTGTGAAAGACCCTTTTGGGATCTAGACGCATGCAATGTTGAGGCCCACCTTAAGTATGTCGCAGAGACTACTCAAACATGGAACACATTTGATCCCAACCAAGATCGACCTAGACAACCATCTACCAATAAAACTGCCTCCGGTCGATGCCATTTGGATATTAATACCTTAATAGACCGTCGATTTGATTAGTTTCAAAGAGATATGAAAGAGTGGTTTGACGGTCGATTGATAAACATCTCCGGATCTAGCCATGGTTCGAAAGAAAAAGTGTGTGCTATGTGTGAGGTGGGCCACTTCACAAAGGCCTTCCTGACGATCTCTGCCTACAAGGACATGCACACCGATAAGGTGGTTGCTATATGAGGATTCAATGGGAATTTTAATTGCCCGCATGGGAGTTATTATAACCCTTCATGGAGGAACCATCATGGTTTCAACTATGGACAACCACAAGCTGCGATGAACCCACATTCACAAGTTGTTCCACCTCCTCAATACCAGCAAGCGTCACTACCTCCAGTCCTATATGTAGCCCCATAGCGGAGGAGCCTCGAGGATACAATGAACCAATTCATAAATTCTCAAGGTGCACATAATGCTCGATATGAATGCTTGTTCACCGAAATAAATGCAAACATCTCCAAGATGCAAGCCGCATTGAGCACCCAAGAGAAGGGTAAGTTTCTTACCCAAGGACAAAGACCTACCCAAGGTCAACCTAGTGTTAGCTCCACCTCTACCGAACACCAGGAGCACTACCAAGCGATAACCACTCTTCGTAGTTGGAGGGTTGTTTATTTATCACCTCCCCCACACGCCATTTCAAAAGACAAGGAGAATTCGCCCGGCATGATAGAGGCTGAAGATATCTCCTTAAATGAGAGTGAAAAGGAAACACTAGTGAGCTCAAGGTAGTTGTAAAACCACCCTCCACTGCTCAATTTCCTCAAAGGTTGGCTCCTACCCATAAAGGAACCATAAGTGAAGAAGTGTTGGAAGTACTTAAGAACGTAAAGTTGAACTTATCATTCCTCAACGCAATAAGGTAAATTCCATCCTATGCAAAAGTCATAAAAGGCTTATTGACAGTCAAAAGTAGGATGAAGGTAAAGAATAACGTGTTTCTAGCACAAAACATGAGATCAGACCTTCTTAATGATCTCCCACTTAAATATAAAGATTCTGGTGCCCCCACCATTTCCTGCACCATTAGATAGAACAAATTCTAAAAGGCCTTACTCGATTTAGGGCCAAGTGTCAATATTCTACCCTATTCTATTTATAGGAAACTTGATCTGGGTGATATTAATCCCACAAGGATCACTCTCTAGTTAGCGGATCGAACTGTGAAGATACCAAGGGGTATAATTGAGGACATGATAGTCCAAGTGAACACTTTCTACTTCCCTATAGATCTTGTGATTTGGGACACGGATCCCTCCTTCGCCTCGAAAAATCATGTTCCCATCATCCTTGGACACCCATTTTTAGCCACGACTAATGCATTCATCAATACTAGAAATGGGCAGATGCAAATCACTTTTTGGAATATGACATTAGAAACAAACATCTTCAACATAGCCCAACAGGTAGGGGAAGAAGATGATCTTCACGCGGTGAGTTTAATTGAGGAGATTGTAAAAGAGCACTTTGAGAAAAATCACTGTGGAGACGCCTTAGAAGATTTATTAGCTTCTAGTAATGATAGTGAGGGAGCCTACACGGAGTTCGAGAGGGATATAGAGGAGTTGAGAGGCTTACTCGATGAGAGAGCGTCAGACGAGGATGCGAGAGATGCTAATTGGGTTTCTCGATTCGAAGAGTTATCGCCAAGATAAGCACGCATGGTACCCTCTAGTGACACATTCCCGACTCTCGAGTTGAAGAAACTACCCTCCAATGTTAAATATGCTTTCTTAGGTAAAAGTGAGACATTTTCTGTTATTGCCTCCTCTAGCTTATATGAAGAGCAGGAGGGCAAACTAATAAAGATTTTGAGAAAGTACCAAAGTGCTTTTGGTTAGTGCATAGATGATTTAAAGGGGATAGGCCCTATAATTTGCACCCAAAAGATTCACCTCAAAGAGGATGTTAAGCCCTCGAGAGAAATGCAAAGACGGCTAAACCCCATGATGAAAGATGTGGTGAGAGCTGAAATTATAAAGCTTTTGGATGCCATTCAAGTCGTCTCAAAGAAGTCGGGTATGACTGTGATCGAAAATGCCAAGGGAGAGATAGTTCCCCAATGTACCACCACTGGATGGCGCGTTTGCATTGATTACCGAAATCTCAATGCGGGAACTAGGAAAGACCATTTTCCCTTACCATTTATTGATCAAATGATTAAAAGAGTAGCAGGCCACCCTTATTATTGCTTCCTAGATGCTTATTCCGGATATAACCAAATTTAGGTAGATGTACTTGATCAAGAGAAATCAACATTCACTTGCCCTTTTGGAACGTTTGCCTACAAACGTATGCCATTTGGCTTGTGTAATGCGCCGACGACCTTTCAAAGGTGCATGTTGAGCTTCTCCAGTGACATGGTTGAGAGAGGGCTAAAAGTGTTTATGGACGACTTTAGTGTTTTTGGCACCTCCATCGACCTATGTTTAGCCAATCTTGAGAAAGTACTAGCCCGATGTGTGGAAAGGAACTTAGTGCTGAATTGGGAAAAATGCCATTTCATGGTAACCGAGGGCATAGTTCTTGGCCACATCGTGTCATCCAAAATGATTGAGGTTGATCGAGAAAAAATAGATGTCATAGATGACCTACCCCCACCTAAATCGCTGAAAGATGTGCGCTCCTTCTTGGTCCACGCAGGGTTTTATTGAAGGTTCATTAAGGACTTTAGCGCCATCACTAAACCCTTAAGCAACCTTCTTATGAAGGACACCCCATTAGAATGGACGGAAGCATGCCAAAACTCTTTTGAAAATATAAAAAACATGCTTGTGTCCTCTACCATTATACAAGCTCCAGATTGGTCCTTGCCATTCGAGCTTATGTATGATGATAGCGATTATGCGATAGGGGCTGTTTTGGGCCAAATAAAAGATAATAAAGCTCATGTCATCTATTACACTAGCGGGATCCTTACCAGACCATAACTCAATTACTCCACCACAGAGAAGGATTTGCTAGCGGTAGTATTTGCGCTCGACAAATTTTAGGCCTATCTTATCGGTTACCCCATCACTTATTTCATCGATCACGTGGCTTTAAAATATCTACTTTCGAAGAAGGACGCAAAGCGGTGCCTCATAAGGTGGATCCTACTCCTACAAGAGTTTAATCTCTCCATTAAGGACAAAAAAGGAGTAGAAAATGTCATTGTCGATCACTTATCATGGCTTTCGTTTGACGTGCCTAGTGATCCTACACCTATAGATGAGTATTTTCCGAATGAGCAGCTCTTTGCCACCTCTTCTTTGCCTTGGTTTGCCGATATAATGAACTATCTTTTCATGGGAGTCGTCCCTCTCGATTGGACACCACAAGATAATAAGAGGTTCATCACTTGGTCGCGCATGTTTTTCTATGATGATCCATTTCATTTTAAATATTGCGCCGACCAAATCATCCAACGATGTGTACCAGATGACGAAATTCCCAAAGTCATCCAATTTTGTCATTCGGAAGAATGTGGAGGCCACTTTTCCATAAAAAAGACAACCGCTAAAATTCTCTAATGCGGTTTGCAATGGCCCACAATGTTTCGATATGTTAACAATTGTTGCAAATCTGCGATAAGTGTCAACAGATGGGAGCAATTACACGACGAGACATGATGCCATTAACCCTAATTCTCATCATTGAGATCTTCGACTGGTGGGGTATTGACTTCATGGGCCCTATTCCCCCATCCTTTGGATACCTATACATCCTAATCGCGGTAGACTATGTTTCTAAATGGGTGGAAGCTATAACTACCAAGACAAATGATAATAAAGTGGTGATAAAGTTCCAGCACGAACACATACTTCCTTGCTTCTGTGCACTTAAAGCATTAATTAGTGATAATGGCACACACTTTTAAAACAATCCATTTGAAAGACTTATGAAAAAGTATGGTGTCATTCACAAGGTAGGAACAACATATCACCCACAAACGAATGGACATGCCAAATTGGCAAATCATGAAATCAAGCACATACTAGAGAAGACCGTCAATCCCGATCGAAAAGATTGGTCCCTTCGATAGAACGATTCGCTATGGGCCTATCGTACCGCATATAAGAACCCACTCGAAATGTCCCCATTTTTCTTTATGTATGGAAAACCTTTCCATCTTCCCATTGAGTTGGAGCACAAAGCGTATTGGGCCATTAAGAGATTAAATTATGATATGGACAAAGCCAGTGAAGCTTGCAAGCTTTAACTGAATGAGTTAGAGGAGATACGCAATGATGCGTATGAAAATGCCAATATTGCAAAAGTCTGGATGAAACTAGTACATGATAAAATTATCCGATGAAAAGAGTTTCAATCGGGACGAAAGGTACTCCTCTATAACTCTCGAAGCGTTTTCCCCCACGGAGTCGTAGAATTAGAAGACCCAAAAGGGGGAACACGTTTAAAGTCAATGGACAGCTCCTAAACCTGTATGTGAAGGCGTGCGTAGAAACAATCGACACCATTTGGTTGTCGGACCCCATTTATGGGGTAGAATGAGCTTGAACTGAGAGGTCGTCGCACCCTCGAAGCGTATGGGGTGAATTCTTGTGTATAGTAGCTTTGTGTAGGAAGATTACTTAGAGTCCATAGGTAGGTTACGAGAGGTGAGGGTTTGAATTAGGCACACCAACACACACATTGTGAGGAAGTCCGGGTGTGAGAATAAGTAAGAGAGTGTCCAGAAATTCGAGGGTGTAAGATTCTAGTTTCAGCATTCTGAGTGAGAGGGTTCTTCCTAAGGCGAACCGAACTGAATCCCCCTAATCCGATCTGTTCGGTTTTGATAAATTGAAAAAAAAAATACAGAACCGGATCAGTTCGGATTCTGCAGGATGCCCCTTCCCGAGATGATCCCCCTTCCCCCAATCCCTCCATTCCTTCCCTTCTTTCCCTCCAAACATCCATCCCCCTTTTCCCTTCAAATTCTTTCCCCCCAACCCTCTCCACCACCTACAAATTACACCTCTCCCCTACCTTTCCATCCACACCTCCATCACATCTCACCTCTTTAACCCTCTCTCTCTCCCACTTCAAATATTCTTAGAAATTTCAATAGAAAATCCCGCTCTTCCCCCAAGATACATGTCCACCGAGATTCTTCCCAACGGCAATGGGGAATACCGCTCTCACATGGAGTTCATGTGATGCGAAAAAAATTTAGCCTCTCCCACCAACTTCACATCGAGCGTGTCGTCAACTGGGAAGAGTTGCCCCACTCGGTCACCATTCTTTTCAGTCGGAGGGGGTGGATGCAATACATCTTCGAACCACAAAATGTCATGTGGGCCGATGAGGTCCGCTCTTTTTATGGCTCACTTATCTACACGGGCGAGTTTGAGATCCAAGGTTTTGTCGACGGAAACCCCATCCCTTTCTCCTTGGATATTCTGGCTCACAAACTTTTTGCCAAGGGAGTCCCACACCCGGACATCTCTGACTACCCCACCAATGACCCCACCATACCGAAACAGCAAGCATCGACCGTCTCACACCCAAAGAGATTTGGGAAAGGGTCACCTTCCACGTGGGACGCCTAAATGATAAGTCACACATTACCTTCCATATTACGTGCGCCAACTTGCTTCAAAACACAAACGAATCGTCAATGCGCTATCGCCAAGCTACCCCCGTCTACCACCTTTTTGATCCAAACTTAACTCTCAATCTGGTCCGCATTCTTTACACCGATATTCTGTATGCGGCCTTGGAGAAAAAAGGTGTGGTGCCCCTCCCATATGCACGTCGCATAACCTCCCTCCTTGCCGATGCCGGTATCCAGCCACCTCGCGCTTTCCCACGCCTCTCGAAGCCTATTTGGAAAGTGTCACGCACTAAGAGTACCCAGCAAAGGGATGCCCTTCGAGCAGCCAAAGAGGTGGTTGATGTAGATGCAAAGGAGGAGATCCATGTTGAAGAGACCGAGGCTGAGGATGTCGATACGGGCGAGGCAGAAGAAGAAGAGTACGACAAGGACGATGACTCAAACTTTGAGCCACTGGGTGAAGATTTTGATAGGAGCCTTTCGGCAGTGGAAACCCATTTTGATGGTTTCCTCACACAATACAATTGAGACCAAGAGGCCTATCAACCAGATCAAGAGGCCTACGGAAGTGACACGAGCATGATGCATCGTCTCCAAGCCCACTTGTACGAGCTCAACTTTGGTGTACCTCCCCGAACTTTCTTCTATGATCCATATGATCCCAGTGCACCCGGACCCTCAAATCCACCTCCCCAGTGAAGCCCATATCTGTTGTTTGTTATTTTATGTTGTGGTGGTTATTTAAGAATGTTAGTTGTGTGTTCAACCCTCTCCTTTGTAACACAGGTGTTAAGTATTTAAGAATGATCGTTTTATTTTCTCGCACTTTTAATTCTCTTTGAGTTAGATTTTAGTCCTTTTTGCTTGAGTACAATGCAAAAGTCTAAGTTAGAGGGGGTCACAAGTGCGTCTTTCTAAAACTTCACAAATTTTTAAAAATGCTTTAAAAAAATCATAAAATTTTGAAAAATCCAAAAATATTTTTCTTCAAAATAAATAAAAATTGGAATTCAAAATTTTCAACAATATCATTAAAAGTTGGTTTAAAGTCTAAAATTGTAAAAACATAATACACAAAGCCGAAATTGACCAAAGATGGAAATTGAACGAATGTAGACGACTTTACGAATAAACGTGGAGATTAACAAACTCAGTGAGATTCGAACCTATCATTTTTGTGAGTTTAAAAATCAATCCGAGTTAATTGTTAACTCAAAGTTTTTTTCAGCATTCTAATAAGTCGTCAAGGATCTCAAATCTTTCACCTTGATCGGTTATAGAAAATGTGTGTGATATTGCCTTGCAAAACGTGCCAGGTAGATCTCTAAACTTAATTCATCTCGAGACGCATATGGTAACGCAATTAGCAGTTCGAACAATGAAGTAGGCCATCATTTGTTACCCAAAAATATTGGCCATAAAAAGTTGTGAAAAATCATCCCTTTTGTAACCCAAATTTGAACCGAATAAGTTTTCCTTTTGTTTGACAACTCGAAAAAACCAAATAGGTTAGAATTGTGAAAAATGGAAGAAGTCAGAATTTAAGTCCGAAAATTGCAACAAAAAGGGTCAAGAAAAAAATAGAATAATGCTCAACAAAATAATAAGAAAAGAAAAGGCGTGAAAAAAAAATGGAAAAATCAAAAGAAAAAATGAGCGAAATCCTGGAAAAGCACTAACGGACATTATACGAAAATTTTCCAATTCCAAATTTCCCATACCATTCCCATTTTACCCAATACACCTTTGACTCGAAAAAGTCTTAACCGAGTCCAAACTGCTAAATTGGTTACCACGTGAAGAGCTAATACACAAAAAGATAATAAAAGAGATAAAAAATATGAATTAGAGGCAATAATCCCGCTTCCTTATAATCGTAACCGTTGATGAGATCTAGTTATCATAAATTTTCGTCTTTCTACTTGTGTGCGTGAATTTGGTTCCAATACATTTACTGTTATAAATCACGCATATCGAGAGAATAAGCCACATTCCGAGTGAGTCGTGTGTGAGAGCATTCCGTGCGATTTTCAATCAAAATGAATTTTTGAATAAGTAACGTAATGGTCAATCGGTGGAAATTCGCAGTTAAATTCTTGGCTTCGCACACACACACACTATGATTTGAGACTCTTGAACATGAATTGATGATGACTATTTTCTGGAAAAGTTTGAATTATACAATTTTTGCGTATTTTGAGTTTTCTTTGAGTCGAATTTTGTGGGTATATTCACTGCAAACCCTCACGAGACACAACTCGTCCTACTAGGGTAACATAGGGCTTTAAATGCTTGTCACATACGCTAAATGCAATCGCTCGCCCCTGAAAGAGGTATTCTATCCCATTTTATAGTTGGACCATGTTTTGATTCTTTTTACATTGCTCGGGATGATCAAAGTTCTAAGTTAGGGGGGTGGATTAGGCATAAATTCTTCCCATTTATCCCCTTAATTTAGAATCTTTTATCGTTCTACAAAGTGTATTTCAAGTGGATTTATCTCATATCATCGCTATTGACAGTTTCTAATTAGTACGCTGAGTTTTGTGTATTTTCTATCTATTTTGCAGGTATTCAGTGCACAAGGAAGGATCGGCATCCTAATCCGAGTTCCAGATCAAAAGTTACAAATCTTAAAAAATACAAGGAGGAAAAGTTCCTGAAAAGATGAAACCGAACCGAATGGGTTGGAAAAATAACCGATACTATCCTGAGAAACTTCCTGTGAAGAACTAACAAGATGGAACCAACTAGAAGAGGAAGAAAAATGAACCAATCCTATGCTTGAAGAACTTCCTGTAAAGCACTGAGAGATGGAACTGAACCTAAAAGAGGAAAAACGAACCGAACTGTTTCATGGGAAAACTTCTGTCAAAGATGGAACCGAACCAAATCACCTTAAGGGGATCGGTTTGGGTATCAAAAATTCAAACTCATCTACTTGTAATATTAGAGTCCTGCATGGTTGAAACTCTTAGAAATCGTAGATTATAAATTGTAAAAACCTCCCAGACATTGAGGGAGGCTTCTGATTCATTAGGGAAGTTTTGTAATTAGTTAGAGAAGACAACAACAAGGAAACCCTAGTTTTGATTCTTGTTTTGTTATTCAAGTAATACCATTCTAATTCTTTCTTTCATTATTGTAGTAGTTACTTCTCTATTAGCAATTTCATCATTCTTCATCTTCATTTGGTAGTAAAAATGTTTTCTTTCATTTCAAACGTGTTTTTTTCTAGTTTTAATATGTCCGGCTAAGTTTTCAAGGGTCGGGGTGCATGAACCCCACCCCATGTAATTCACGATAGTGGAAATAGAAGTCGGAATTTAAACCTTTGATGAATTGTATCGTAGTTCATGCGATACTACTTTAATTCAGCCTTTGCTTACATACTGTGCGGGGTACGATCCCTCATATGTGTAATACTTCGGACAAAAAAAGATCGAATTTCAATCCAACCTTTGCTTATGTACTGTGCGGGCTACGATCCCTCATATATGTAATACTTAAGAGTATTAAAAAGTCAGATTCATTTAAAGCTTTAATTCTGACTCTAGTATCTTACAAAGTTAATTACTAGGGTGAGGGGGATTGTAACCCGACCTATCTTTCTCCTTTCATAGTTAAAGTTTTAGTCAATTCGTTCGTAATTTTGCGCTGGAATAATTGCATTTTATTTATTCATAATTTCATTAGTTAATCATTTTCAAAATTGCATATAGTTGTAGTTGTTTTGCAAATCAAATCACCTTTTTCTTCTTTTTAGAGTTAAAGTTAGGTTTCCTTCATCTGTCCAACGTCGTTATGACTCCGTTCGTCTTATTTACCTGAGGATCGATACCCGACTTATTGGATTATTACTTGAGCGATAGGCTTGCACTTAAGCCTAAATAGCACACACACTAGACACATTTGTGGTCGCGTCAGGCCACTCTCAAACTGGGTCCCTTTGTCAGTAATGATCGTTTTGGGTATGCCAAAGCGGGTAATAATGTTGCTCCATACAAACCTCATCATATCTATGTCCCTTATATTCGCCACTGGTTCTACCTCTATCCACTTAATGAAGTAGTATGTGGTGACCAACCGATACTTTCGATTGCCTATCATTGTAGGAAGATGACCTATAATGTCCAAACCCCACTAGGATAAGGGCCACGACCTGGTCAATGACTTTAAGTCGCTGGTGGGCTGGTGGACCATGGGTGAGTATTTTTGGTATTTTTCGCACTTCTGAATGTAGACTCCCGTGTCCTTCTACATGTATGGCTACTAATACCCTTCCTTAATTACTCGAAAGGCTAGTGACCTTCCTCCTACGTGACTTACACAAATTCCCTGATAAAGTTCATGATGAACTTTCTCGACATCTTGTGGATGAACGCACTAGAGGTAAGGGTGAAAGATCTCTTATACAACTTCCTATCAGGAGATAAGTGAAAGTGAGAAAATTTGACTCTTATTTGATGGCCATACCACTTATCACTTGGTAGTATATCACTTCATAAATTGTGTGTGATGGGGACTATCCATCTCGAAGCCTTTTCAATGTGGAGAACCTACTCGGGATTCAGTGGCTCAATAGTCTGATCAATGTTGGGTTACGTGAGTAAGTCTATTTGTATTTTTCTGATCAAGTAAGAGTCTATTATTAAACTCAGAGCTGTTAGGGAATCTGCATGGTTGTTCTGTCCTCGAGGAAACTGCTAAATATCCACTTGATCGAAGTTAGCTATTAGTCCCTTCACAACGGCGAGATAAGCTACCATCATTTCATCATTTGCATTAAAATCTCTGTTTATCTGGTTAGATACCAGCTAGGAGTCTTCGAATACTTGAAGGTGTCGTGCCCCTAACAGTTGTGCTTTACATAATCCATCGATTAGTACCTCATATTCTGCCTAGTTATTGGAGGCTTTAAATCCTAGTCTGATGCCTTACTTGAGCACTATGTTTTTGGGAGTTACTAGTACAATACTTACTCCTTCCCCTTGAGTTAGAGGATCCATCAATGTGTAAGGTCCAAATGTTTGGTTCCCGTAAGCTCTCCCTTAGTCGACTGGTTTTTGGTTGATCGGCAGGTCGTTCTCCCATGAACTCATAAATGAAATCATCTAGGATCTTCCCCTTGATGGTTGTTCTTAGATAAAAGTGAATATCAAACCTTTCGAGCTCGATTGACCACTTTGACAGTCAGCCAGAGAGGTCTGCTTTCCTTAAAACATCCTTTAAAGGGTGCGAAGTAACCACGAAGATGGAGTGGGCCTCAAAATAATGCTTCAGTTTCCTCGATGATATGACCAATGCATAGGCAATATTTTCCAATGACAGGTACCACTTCTCGGCTTTCAAAAAAGTCTTACTTTCATAATGGACTGGATGTTGGCTTCCCTCGTTTTCACATACCAAGGTGGAGTTCACAGTATGGTCTAACACAACAAGGTAGAGGTATAAAGGATCACCCTCTCTAGGAATCGCGAGCAAAGGGGGCGTGTCGAGATAGTCTTGAGTTTTTCTAAGGCTCTAGAGTTATCCTCATTCCATGTTATTCCCTTACTCCTTTTCAACAACTGAAAGAAAGGTTGAAATCATTTTGAGGATTTTAAAATGAACTCATTGAGCGTGATGAGCATTTCGGTGAGCTTCTGTACATCTCTTACTATTTGAGGGGGTTAAACTCTATTAATGGCATCAATCTGGCCGAGCTTTGCCTCTATTTCTCTCTTGCTGACCAAGTATCCAAGGAATTTTCCTGACTGGACATCGAAAGAACACATACTTGCGTTAAGTTTCATTCGTCATTTCCTGAGGATATCGAAAGTCCTTGCCAGGTCAGAGAGGTGATCATCCATAAGCTTTCTCTTGACGAGCATGTCTTTGATGTAAACTTCCATAGTATCCCCTATTTGCTCTTTAAACATCTTTGCAACTATCCGGTGATAAGTCTTTCTTGCATTCTTAAGACCGAAGGGCAAAAATTTATAACAATACAAACCAACAGTGGTTATAAAGGAGGTCTTATCTTAATCTGGCACGTGAAGGGGGATCTGGTGGTATCCAGAGTATGAGTTTAAAAAGCTCATCCTCTCATGAGCTGCTATAGCGCCGACTAGGGGATCAATCTTCGAAAGAGTGAAACTCGGCAATTCCATGAGCACAAGCACTTTTCTTGGTTTAAGATTTTTATAACTCGATAATTTTTTGTTGCATTGTATATACTTACACCGAGTGAGATTTGAGCTTTTCTTCGTTTGTAAGTGTTATACACTTCTCTTTCCTCTTTGAAAATGTTACAGTCGTTGGTAATCTCACTATTCTTTCATTGATCGTTCATTAATTGTGTTCATACTTGGTATGTATTACTTGAGCATGATTTTCATAGTTGTTTTAACTTGAGATTTGCGTAAACTTTAGGAAATGACCATAGACCATCTTTGTTATATCACTCATATTGACCTTGACCTCACCTTAAATGTTTTCCCTTGTCAAACCCTTTGAGCCTTAATATAACCTTTTGTTTCATAACCCAAAATCCCATAACCAATTCCAAATTGGAGTTATATATCATACATATTACCTCATATACCATTGTTTGGAATGATACTTGGAATTGAATGATGCTCTTGCTATGTGGTTGAAATTTAGTCATGTGGGAGTGTAAAAAGTAAAGAAAGAAATAAGTAAAAAAGAGAAGAAAAATATAAAGTAGAAAACAAAAGAAAAAAATGAGAAAAGGAAGAAAAGAAAAAGAAAGAGAAAGTTTGTATATGTTGTGCATAATGTTCAATAAGCTTTGTTTACTCTCCCCATTGTAATATACAATACCTTTTATGGAAGTTATTTTTTAATTTTGCAATTGCTGGCATTTTTCATTATCCCGAGTTTTCATCCCCGAACACTTTGAATTCGTAAATATTTACCTTTCATTTCATAACCCGAGCCAAATCTACATTACAACCCTATAAAGTCCTATGTGATCCTTGGGTGATTCAATTTATAAGTTTAAATAGCTTTGATAATCTGTGAAACTAAATTTTGCGTCCTTTAATGAGTGGTATCTTTCATTGAGATTACAGTTTTTCATTTTATATATAGCGTTCTTCGTCTGTAACATGTGCGCAACCTTGTTTTCATTTATATTTACTCTTTATCCCCGCATGTTCCGTGTGTTACCCCCCTGTTTCGAATGAATTCATTTGATGAGTGTAATGCCCGTGAGGGTTGAATATATGCTTGGTTTAATATTTATTTTAGTTTTTTCCAAATCATATTTTGCATGCTCTCTCTCCCCTCCCACTTTTTAAGGTTTCAATTTAACGAAGTTCATTTTATAATGTTAATAATAAGGACTTTTGTGTGAATTCATTCGCTTTCTAATAACATGTTGAAATCTTGTTTGTATTGTTGGGCTTGTCACATTTTATTAGGCATATTTTGGGGAAACATACGATGTTTATGGGTTTCATCCCTGAAAACACTCACAAGACGACACTCGTCTCCTAGGCAACATAGGGGTTTAACAGCTTATTGTGTACGCTAAATGCAACTCGATGTATATATCTCATGCTTTGTGGTTTTATTATAGTTTTTCTTTCTTTGAACTTCATTACTAGGGACTATCAATGTGTAAGTTTGGGGGTGTACTTCGCATCAAACCATTCATTTAATTACCCTCGAACTTATGCATTTTACCCCCTCGGGTACTATAATGTCTATATGTATACGCATTAATCAAACAACCTCCATTTTATGTGCTAACATGTTGTTTGAGGTATTATTGAGTGTTTGTAGGTATTAAAGTGCTAAGTGTGGAGTTTGGATGCATTCCGATAGAGATTTATCGAAGTTCACACATTCAGGGCAATTTGGTAATTTCACACTTTGGGATTTTTTCCCGAAGTATTGACGTAAGTTGTAGAGCTTGGGTCAAGCTTCGTGTGGCCACAAACGGTGCTCTAATCGGAGTCTGAACGAAGATAACACGGATCTTTAATCAGAGAAGAAATATAAGAAATTATTTAAATATTATTTTATTTATTTACTAATATTCTATTTATTTCCCTTCATGTCCCTTTTTCTTTCATTTGCAACAAACTCCAAATTGAAATGGCGATTTTGAGTTTTGACTTGGGTTTGGCTCGGGTTTTGATTTCATCCAAAATTAGAGCCTTTCGTTTGAAATTGGAGCTCAAGTTTTGTTACGCGCATATCGAAATGGGTCCCGGAATATCCAATTTTGCAAATGGGCCACCATTGATGGGTTTTTGAGAACGTGGAGCATTTTGGCCATTTTTTTTGACATGGAGGTATTGTCTCTCGGCATTATCATCCATGGGAGTTGGGCAACAGACGATTTGCAATCGTCACGGGTTATGCAACCATTGGTGGGTCTTGGCACACACAAACATGGTGGTTGTTGGCATTTTTGAAATGGGTCTTGGTTTTGGCATGGAAAATCCGTAGCATCTTTCTCCCATACCTTGGTGGTCTCGGCTTAATTCAGTCACAACAGATGTGTCTCCATGAAGTGGGTCTCGATTATATGTAGCCAGGTTGTGGTGGTCTCAGCTATGGCAGCAAAGGGAAGTGGGTCTCGAGTTAAGCTCAGGCCGGTCGACCTGCCCTGAGATCCCGGTCGATCGGGTTTCACTTTTTTGCTTTGGTTCATTCCAGTAGGCTCCCCCTTGCCAGCGATTGATCTCGATTTGGCTGTCGGTCGACAGGCCCCTATTTTGTCCGAGATATTTGTGTTGCTTCCCTCTTTTCTATTTTTTCGATTTCTTTTTTTTTCCTTTTCTTTTTATTCTTTAAATGTAACTAACCCCTTTTCTTTTCTTTTTCATTTCCTTTTATTGGTTAATTTTAACTTACTATATAAAACAAACTCTTAGTTTATTTGTTGGGGGGTATCATTTTAAGTTAGTTTTTAGGTTAGTTTTGAGAGCTTCTCTCTCCTAGGTTTGTTTTCCCCATTTGTGGGTTTTTCAAGCTACTATTCCTCCTTCTCCATTAATGTAAGTCCCTATTTGCTATTCATTTTCATCTTTATATTATTTATGCTTTGTCCATTTATTTCCATGCTTTGTTATTATTTCCATGCCTTGATAAATTTAGTTGTTAATTTAATTAGTTGCTTTAATTAATTAGTTAGTTTAATTAATGCTTTTAATCATGTGTAGTGGCTAGTTTAATCTAGGTTATGTTGGATTGAACTCACCTAGGGTTGATTGGTTTCTTTGCTTTGGTGATGGATTTTATGAGTTTATTTCGAGTGGGTTGTCCTAGTTATTATACATAGGAGATTTAACGGGGTATATCACGTATTCCCCGTATTTACGACCTTGCGTGCGTAATTTTTGGGGTATTTATTGACGCCAAAATCATAGTAGTCTTTTATGTGAATTTAGGGGTGTGACAGCTCTTGATTTAATTAATTAATGAAACAAGACTCAATCTTAATAACTCGTGAACCCATGTAACCATTTCTACCAGTTAACTCGAGATAAGGGATATCCGACGCAGCCTATAATTTTTATTCACTTTTTTAATCTTAGTTTCATATACACTCGCCTAGATTAATGTTTTCCTTTTGTTATCTTTTATTTTTGTTCTTTATTATCTTTTACACTTTTATTCCTGAACTATTAAACCGATTAAATTCTAGCAACTCGTCTCTGTGGATTTTTCATAACCGGACTGGCCGTTATACTCCCTTAAAAGAGTGTATTCATTGTTTAGTTTTTTGTATAGAGTTGGTGAACCAAATAAATTAAAAAGAAGGGCGTCGGTAATGCGACACCGTGAAAAAACCCATTTTATCACTTCCTTGATCGACGAGAAATTTATCGATGTCCCAGTTGGCTATCCTAAGTGTGATGACTAGCGAATCATGATGAGGGGTTCTCACTCCAATCAAGTCTTCATCCGCAAACACAATGTGCTTATTATAATCGTCTTCCTCTGGTCGTTGATGCTTCCCTGTCTGAGTTTTGGTTGAGTCAATATGAAATTATTGCATGACTGTAGTAAGTTTCTTTACTTGAGGTCTGACACCCCGTGTATCACCGCAAACTCGTGGCTGATATCCTTCTCTAGGACATTATCGGGCCTTTGCTCGCCATTCGCTGCTACCTTCTCAGCCTTTTTTTCTACGAACTCATTAAGACGATCGACTTGGACCAACTCCTCGAGATGAGATTTGAGGGCTTTATAATGCTCAGTTTTATGGCTACCCTCCTTGTGAAAAGCGCACCTTAGCGCGTTATTACGCTTGGAGGGGTCTCCTCCCATCTTCTTCGGCCACTTAATAAATGGATCATCTTTAATCTTAGCAAGAATCTTGTATATTGGCTCCTTGAAAACTGTATTCACAGCCTGAAATTCCTTCGACGCATTATTTTTATTTCCATTCTTGGAGCCATTTTTGCCCCCGTTCTTGTTCCCTTTCTTCTGAGGTTCATTCTTCTCCACTCCTTTGCCAGCCTTTGTGTAACCATTATCCCATGTGTTAATATGGGTTACATCCTCGACTTTTTCGTACTTCTCAATATGATCCATCAAGTCGTCGATAGATGAAGCCTCCTTCTTAGTTAAGGACTGGTACAGAAGGTAGGAGCTCGATAAATCGATTTTGAAGGATGCTACGGTGACCTGCTCCAAGTTATCCTAGATTTTGTTAAATACATCCCAATACCTCTTCGTGTACTCTCTGAGGTTCTCCTGCAGCTTCTTTTTCATAGTAAGCAGTGCATCCATCCTCTTCGGGTGGGAGCTACTTGTTATGAAGCGAGTTATAAATTGCTCAGCCAAGGATTTGAAATTTTGGATGGACCTATGAGGTAGCTTCTCAAACCACTTTGGGGGCACATCGTGTAAGCTCGAAGGGAAAATTCGACACATGAGCGCATCTTTATGACTTCATATAGTAGCTTGTCGGTATTTCCTAACATGGTAAATGGGATTAGTCTTCCCATCGTAAATTTTGAACCTGGGAATTGCGAACTCCTTCGAGACCTCTTCTTATTCAATTAGCCTTGAAAAAGGGGACTTCATCTGGGTTTTAAGAGCTTGCCTGGCTAGCTCTCTCATAGATTTGGCACCACGATGAGATGGGTACTAGTCCATCTTCCTCCGGACCAAACTTCGTATGTCATCATTCTGTCGGCCATGACTCCTATAACGATGAGCTGGTTATAGTCGTTCGGATTGGTCATCATCTGACCAGTGCTTTTTGGTTCATTCTGACCCATGCCTCGGGCACCTTCCTCGGTTGGGAGACTTGTTCGCCTGAGGCCTAGGAGTCTAGTTGTGGCATCACCTTGTGCTTCGTTGGAGTTCTCTCTCCATCCTTTCCAGGTGGCTCGTAAGGCGAGAATATTCATCTTGTTAGTGTTGAGTAGCCTCCTCCTGCTCATGGAGTCTGGTCTCATAGGCATCTATAAATCTATAGATCTGTGTGGACCTGGGTGGACCCTAGCTTTCTTCGGAGACTTACCTCTCCTAGAGAAGTCTTGAGTTTGAATGACGAATCTCAGACCTTACCTTTAGAGGGTTTGGCTACAACTAAATATCACCTGCTTAAGGGATGTTACTGTTGTGATGGGACATCGTTGGTTCTTGTTGATGAAGGTTTTCGTAGGAATAATAATTGTTTCCCACAAATGGTTCCAATTGTGGTGACAAAAATCACAACACAAATAATAATGAAAGAAAACAATCACAAAGAAAATAAGAACAACAAACAATCATAATCACAACACAAGAATTTATGTGGTTTAGCAACTTGCCTACGTCCACAGAGAGGTGTACTATTTTTATTAAGTAACTCTCGAGATGGTGTTTCGCTACATGCCCCTAGGCCCCGAGCCAGGGGTACAATATATATTTAGTTAAGGAAAAGTGTTGGTAACTAACACACACTACACCAAATCTGCCCATTTGTCAAGGTCATTGACCTTGACAAATTCACCTTGTCAAGGTCAATGACCGTGACATTTCGAGGCGAGACAACTTTTTTTGTCACGGTCGTGTCACGGTCATTGACCTTGACACAAAACTCGCGTTTTGTGTCACGGTCGTGTCAAGGTTAATGACCGTGACACGTTTGTCACGGTTATAAACCGTGACAAAGCCGTGACCCTTTTTAAAAAAATTGTCACGGTCATTGACCGTGACAATTCTGGGCAGAATTTAAAAAAAATCTGCTGGGCAGTATGGCCACCGCCACTGCCCAGCAGTATATTTGTACCTGTTATAACAACGTTGTACCTGTTCCAAACATCATATATCCAACACAAACTAAAGATAATGCAAATATATATTCATGACAGTATAATCCAAATTTTCAAAGTAAAAATAATATACATGACGATATAATCCAAATATAATTAAAATGGACAAACTTAAAAATAATGTTACTACATGTCTTGGGTAAATGTGAGGAGGTGAGTAGGCCACACGACATACGAATTGACGCACCCACTAATATATGTCGTGCCGCATTGTTCACGCAACCACAGTAGGGAGTTCTCCTTCCCGGGTATGACATGCGTGACGAGCACCCTGGACTCCATCCCTTGAAGCACACGTCCATGGACTATTCCACCCTCGATGATATCCGGGTCCCTCAACCCCCGCCCTATCCGCTGGCCATCAAATATGTCCAATATGAACACGCTCGGCCAACCAATCGTCGATAATGGTCTGTTGGAGGGCGTCAAATAGGGAAGTGGATCGTCGAAGTACGAAGATGTCGGTGATGAAGCAGCGAGGTCCACATCCTCGTCATCCTGCGCCTCGTCCTCCCGTACCTCCTCGTCCTCCCGCACCTCCTCCTCCACCGCCTTCTCCTTCCCTTTCCCTTTACCTTTCTCTTTACGGTCTCCACCCAACGTACGCTTCATGAATGCGTACATATCTTGGACCGTCGCCTCCAAACGGGACAGCTTCGCGTCGTGTGAATCCACCGTTCGAGCCAACCCGGTGTCGCTCGTCTCCAATCCGATGATCCTAGATTTGGCCCCCCGCGAGCTCACTCCCCTTGTCCTCCCCTTGCGATCAGAGCCAAGCACTTGGCTGAGTGCGTCTGTGGACAAAGATGCCTTGTCGGCATCAGACTGCGACTCATGCACTTCCTTAAACTTTGCCTGAAACGACAAAAAGCACATGATTAGTAAAATAAGTAAACTAAAAAATTATAACGTAATTAACAATAATTAAACTGTCGGATTACTTACAATCGTGGCCGCGACGCTCGGGGACACCTCCTTGTCCTTCCCCTTCTTCGTCCGAAGAGCCACATAAGTATCGAGCCTATGTGGCTTACCCCCTGGCCCACTCCCTACCCCCTGAAATAAAATAAAGTAAAGTAAAATTAGTATCGGCCCCGCAAAGTAAAATAATATCCAATAATACATTTCTGTAGTTATAGATAAATTAAATATTACCTTCATCCTATGCTCCACCTCAGCGTAAGAGGTCCGGCCGGAGTAGTGCACGTCCGTCTTTTTAGCCCGATTTTCCCTCCCCGATTGGCGAGATGCCAATTGTCGATCCTCGATCTCATTGTCAATGAACTTTTGCCATTGTGCCAATGAGATCGGCTCCTTGGGCGGGACGGATCCGCGCCATTGTAAAATGGTCTCTCGTGTTTTTCCAAAGTACCGTGTCCGCATATTTTTTTTCCACGTCTTGTGTTGCTCCCTCAACTGCTCCAAGACGGAATCGCGTAGCTTTGGATCCAAGTTGAATTGTTCCTGTCCAACAAATACAATGTTAGTTGCGAATAAATATAAATATAAATATAAATATAAATATAAATATAAATATAAATATAAATGTAATATAAATATAAATATAAATATAAATATAAATATAAATATAAATATAAATATAAATATAAATATAAATATAAATATAAATATAAATATAAATTGAAATTGAAATTGAAATTGAAATTGAAATTGAAATATTCATATAAATATTACCTGTAGTGCCGCCCAAACAGCTAACTTGAGCTCATACGGCACCTCCTTCCAACTCATAAACCCCGGGCCGATGATCGTCTTTAGCAGCTCGAGGGATCTCGCTAAAAGCTCCGACTTGTTTTCGACGGTAATCCCAAATTTTCCATATTTGGGGAGCCTAGGGGCGGAGGAGCCCTCGTCGCCTCCGCTACCACCGAACCCAGACGACGACATCATCATAAACAGCATCATCATCTTCGCCCTAACATCTGAAGGAGACATTTTTGCTGTAAAAAAAATGTTATTAGTACAGATAAAAAAAATGTTATTAGTACAGATAAAAAAATGTTTCGTCTATATTATAACGTATGTGTAAGTTCCGTCAATACCACCCCCGCCACACGCACACACACACACACACACACACACCACCCCTACCCACCCCACCCCACCCCCAACCCCGCCACACGCACACACACACACACACTTGTATTTAAAAATAGTATACAAAACTAGGTGAGATTTTAGAATTACACGTCGAAATAATACATGTTGTATAATAATAATACAAGTGCATGCTTTGCAATCAAAGGTATCTATCTTTAGGGGTTTGTAAATTTAGGATTTATTGTAATATGTATTTTGAAAATAGGACAACAAACATTTTATTTATGATTTTAGTCCCTATTTTTGAATAAAACCGCTGGCGCGGACCCATATTCATAAAACGTTAACCAATCATAACATGCCACGTGTCCCTTTAATTTGAAAATAGGGACTAAAAATGGAAACAAAATGTTTGTTGTCCTATATCCATAATCAATATTATTTTAAGTCCTAAAATTACATAATCTATTATCTTTATAAGGATAAAATTATCTTAAAATGATTGGTAGGGAATGTCTATGAGGTGGATGATAATTTATTTGATATTTTATTTTATTTCTTTTGGTTAGGTTATTAAGACTTTATTTGAATTGATATCTTAGTAATTATTATTTAATATTTATTTTGAGCAATTATCTTATAGTAGGATTATTATCCTAGAAACAATTCTATCAATTCAAATAAATAGATATCAATTCAAATACATGTCTTGGATATCAATTCCCACTAGGGGTGGCAATTCGTGTGCGTCGTGTCGTGTTCGGGTCGTGTCATGTCGGGTTCGTGTTAAGTATTAGTCAACCCGACCCATTTAACTAATCGTGTCAGATGAGCAAACACTAACCCGACCTATTTATTATCGTGTCGTGTTCGGGTTGACCCGCATAACCCATTAAGTAAAATATAAAATAATTTTTTTCTTCTCTCTTAACCAATCATAGCACTCATAGGCCTACAATAACTTAATTTAATTAATTTCAAATTCTTGCAACACATAAATAATTTATCATCCGATTCTCCATGAATTTTATAGAATACCTATCAAGATATATAAATTATGTAATATACTCTCATTTTCGAGTTATACGTGTTTGACACTAACCCAACCCGTTTATTATTCGTGTTGACGGGTCGTGTCATATTCGGGTTCGTGTCAAGAAATCGTCAACCCTAACCCGCTAACTTCGTGTCGAGTTCGTGTCGGGTTATCGTGTCGTGTCAAAAATTGCCACCCCTAATTCCCACCCCACCCCACCCCTCCACCACCCCCTCCCCCACCACACACCACCACACACACACACACCCCACCCCACCCCACCCCTCCACCACCCCCTCCCCCACCACACACCACCACACACACACACACCCCACCCCACCCCACCCCTGCCCCCCTCCACCACCACACACACCCCCACCACACACCACCACACACACACACACACACCCCACCCCACCCCCTCCCCCACCACACACCACCACACACACACACACACCCCACCCCTAACCACCCCCTGCCCCACCCCTCCACCACCCCCTCCCCCACCACACACCACCACACACACACACACACACCCCACCCCACCCCCTCCCCCACCACACACCACACACACACACACACACACACACCCCACCCCACCCTCCACCACCCCCTCCCCCACCCTGCCCCACCCCGCCCCACCCCTCCCCAACCTGCCCCACCCCCTGCCCCCCTCCACCACCCCCACCCCCTCCCCTACCCTGCCCCACCCCGCCCCACCCCCTTCCCCCCTCCACGCACACACATACACACATATATATATACACATACACACAAATATATATATAAATGAAAGAGAGAGAGAGAGAGAGAGAAAATGGACCTGAAAGTAGAGAGAGAGAGAGAGAGCAGCGTCGAGAGAGAGAGAGAGAGAGAGAGAGAGAGAGAGAGAGAAATGGAGGGAACGGCGCGATAGGGAAAAAAGAAGGGGTTAAGGGTTTTTGCTGCGAAGATTGTCACGGTCGTGTCAAGGTCTTTGACCGTGACAAGAATTTAAATAATTGTCACGGTCAATGACCGTGACACGACCGTGACAAATTGAATTGTCACGGTCGTGTCACGGTCAATGACCGTGACAATTACTTGTCACGATCGTGTCAAGGTCAATGACCGTGACATAAAACGCGTGTTTTTTTGTCACGGTCAATGACCTTGACAAGGCTGGCCGGCTGAAAGGTGACAATTTGCCCATTTTGGTGTAGTGACATTGGCCCAGTATCCCATGAATATATCTCCGAGATTTTAGGGGATAGACTCGGACACATCTTTTACCCTAACTATTACTCAAAACCAGTAATTTGGGCCAGGCGCCTGATTATTTTATTTGGTCTGAGTCGGCTACTCTTATGGGCTTGGTTGATAATAGGTACCCACATTATCTATCTTGTTGAGAATTTTGTTTGATATCCCATGCTTATAATAATACATTTTAATGATATCTTGTGGCATTGCATCATCATTGATATCTATTAATTTTTATGTGGATTAGTTAAATTTCATTGTTGCCACTACGTGTTATTGTTCTTGTCACTATTTACACCATCGCATGATAAACTTGTTTGTCCATTTTACTTATCCCTTATTTCGTTTAGGGGAGATTTTGCTTTAATTGGGGAGAAATAATTTATTTTATGATTCTTTAACCTTTGTCTATTCCTCAACAAAAAGGGGAATAAATGGTATCTGAACCATTTATTTTAGGGAGATCTAACTTAGGGGGAGACGTATTTCTTAAGTAGACATTATTAGATAAAGCGGGAGAATTTATTTTTGGATTGAATTTTTTATATTCCCTATGCATTTGATTATGTGTTTAAGTGTGCAGGATTTTATCTTTATTGAAAAATATCAAAGCGGCAAAGCTTCTCAAACTATGAGTCGTGTCGAGCATTGTATTTTTTATTTTAGGTGGGTTTGTGTCTTTTAGAAAAGCTTAACATCCCTTAGGATTTTTGTGTTGGGCTTTGTCCTGAAATAGCCAAAGGAAGATATTTGTATGGGCAAATTTCCAATCTAGTCATTTGTAGTGCTGGCTTAATTTCTGACAAAACTAATTGTATCATAGGATAGATATTTTTTGTATCCTTTTTAGCCTTTGACAAGTTAGTAGAAGACATAGTGACCTATTATTATGAAGATTTCATCCTTTCCAGTTTATGTTCCAAGTTTTGCGTCATCAACATTTAAATTCCAAGGTCTCAAAAAGGTATGAATGCATTTAATATATAAAGAGATTTTTGGATTTTTTTTTATGGGTGTTCTTTTAAAACGATTTTTCAATTTTTTCTCATACAATATTTTTCAAACTTTACATAAAAGTTTTGGTCTTAAAAGTTGATTTTGGGTTTTCTAGATTATCGTTCGAACGAATGGGATCTCGTTTAAAGAGATGACTAGTTCGTTCGAACGAGATTACCAACTATATTAAAAAAAACTCTTGCCATTTTTTCTGAATAGTCGTTGGAATGTCGTTAGAATGACATTGTTCGAACGAGTTTTATCCAACGAGATTTTGACCTATTTCGCATCAGCGTTGTATATCTTTCTTCCACTGGCATATCGTAATCACGTCTGAACTCCCCTGAAACTCTGGTGGGTGACCCTTGACGACCCCGTGTGGTCTTGGACAACTGGTGCTACAGGCTGCAGTGGCTACTGGGCTTGTGGAAAATGGAGAGCCATAGAAGTCATCACCATATTAACTGTCTGTGCCACTATCGTTGCCACCTCTGCTACTGACACTGTCCCTTGTGGTGGCTGTGGTTACGGTGCATGTGGCTCCTACTGAGCCTTCCTTTCATTAGCTCTTGCCACTGCTCGCGACGGTCGTCCTCTCCTGGGTGGCATCTAAAAACAGATCGAATTATATGAGTTCACGTTCAATGCAAATATAACAGCAGAAGAATGTAATCTCAAATGCATAACCATGAATGCAACAGTCCTAATTATAAGATCTACGTCAAAGAACGCTACACTGAAATCATAATAATCCACACAGATCCTATGGATACTAGAACCTAATGCTCTGATACCATTTGTGATACCCTTCCTACTTTAATAATGGGTGCTCAATCCTTTATCAAAGTAACAAGAATCGCATTTGGTTCATCCTTAGCATCACTGTCGAAAAACTATTTACATTACTAACCACCTATGTTAAGTTAAGTCGGTGCCAAATTTTATCTTGTTATTAACATAATAACATGCAGAAGTAAAACTAAAATAAATTAACCAAACCATCCACACATAATAATAGCTTGAACAATCACACGACAGATATATAAGTCATAAAAAAGTCAAAAAGTCATTCGAACGACTGTGCGCTGGAACAGTTTTTTTTGCAGTTTTTATTTCCAACTTCCCACTACTTTTTATCAGTTTTAAAAGTGCAGGAATGCAGTTTTTGAGTGATGAAGTTTCATAACTTTCCAAATATGTTGAAAGAAAATTCTTCCAACAAAAAGGTCCTTTTTGTGTTAAGTTTCAAGATCAAATTTCTACCAAGAACACATGTTTACACCCATTCCTTGTTTGATCCAAGTTCATTAGTATATATATTTGCTTGAGATCATTTGGCACCGGCTTTCTTCTCAACCCATTAAGGAAAAAGTTTGAGTTCCTTCTCAACCCCAAAAAGGAGATTGTGTTTACTGCGGCATACTAATACGGTGAAAGGCACCGTGTGTGGGTTGACAGTAGCCAGGCCCCATTTGTGGATTCCCGGACTTCGGTAGACTCCGGAGTTATCGACTAGGCGGAGGTTGAAGATCGAAGGAGTGTCAAGGCTTGAAAGGCAAGTCTTGGTTGTAAGTTCTCTTATCGTGTCTTTTGTAAAAATACCATATATAGTGGACTTATAGGTTGGATCGTTCGAGGTTTTTCCGTTGTGGGTTTTCCTCGTACATTGCGCCTTGTGTGTGTGTGTGCTTATTTTTATCTTATAAATTTTCACTTAGAATCATGCTAGGTTAATCAAGATAAATATTGGGTAAATTTGTGCTAAGTTTAGTTTGGGTAATTTTAGTTTAGTTTAATTTAATTCAAGTTGGGATAATAAATTTGGCACTTTATTTGGCATAATTTTAACTTGAATTGAATTAATTTTGTTTAATTGAGATTAAAAAAAAATCAAATATTCGGTTTGTGTTTTTTGACTTAATTTTTTTTTTGAAGAAATTAAAATTTATGTGATTTAATTGTTAAACTTTAAAGAAATTTGAAGTGTGAAATATTTGGTGAACCATCCCGTATTTGGAATTTAAAAATTAGGGCTTTTTCCTCTTTCAAACTCTATCACCAAAGCAAAGCAACCAATTAACCCAATGTGAGTTCAATCAATCTTAACCTTAACTAAATTAGCTACACAACATAATGAAAGACATGTATTTAAATGCAATAAAGTAAATGAAAGCAACAAATCTAAGTTACGAAGCAAGCAAATAAATGGCAAATCAAGAAACAAAACAATGGAAGCTTGAATTTAAGGTAAGAGATAATGAATAATGTTCTTACACAACCTATATGGGTAAACCATATGAGGGAGAAAAGTCACACCCAAAATCTTCTCCAAACCCTAACCTCCCTAACCTAACTAGCTAAAAATGATATATCTCTACAAAATAGAACAAAGGTTCCATTTATACTAAGTGGTAAAAACAAAATGGAAAAAGAAAACAAAACAAAATCTGGCGCCGAAAATACTGAAGGTTCAAGCGATCTACTAAACCCGATCGATCGATCGATCAAAAGCGAAAAGTTATTTTTTTCACGTAGGGAAATTCTGAAAACACCGGTCGACCGGGGTCCCAAGGTCGGTTGACTGATCCCCTATTTTGAGCAGATCTTGGTCTATAAAAGGGGGTATAGATTCAAAATACAAACGACTATAACTCGATCATCCGAAGTCAAAATGACGTGCTGTTTGCGTCCACGCAAAGCAAACTCAATGAACTATGATTTTGTGGAATTGAAGTAAGCCTGAGATGAAGTTTAAAATGTCTAAAATGCCCTTGAAATTGAGTTTGGCGATGTAATTTCTCCAAAATGCAACCAATCCTCACTTTAAGCGTTCTAATACCTACAAAGGCTCAATTATACCCTGCAAAGTATATAAACATACATAATAGAGGTTGACTGGTTAAAAAGCATAAATATAGGCATAAAGAACATAAAAAGTGGTAGAATGCATAAAGATAACGGACATGAGTATGCAATATTCGTAACGTATCACACCCCCTAACTTAGACATTGCTACTCCCTAGTGATGAAACAAACAAAACCAGACCATAGAAGGCAGTGCAAAATATATATAAGCATAAAAATTTATAAATGCCACTTTCGTGGGAAATATGATTTCATTTAGCATATGCAATAAGCCGTTAAACCCTAGATTACCCTAGTGGACGAGTATTATCGTGTGAGGATTTTTAGGCATAAAACCCACAAACATCAAAATTTCCTCAAAAAGTATGCCAGCAATAACGAAAAAATTCAAACACGTTATTTGAAAAGTGAATGATTCACATAAAAGTCTGTATTATTAACATTGTAGAATGAAATTCATAGAATTGAAACCTTAAAAGTGGGAGGAAAAGTGAGCACATGCAAAGTATGATTTGGCAAAAACTTAAATATATCGGATAAGCGTTAAAGTATATGTCAATCCTCATTGGATATTACACTCAACATCACTCAGAACGGGAGGTAATACACGGGACATGAGGGCATAAAGAGTAAATATAAATGGAAACTAGGCCATGCATATGTAACTAAGAAAGAATGCTATATATAAAATGAAAAACTGTAATCTCAATGAAAGATACCGTCATTAAATTAAGCGAAATGTATTTTCATATATTATCAACACTATTTAAACTTTTGAATTGAATTCACCCTAGGATTACATAGGACTTTTATAGGGTTGTAATGTAGGTTTGGGGTTAAGGTTGTGAAATGAATTTATTATTTACGGGCTCAAACGTGTTTGGGGATGAAAAACTTGGAATAACGGAAAATGTGGGCAACTAAAAAATTGGACAATGATTCCATAACAAGTATTGGATATGAAATATGAGAGTGAGAAGGATTATTGAACAATATGTACATAAATTAAACTTTCTCTTTCTTTTCTTTTCTTCTTTTTCTCACTTTTTCTTTTATTTTCTTTCTTCTCTTTTTTCTTCCTTTTCTTTCACACTCTCACGTGCTTAATTGCAACAACGTAACACAGACATCATTAAATCCCAAGTATCATTCGAAACAAAGGTATGGAAGGGAATGTATGGTTAATAACTCCAATGCGGAGTTAGTTATGGGATCTGGGGTTATGAAACGAAAGGATATATTAAGTCTCAAAGGTGTTGACGAGGGAAAATATATAAGGTGAGGTTAAGGCCAATATGGGTGATATAATAAAGAGAGACTATGATCCTTTCTTAAAGTTTATTCAATTCTCGAGCCAAAACAAACTTTGAAAATCATGCTCAAGTAACAAATTTCATATATGAACTCAATTAATGAACGATCAATTAAATAATAGTGATATTACCAATGACTAGAAAGTTTTCAAGGAGGAAATATTAGTGTATAACACTCACAAACAAAGAAAAGCACAAAGCTCACTAGGTGTAAGTAAATACAGTGCAATAAAAGATTACCAAGTTATAAAAATCTTAAACCAAATCAATTAAACAAGAAAAGTGCATGTGCTCATGGGATTAAAGTTTAATTCATGCAGTTATTCATAACATCAATAATTGAGGACTAAAGTCTAATAACTTCTAAAATTGAGAACGTGCAGGATTGAGTTGTCAATTAGATTGGGCATTTATTAAAATTTATCATTGAAAACGGAGGTAAAATGCCCAACAAAGGAGAAAAAAGAAAGAAAATCTTTTTGAAATTTTAATTTTTACAAGAAAAGCATGCTTGGGAAAAACATATAATCAAATCATGAACTAAGAAAAATAATGGATAGAATATCCCACACCCCCTAACTAAAACCTGACATTGTCCTCAATGTGAATTGCGAACCAAGCTAAAGAAAGAAAAAGAGCAATATTACCTAAAATGGAGTGATCTCGTGAAAGTACAAGTCAAATGATTCTATAAAACATGTTAGCACCAAGCATAACAAAAAACAAACAAATTTTTTTAACTAATTATGCTAGACAGTAAGTAAAAACAAAGAAATAAGGAAAATGAAAAAAACTAGGTATTTACAACGTACAATTTGAACTTCTAACTAACTATACACTAGAAATTAAAAATTTTGAGGGTCCACCCAAAAAATGATTTGACTTTGAGGAAAGATTGGTGTACCCTTATTTTCATGCATATCTTTCGAAAAATATTAATTTCGTTCAAACAACGGAAGGTATGTCTAAGGCGAAAGAAATGAAGCATTATCATTTAAAAAAAATTAGTGGATGATGGAGGGGTTTGGATTGAACGGGTGACGAAACACATGGGATCCAAAAAAACAAAATTTTATCTTGTAAAGACATAAGTCTCTGACTGAGTCTTATTTAGTGTTGGCTCAATTCTGGACAAAAACATTTGAGTCATAGGATAGTGTTGAAGTATATCCATCCAAGCATATGACGTGTTAGTTGAAGATGTAGCGGCCAAGATTATAAAACTTCATCGTATGCTGGGTTTAGTGTGCCTCGTTTCTACGTAAACAACACTGGTTCCAATGCTCCTAAGGTATGAATGAATTTTATATATATAGGAGCATGGAAATTTATTGGGTGTATTTTATAAATTACTATAAATAGTTTTAACGACTTTGTTTTACCCAGAAAATATTTTTTTAGAACTTTTCATAAAAAGTTTTGGGCTTACAAAGAATTTTCCATTTTTCGACAAGTCGTTCGAACGAACTGGAATCTCGTTCGAAAGAGATACCCAGGTCATTCGAACAAAACTTCTAACGAAATTTCCTTTTTCTCACTAGAACATCGTTAGTAAAGTCGTTCGAATGAAAGTTCAAACGAGTTTGGCGGGAACAGTTTTTAGCAGTTTTCTCCATGTTCCCACTACTTTTTCCCCACTACTTTTTAACAGAATTAAGATGTGCGGGAACCAACCTTTTCAAACTAACTTTTTTATATTCTACAATCTCCAAGAGAGATTTTTTGTGAGCATAATTCCACAATGAAAGAGTTCATGTTTTGAGTGTGTGTTTTTCAACAAAATTCTTAAACACTTTTTTTTACACACATATTTGTTTATTCCAAGTATCACATATATACATATCTTGCTTGAAGAGTGTTTGGCACCGGTTTTTCTCCACACACCAAAGAAGAGAAGTTTGGGTTTACTTCTACATCCCTCAAAGAAGAAGTTTTGTTTTTGGCTGCGGCATTCTCATACGGTGAAAGGCACCGTGTGTGGTTGATGGGTTCCTAAAGTTTCATTGGTGGATTTTAAGGTTCCGGTGGATTTTGAGATTATCGGCTAAGCAGAGATAGTTGCAAGAAGACGCGTCGGGGCTTGAAGGGAGTCTAGTCGATTGTAGTAAGTCATCTGTCTTATAATTGTAATGTCGTACTTAGTGAACTTAAGGCTAGGTCCGTCTCAGGTTTTTTTGTTGTTGTGGGTTTTTCCTCGTATATCGCGGCATAGTGGTTTGTTTATTTTATCTTTTGCAAAATCACATTAGAAGCATGCTTAGGTAAAAAGATAAAATTGGTATATTTAATTTGGTGCTAATTTAATTTGGGTAAATATTAATTTAATTCGAGTAATTAATTTTAATTTGATAAAATTTGGTTTGGCCTAATTTGCAAAATGAATATTCATTGTTAGGTAAATTTCTAGGATTTGGATTGAATTAAGTTGTTTAAGTGAAAATCAATTTGTTGATTAATTTAATGTCACTTTTAGTTTAGTTTGTTTTAATTTGAAAGAAATTATAATTTTTAACTAGAATTTGTAGTTTGTATTGTGTTGAACCATCCTTATTCCGTATTTAAAGAAAATTAATTTGAAAGATTTTAAAATTGGGGGTCCTATCAAGCCCTTGAAATTGGTATCAGAGACGGAGCACTAATTTATTACGTTAAGGTCCATTTAAATATTTTTGTCTAAAATGAAATTTTCTCCATTTTCAAAATTTCCTGTTTTCGATGGTTCCAACTACGCGTATTGGAAAGCGCGTATGAAATCGGCACTTAGGTCCCTATATGAGAGGGTTTGGTTTGGTTGTCAGTCGTTAATGGGTGGTCTCCACTTACATATTTAGTTAAAAATGAACATGTTTCCAAACCCACCGATAAATGGAGTGAGAATGAATTTAAACTTACAAATTTTAATTCCCGAGGTTTAAATGCCTTGTCTAGCGCGGTCACTCCAGATGATTTCTGACGCATTATGACATGTGAAACCGCTAAAGAAGCATGAGATATTTTACAACTCACTCATGTAGGAACAAGTGTCGTAAAAGATTCTAAACTCCAAAACCTCACCACTCAATTTGAAACCATCATTCGAAATTAAAAGAGCTCGTAGGTGATTTACAAACCTATGAACTAGACATGTTTCCCTCTAAAACTAAAAAGAAGATAGAAAAGGGCGTTGCTTTGAAAGCCCTGAAGGAGGAAAAACAAGTAATAGAGAGTGAAAGTGATAGTGACTTGGAAGATATGGCTATGTTTGCTAGGAAGTTTCATAAATTTCTTAAATTTAACAAAGATAAATTTAAAAATGATTTTAAGAAATTTGAAAATTCTAAGCATGACAAAGCCGAAAAGATCCCTAAAACTTTTAATGAAAATTTAAATGGGGACGAGTCAAATAGGTGTTATGGTTGTGAAGGGTATGGTCATAGGGCTTTTGAGTGCCCCACTAAACTAAGGAGAGTGGGTAAGCAACCAATTTCTTATAATGCAACCCTTAGTGATAGTGATAAGCAAGAGGGACCCGATTCCCCCACTAAGCCCAACTTTGTGGATTTTATGGCAAGTCATGTGAGTGAAAGTGAACACTCCTTTATTGATGAAATTTTAACACATGACACGTCCAAGGCCATAGTTTGTGAATCTCAAAGAAATGATGATAGTGAGAGTGAAGAAGAAAAAGAGAAAGAAAGTGATGAGGAGGCTGAAGAGAGTGAACTTCAATTTGCATTTCAAGAATTATATAAAGAATATATTAAATTAAAAAGATCAAATTTGAAGTTAGAAGCTAGTTTAAGAGAGCGTGCCAAGGTCATTGATGAGAGTGCGTTAGTGGAAGACCTTAGGACTCGTGAGAAGCTTGGATATGTAGAAGGCGAGAGAGATAGCCTTAAAGGTTTAATGGAATCCTTGAAAAATGAGCTTCTCGCGTTTGAAGAGCACAATATTTTATTAGAGTCTCACATTTTAGATTTAGAAAATAAATTAAAAGACTCTAGTAAAGTCAAATTTGATTTGGAGTGTCGTTCGGAGAAATTAGATAAAATATTAGGAACGGTCCAAATTAAAAATGACACGTGTGGTTTAGGCTTCGATACTTGCAATGAGTCAACTCATAA
Source organism: Sambucus nigra (assembly GCA_949130495.1). NCBI lineage: Eukaryota > Viridiplantae > Streptophyta > Magnoliopsida > Dipsacales > Adoxaceae > Sambucus > Sambucus nigra. Next base: position 500,975,819 of record OX422212.1, read on the forward strand.
AGCTAAAACCAATATTTTAGGAGAATCATCTAGGAAAGCCTTTGTTATAGATCATTCCTTAGGTAAGTCTTTTCGCTTAGCCTTTAAGTGCTCACATTGTGGTCGAAAAGGTCATCTTAGGCAGTTTTTCTTTGATCTTAAGCGAGGTCCTAAAAAATCCCTACGTAAGGCAACTGAGGTAGCCAAGATTCCTATATTCTAAGATCATCATTCATCGTTAGTTTAGGTTAGGATATCCGGATTAGTAGCTTTACAAGATAGGATTTTTTATTCTCATTTACTTTCACACGATACCTCCCTTACTAAGTCTAAAGGTTGAATGTGTTAGTTGTTTGCATACTCTAGCTTTTTGTACCTCATCTTATATATCATTGCTAGGTGTATGCATGTTTAATCATTCTCTAGTCATTGCTTTATCACATATCACATGCTAGAATTATGATGTTTCTTTATCTTTTGTATTATAGTTCTTTAATTTTAGTTTGCATTAAATGAAAAATACAAAAAGATTTTTATTTATCATTTCTGTTTTTCATTTTTAGTATTGTAGGCTTAATGAAAAATTCAAATGATTTTGTTTGTCTTTTGAGTAAATATTTTTCTTTGTTTGGTTAAAAATTTCAAAAACTCAAAAAGATTTTTGTTTTGTGCGTATTTTAGTTTAACACGGTCTATGTGGCATATACTTGTGTTTGAATCCCTTATTTTTCGCTCCCATGTGGCTAGAACTTTTGTTTAAGATTGTCAATCCTTAAAATGTTATTTACCATGCTTACATGGAGTAGTTGGATTTTGTGTTGTTATAATGGATTCTATTTTTATATGCCTCTATTCACACATGCACGGGCTCACTTGAAATTATAACTTCACATGTATATTTGAGCTTTGTGAGGTGTTCTCTTACCAATCTTGGTCATCTACATGTTATGTAACCTAGGATGACTAGTGCATGTTAAAATCCGTTGCACGCGAGAATTGAGCGATAAAAGATTATCTACATATATATATATATACATATATATATATATACATATATACATATATATATATATACATATATACATATATATATATATATATATATATGTGTGTGTGTGTGTGTGTGTGTGTGTGTGTGTGTGTGTGTATGTGTGTTCACGAGAAAGGGCTCCGAAAGGAAATATCATCCTTTGCGAGTAAGCCACCGTTTGCTTGGACCTAAAAGAAATACGTGGTCCAATGGCCTAAAAGAATCATGGCATTAAAAGAAAATATTTGCCAATGCCTATTTTATTTAGTTGATTTATTCATTAAAAAGATTAAAATATATGCGCTTATTTTAAGGGAGATTGGATGGTATATCAACGGTTTGCAGAATGTTCGTTTATCCTAGTTGTACCTTCAATGTCATAACTCTATTGGTTTTTAGAATCATCAAAATTCTAGGCTTGTATGCGTTGTGTATGTTTGTTCATTGAGTTGAATATATATTGTCACATGAGGTTATATTCAAATGTGATACAGTTTGCAATCAAATGAAAACTCCGTGAACATGTTTTAAGTGATTCGGTCTAAATTTAATTGTTACTAGTTCACACCCCTACACTTCCGTTTCCATATGACACATTTTTACCATACGAGTGTGAAAAGTTTATTACATGTTGTGTCATGTGTGGTGTCAATACCTATATATATGTGCATGTGCATTATTTATATTCATTATGTCTACATATATATGGTATTTTTTTCTTTGCCTTGCTTTCGAGTCCATTTATGCTTCTAATTCATAATTGGCATCTATCGTGTTGCATATTATTGTTGATATCACATGATTAGTATCTTATGTATCACATTGGTATCATTTTTTTACATCTTCGTTGGTATCCGTTATTATTTGTATGGATTAGTTATGATTTTGTTTCCCATATGCTTTCATACTCTTATCAATCTAAGCTTCATCGTGTTTAAATTAATTTTATCCTTTGTCTATTCCTGAACAAAAAGGGGGAGAATGATAGGGGAAGAAATGGTATCTAATCCTATTATAATTGTATATTAGTTTAGGAGATTTAACTCAGGGGGAGTCGCGACCTTCTTAGGTTGATCATAGTTGATAGAGGGAGAATTAATTTAGGGGGAGTATTTATTTTATATGCATTTAATATTCTTATTCCTAATGTGTTTGATAGTTTGCTTAAGTGTGCAGGAATTCTTCTAAATGGAAACTTTCATCGGCAAAGATATTGATCCTTGGGTTTTGAGTCAAGCTATGTAATTTTTATTTTGGGTCGGATATTTTTTGAGTCTAGTTGAGCTTGACAGCCCTTTAGAATTTTGTTTTAGTTTTTGTCCCGGAATAGCCAAAGGGGGAGATTTGTAAGGACACAAGTATCCGATTGAGTCTTAATGTAGTGTTGGCTCAATTTTGGACAAAAACATTTGAGTCATAGGATAGTGTTCAGGTGTATCCATCCAAGCCTATGACGTGTTAGTTGAAGACGTAGAGGCCAAGATTATAAGGCTTCATCATATGCCGGGTTTAGTGTGCCTCGTTTCTACGTCAACAACATTGGTTCCAATGCTCCTAAGGTATGAATGCATTATATATATACATATATATATATATAGGAGCTTGGAAATTTATTGGGTGTATTTTATAAATTTCTATAGATAGTTTTAACGACTTTATTTTACTCAGAAAATATTTTTTTAGAACTTTTCATAAAACATTTTGGGCGTACAAAGAATTTTCCATTTTCTAACAAGTCGTTCGAACGAACTGGAATCTTATTCGAACGAGATTCCCAAGTGGTTCGAACGAGACTTCTAACAAGATTTCCTTTTTCTCACTGGAACATCGTTAGTAAAGTCGTGCGAACGAAAATGTTGTTTGAACGAGTTTGGCGGGAACAGTTTTTTGCAATTTTCTTCATGTTCCCACTACTTTTTTCCAACTACTTTTTGACAGAATTAAGATGTGTGGGAACCAACCTTTTCAAACTAACTTTTTCATATTCCACAATCTCCAATAGAGAGTTTTTATGACATAATTCCACAATGAAATAGTTCATGTTTTGAGTGTGTGTGTTTTCAAGAAAATTCTTAAACACTTTTGTTTACACCTATATTTATTTATTCCAAGTATCACATATATACATATCTTTTGTTGTAGAGTGTTTGGCACCATTTTTTCTCTACACCCCAAAGAAGAGAAGTTTGGGTTTACTTCTAGATCCCTCAAAGAAGAAGTTTAGTTTTTGGCTGCGGCATTCTCATACGATGAAAGGCACCGTGTGTGGTTGATGGGTTCCTAAAGCTTCATTGGTGGATTCCAAGGTTCTGGTGGATTCCGGGATTGTCGGCTAAGCAGAGGTAGTTTCAAGAAGATGCATCAGGGCTTGAAGGGATTCGAGTCGAGTGTAGTAAGTCATATGTCTTGTAATTGGGATTTACTTAGTGGACTTAAGGCTAGGGTCGTCCGAGGTTTTTTTCCCATTGTGAGTTTTTCCTCGTACATCGCGGCATTGTGGTTTATTTATTTTATCTTTTGAAAAATCACATTAGATGCATGCTTATGTATAAAGATAAAATTGGTATATTTAATTTGGTGATAATTTAATTTGGGTAAATATTAATTTAACTCAAGTCATTAATTATAATTTGATAAAATTTGGTTTCGCCTAATTTGCAAAATGAATATTCATTGTTAGGCAAAGTTCTAGGACTTGGATTGAATTAAGTTGTTTAAGTGAAAATCAATTTGTTGATTAATTTAATGTCACTTTTAGTTTAGTTTAATTTAATTTGAAAAAATTAAAATTTGAAACTAGAATTTGTAGTTTGTATTGTGTTGAACCATCCTTATTCTGCATTTAAAGGAAATTGATTTGAAAGATTTTAAAATTGGTGGTCCTATCACGCCCTTCACATCCCAAAGATTTTACAATTGGAATGGGAGGTGGTGCACATGGAGGGAAAATTTCCCTCATGAAAAGCTAGTCGAGCAAGTAATCCTCATCGGTGAAAGGGTGAAACGTTATAAAGTTTGTAACCAATTCATTGGATACTTATATCGATTCGACAATATAGAATAAAGATGGGGATGAAATAAATTCAAACTCAAGAGATGAGTCATCATCGCTTGAAGCTTGAGTTTCGAAGGAAATAAGATTATTTTCATTGAAATATTCTTCTGTGGGGACCAAAGAAGAAATCAATTCATTGCAAATGGATACTATGACCATTTCTTCCTCATTTTCATTATATACTATACCATGGGCCAAGTGAATAATGGTTTGCTCCAAAATAGGCACAAAATCCTCATTTGGTTCAACACATTCCTCGACTTTAAAAGTCTTAGAAGAGAAATCGCCGTTGGATTCGAATAAAGAATCCAACTCTTGCTCCCAACAACGATTTTGCTTCCCAATAACGGTTTTCAAAATTTTCATTTTCAAGAATGCGCAAGCCCACATTCTAAGTCATGGGTGGAGGCGTCGATTCTTGATAATGAAAAGTTTGAAAACTATGCTCAAAATAACTATCAAAATCATTATCATAAGAATTTTGAAAGTTATTGAAAATCATTGCAACATTCTTATCATAAGGATTTTGAGGCCCAAATCGGAATAATCATTCCCAAAATTCCCATAATCCATAACTTGACTTTGGTAATACTCACCCAAAGATATTTTAGATGTTTCAAGTTTTTTTCTTTGCGAGTATTCCCCAAAAGTAATAGGTTTAGGGGCGGGCCTTTTGAAAATTATCATTACGATTACCGAAAAAAATCGAATAAGACATGCTTACCCCAAAATGGCTCAAGATAGAAAATTCCACAAAGTGATGTGCGTTCGATAAATTCGAGCATTTCTTGGCGCTCAAATGTAGAAGTCTTACAAAATTCGTTCACAAAAAATACGAATAGAAAGAAAAATACTACGAAATACTAAATCAATCAAATTTTAAAACAAATAAGTCCTCGCCAAGGGCGCCATTTTGATCAAGGGTGAAAAGTAGCGCAGTGTCAGTACGCCAGTCGTTGTTTTCATTTCACTGCCTCAATACAAAACCCTAAACTATTGACTACAATCTTTTAAGGGATTATAGCGGCCAGTCTGGGTATCGAAATCTACAGAGACGAGTTGTTAGAATTCTATTGATTTAATACTTCAGGAATAAAAGTGAAAATGATAATTCTTAACTAAAGAAACGATAATTCTAGGCATGTGTTTAACTAAGATTAACAAAGGGAATAAAAACTATAGATTGAGACTAATTTCCCTCATCTCGGATTAATTAGTATAAATGGTTACATGGAAAGACAATTTGAACAACATTGAATCTCATTTCAACAATTAATTAAATCAAGAGTTGTCACCTTCTAAATCGTCATAAAAACCTACTATGATTTTAGCGTCAACAAATACCCCATAAATTACATACGCAAGGTCACAAATACGGAGCATACATTATATACCCCGTTAAATCTCCTAATCATAAACAAGAACAACCCAATCGAATTAAACTCATAAACTCCATCACCAAAGCAAAGCAACCCATTAACCCAAGGTGAGTTCAATCAATCTCAACCTAAAATAAATTAGCTACACAACATAATGGAAGACATGTATTTGTATGCAAGAAAGTAAATAAAAGCAATAAATCTAAGTTACAAAGAAAGTAAATAAATGACAAAGCAAGAAACAAAACAATGCAAGCTTGTTAAACCCTATGAGGGAGAAAAGTCACACCCAAAATCTTCTCCAAACCCTAACCTCCCTAAACTAACTAGCTAAAAATGATATATCTCTACAAAATAGAACAAAGGTTTTATTTATACCAAGTGGGAAAAAGAAAATGGAAAAAGAAAAGAAAACAAAAGATGGCACCAAAAATACTGAAGGCTCGATCGATCGACTAAACCCAAAAAGGGAAAAGCTATTATCTTGCGCGTAGGAGAATTCTGCAATCACCGGATGACCAGGGTCCCAAGGCCGATCAACCGGTCCCCTATTTTGATCAAGTCTTGGTCCATAAAAGGGGGAAAAACTTCAAAATGAAAACGTCTATAACTCGATCATTTGAAGTAAAAAAATGTGAAATTTACAGCCACGCAAACTTAACTCAACGAATTGCACTACCGTGGAATTCCACTGAGCTGAAAATGAAGTTTAAAATGTCTAAAATGACGTTGAAGTTGAATTCGACGATAAAATTTCTCCGAAATGTAACAAATCCTCACTTCAAGCGTTCAATACCTACAAAAGCTCAATTAAACCCTGCAAAGCATATAAACATACATAATAGAGGTTATCTGGTTAACGAGCATAAATATAGGTTAAATGAACACAAAAAGTTCTAGAATGGATAAAGATAACGGGCATGAGTATTCAATATTCATGACGTATCATATTTCATATAAGCCAGTACAACTATCTCTGGTACTGCTACACAATAATCACATATGGTAGGATAAAGACTCTACTCATGTCTAACATCCATACAAAGGTACATCCCCCGGAGTGTACAAATAAATGAGCATCTCTCGTGCCCACACATAACAATGTCCTACTCGTATCACCTTCTGGGATCTCTCTCTCGTACTAGTATAGTCTTAGGTCGTCCTCAAACTAAGACCTCATCATGACAGGGTATAAATCACAATGTGGATCCATCAGTCATAAAGCCTACCATACCCAAGACTTGTGAAAGAAATATCCTAGTAAACCACCTCGGTCATGGGTACCTAGACGTGTGACCTAAGGGTAAATATGACTAAGAAAGATCTCGTCTATTCACCGGAGTACCGGTGCATTCCATGTCGTATGTGCCCCGTCATAGAATCCCTCCCAATACGTATTCTAACGAGAACTCACACATGGTATGAATTGCACATAAAACACTCAAGTAATCACAACCCTCACTAACGGGTTAAAGAAAATACATACATAAACCTCATAAATGGGTTAAGGTAAATCACATACACATACCGATCGCAGCGCTACCGGGTCATATTGGCATCGCTATCATAAAAAGGGTATAATTATTTTATAACCTTATACTCCTTACAATATGAAATAACCCTGACACTCCGGGTTCCCAAATCTAGATATAGTCTCACCCTACCATACAATAAAGTATGGACATGATCGATATTAAATATCAATTATTCATAGTCCAATCTCCTAAGACATCGCGTCTAGGTATAAATCCATACCTAATTTATATAAAACCATTGAATATTATAAATACCTTTACCTGGGTATTTTTAACCAAATTTCTAATCTCACCCAAAGGAAAAACACCCCACTAGTCAATCACAACGACTCTAATAATCTCGGTCAACAAGGCCCAAACCTTTAAGCTTCTAAATTTCCAATTATCACCCACCCTATACTCAGGTTTACAATCAAATGCCCAATCATCAATTTAACCCCTTTAAAAGTAATAATTTCACAAGAATAAACTAATCCCCACAACTAACTTACATCTCCTTAAAATATTAGAATCTTTATTCCATAACTTGATAAAGCTCAAGGCTAAAACAAACTAACCCCGAGGTCCAAAATCCAATAATTCAAACCAAGAACCAAAAACCTCACCTTGTCCCTTTCTTATATTGTCGATCGATCAACAACTGAGTGTCGATTGATTGATCGATTCAGAGCAACCCCAATTCTCCTTTGTAGCAGGATTCTTCATCTTCAACCCCTTATTTTTCTCTCTCCATCCTACATTAATGAACATAAGATATTCCTCTGAACACATAATAAACATCTAATTGATAAAACCACAATAAAATAACAATTAGAACATATTTCTATCATCATAACCCAAGACTACACCAAGATCAAATAAAAGTCCAATTCATAATTAAAGAACCCTAGCTTGAACAAATTTATCAATCAACTAATGATTTCTTGGGATCAATTCACATAATCATGTAATACCCCGTATTTTTGCATAGTTAGGATAATAATGTGAAAATACGTTTTATTTAAATTACGTGAGTAGAGTAATTTAATGTGATACATTTTAAATTAAATTACATGAGTAGAGTAATTTAATGTGATGTAATAATAATAATGATTAATAAAAGTTGAATGTTGATATGCACGGCCTAGCGATTTATATGGACGTACATGAGTTATCTCGACCAAGTGTCGCGCGTAGAAAAAATTGAAGGTGAGATGAGAAACATATTTTAAGAGGCTCAAAATATAATGTAGAGTCCACAGATGATTCCGAATGGGTCGAATTAGTCAAAATAGTGTACCCGGGGGTACTAGTTGAGTGTCGGGTCATTTTTGGGCTAAACCGGAACCATACGAGGGCATTTTGGTCCCTTTACATTTAAGGGTGAGGAGACCAACGCATTTTGGAACCCTAAGTCAGATTATAAGAGTTGGAGGCTAGGGTTAGAGAGGAGGTAAATACACCATAGCCATTAGAGAGAAGAGAGAGACAATTTCCTAAGGCAAAAGAAGGAAGTAGGGAGAACTCAAAGGAGATTTCACTACTAACTTGTTGGGAAGAAGGATTGAAGGATAAGAATCATCAATCATCATCAACAACCATGAAATCAGACCCTACCAAACATAAGGCAAATGTTTATTTGCAAAATAAATTATGTTATAATACCCATATATAAGTTTTAGGAAGAACATGATTTTTATGATATTTTTGGGAGTAAACACTTGAATATGATCCATGATTGATAGGGATTTCTTGTAGAACATTTTTGAACTCCAAATAATCTGATATCATAGAAGACTTGATGATTAAACCAAGCTAAAAATCTGGACTTATGATGAAAAGATGGAAAGATTGTATTTTTATGGTTCTTGAATAATAAGAAGATTTTTAGTTAATTTGGATGAAATTTGTAATGATTTTGTTATTTTAGATCGTTAGTAATCATCCTAGAATATGTAGGAATGATTAGAAATTGTTAGTTGCAAGTATGGTGAATTATCATGGAAGATGGATAATCAAAAATGGTGTAACCCGCATGAAGAAGACGATCTGGGTCTGTCACTGCTCGATCGATCGATCGACCCTTGAATGTTGATCGATCGAGCAGTCGATCGATTGACCATATCCCATCGATCGATCGAACCTGGCTGTACTTAAGAGAATTTTGTGGGTACATTTCTTTTCAATTACCGTCACTTAATGGGAACCTTAGTGATAACATTTTACCTATGAAGGGACATAATAGATACCAGTAAGTGTACCGCGAGATTTCTTCAAAATGATTGAGTGTGAACTTTGGAGAAATGGACCGACGGGAAGGTAATTGAGTCGTGTATCGGGAATGTGTGAATTTAGTTACGAAAAGAGTGAGAGTCAATTCCGAAAAAATACTAGTAGGTTAGAGATAGCTTAACTACTTAATCAAGGGAGGGGTAACTAGGACCCTTAGAGTTGCGTGAATACTCGAATAATTGCGATAGTGAAATAAATCATAAATTAATGAGTACGGTGAATATAAGTAAAATATATTACGTACGGGCATGATTTGATAGGTCGGGTGTGTACCTACTAAATTATATGAATTTTTGGGTTAAGAGAATTATACCTAAATTAATTATGTTAGGGAAGTTATTATATGTTTGGGGTCGATGTAAAAATGCCAAACCAAACCTTAAACTGGTGTCGCGATGAAAGAGTCCCGAACCAGAATATGTGTGCATGTGTTTATATATATATATATATATATATATATATATAGTTGGGGTCGATGGATCATTCCGAACCAACTCTCACTTGGGGTCGATGAATCATTCCGAACCAAGAGTCCTTTATGTGTGCCAAAAGGATATGTTAGTGATAACTAATATTTAATACATGTTGCGTGATAAAATGTATTCCATATGTATAATCTACTGACTTAGGATAGTAGATAATGAGATGGATTGAAAATATCTTAGTAATAACTAAGTAGCGTGATGTAATTATTATAAGGATAAGGATAACAAGAAGTAAGTTATCTACGTTTATAGCATATGAAATAATGGATTATTAAAATACTGCGAGTAGGTTATGGGGACTTAGTGAGGGGGTACATGCAGTGGGGTATTCTGATCTAGTTAACTGGGGTAGTACAACTAGGTGAACTAAGTACCCTCGTTAGACATGCACTATAGAAGAGAGGTGAGGAAGCTCAAAGGAGTGTGCGAAGTCTTAATATGTGTAACCAATAACTCAATTGTGATAACTGCTTGCAAAATATTTTTAAATGTTGAGTACTAACTCTTGCTATGTAAAAATTTTTAAAAACCTTTTATGTGCCCAGCAACAGGGACACCCAGCATGATTTCATTCCAGGGATTTGGGACCTGCAGCACGTGTGGATGTTGCGGGGATTGTTTACACATTTTCTCTCTTTCAGTTCTAGTGCAGGATCTCAGTTTTAGTACTCTTAGTTGGGACATGTTGTCCAATCTTTACTTTTACAGTTATTCTGAGTTTGGATTTTGAGTTGATTTTCTTGGTCGTGGTTTTCGGCAAGACTTTATCTGTATTCAGTTATTTATGCGAACTGTTTTAGTATTGCTGGAATTGTATCATTTTGTATGGGTTGTTTATTGTTCTTAAGGAAGATAAAATTTGGCACTAGCTTAATTTCACTTAGGTGGTTAGTAATTTAAAAATCTTTCGGCAGTGATGCTAAGAATGAACCATTTAAGAAACCTGTTTAAATTAAATTAAGGCTTGATCACCCAAGGTTTAATTAGGCGGGGTGTCACATATGGTATCAAAGCATCGGGTTCTAGTATCCATAGGATTTATACGGCTTACTGTATTTCAGCGTAACATTTGGTTGTATTATAGCCATACTATTAGGACTGTTGATTCACTATCCGCTTTTGGGTTATCGTACATCTGTTCTTAAAATTTTGTATAAACTGTTTACTTATACAATTTGATCTTATTTTAGATGCCACTGAGGAGGTAGCGAGCGGAGAAGGCTAAAGCCAGAGATGAGGTGAGGGAGGCTCATCAGGAGCCACAGGTTCCACTACCCCCACCCCCACCCGAGTTAATTTCCACTACCCAGGTTGCAGTGATAGTGGCTCACGCAGTCGAGACAGTGATGAGGGCCATGGCAACCCATTTTCCTCAGCCCCAAGTACCACCTCCCGTGGCACCGGTAGTTCAGGCTCCAGCAGGGACATTTACTTAGCAGCAAGTTAGAGAGACATTTCAGAAAGGGCATCCACCCGAGTTCCAGGGTAGTACCAATGTAGTGGAGGCGTGCAACTGGAAGAAAAACATCCAGCGCCACTTGCGCATGCTAGAGTGCACCGAGGTACAGAAACAAATGCTAGCCACTTTTCGTCTGTCGGGAGCGGCCTTACAGTGGTGGGAGTCAGTTACCACCACCGAGGAAAGGGACCCAATGGAAATTTCTAAGTTTTGGGTGCGGTTTGATCGCAAGTATTTTCCTCTAGCAGTAGAGTCAGAGACGAGGAAGAAATTCAGCGAGGTAGTTCAGGGTGATCGCTCAGTTGCTGATTATGAGGAGGAGTTTTCCCACTTGTCTAACTTTGTACCAAGTAAAGTGAGCGATGAGGAGTGAAAGAAGTCAAAATTTATGGATGGATTGACCTGGAGAATCAAACGGCATTTCATTGGCAATCCGGTGTTGGTAACTTATACAGATGTCGCCAATGCTTCTCTACTACACTGTCAGGATCACCGTTTTCATGCGAAGGGAAACAAGAGAGGTGAGCCTAGCCAACTGGGTAAATTAGGTGGAAGTAGTGGCAGCATCACACCACAGTAGCAAATAGTGGGCCAGCTAGGGCAGGATTCCCGACAAGGGAACTCTGCTAAGAAGTTTAAGCATGGGAGGCATCGCTTTGACAGACAGGGCTAGGAGGGTCCCCAGCAGCTAGTTCCTCAGGGCCGACAGGGCCAAGGGAACCAAATTGGAGGACAGCAAGACTAAGGTCGACAGGGTCAACGTCAGGGCCAACAGGGCCAAGGTCAGAGGCAGTTTCAGGGTCAGTGTTTCACTTGTGGCCAGCAGGGTCACAAGAGTAGAAATTTTTGCGCACTCTTTTATATTATATTGAGGAGGATACCTCACATAGATTTGTCATTTCTCTAGACTCAATCCCAGTTGTGAGGGATTTAGAGGATGTCTTTCAGTAGATACCCGGGTTACCACCCAACAGGGAGATAGAGTTCGTTATTGACCTAGCGCCGGGGATGAGACCGATTGCCAGAGCACCGTATCACATGGCTCCTTCGGAGATGCGAGAGCTGAGAGAATAGATTCAGTAGCTCTTAAGACAGGGTTTCATTTACATCGCCATGGGGTGCACCGGTGTTATTTGTAAAGAAAAGGGATGGTTCACTTCGTCTGTGTGTAGATTACAGGGAGCTGAACAAACTGACGATACGTAATAAGTATCCATTATCGAGGATTGACGACTTTTTGATCAGTTGAGGGGGATGCGTACTTCTCAAAGATCGATTTGAGGTCGGGTTACCACCAATTGCGCATTCGTGAAGAGGATGTACCTAAGACCACTTTCCTGTCGCGGTACGGGTCATACGAGTTCAGGGTAATGCCGTTTGGGCTCACTAATGCGCCTGCAGTATTCATGGATATCATGAACAGGGTATTCAGGGAATTTTTAGACCAGTTTGTGATTTTATTCATTGACGACATTCTAATCTACTCTTGCATAGAGGAGGAACACACCGAACATTTACGAATGGTTCTACAGACATTACAGGACCCTCAGTTGTACGCCAAATTTGAGAAGTGTGGATTTTGGCTTTGGGAGGTTCAGTTCCTAGAACACGTTGTATCCAACAGAGGCATTGCTGTTGATCCAAGTAAGGTATCGATAGTGAGGGAGTGGGGACAACCCACGACATCGATCGAAATTCGCAGCTTTTTGGGGTTGGCCGGTTATTATCGCCGCTTCATCAAGGGGTTCTAAAAAATTGCTGGTCCTTTAACGAACCTGACTCGGAAGGGAGTGCCCTTCGTATGGAGTGACTGTTGTCAGTTAGCGTTTGATGAGCTAGGGACAAGTTGACATCAGCACCCGTTCTTGCCTTGCCTAGGAGTAGAATGAAGTACCGAATCTATACTGACGCATCCTTATAGGGGCTTGGGGGTCTGTTATAGCTGGAAGAGAAAGATATAGCTTATGCGTCCCAAAATCTTAAGACACATGAGAAGAATTACCCCACCCATGACCTCGAGTTTCCAGTGGTCATTTTTGCATTGAGGATATGGAGACACTATCTTCTGGGTGAGCAGTTCACTCTATTCACGAATCATAAGTCACTTCAGTATATTTTCACTCAGAAGGATCTAAACATGAGGCAACGGAGGTGGGTTGAATTCATGAAGGACTACCAGTTTGATATACAATATCATCCTGGTAAGGCTAACGTGGTGGCGGATGCGTTAAGATGAAAACATACCGGAGTGCTAGCAAAAATCTGGAAGGCAAAGTGAAGTGAACTTTGACACGAGGATGAGATAGCTAGAGCATACATGGAAGTTTTAGCTATCACTCCCGAGAGTGTTATGCCGGTAATGAGGGCACAGGCCGAGGACCCGTTTTGTCAGGACAAAGTACGACAGTTACTGGCCGATGGGGTGGAGTCCTACTCTATCATCTCAGAGGGCGGACTACGGTTTAATGGTAGACGGATAGTACCCGAGGAGGATGATTTGAAGCATGCCGTAATGACGGAGTCGCACGGGTTAAAGTTTTCGATACATCCAGGTGGGGACAAAATGTACCACGACATGCGACGAATAGATTGGTGGTCAGGTATGAAATGAGACATTTCAGAGTTTGTCTCAAGGTATGTTACATGTCAGCTTGTAAAAGTTGACCATCATAGACCTTCGTGGATGCTACAACCACTGTAGATTCCCATGTGGAAGTGGGAGAGTATCTCGATGGATTTTATTACTGGGTTACCAACGTCGCAAAAGGGTCACGATTCCATATAGGTGATAGTGGATTGGCTGACTAAAGTAGCTCATTTCTTGCCGGTTCGCACGGACTATGATACAATGCGGTATGCGCAGCTATTTATTGCAGAGATCGTTAAGCTGCACGGAGTTCCTACTAATATTGTGTCTTATAGAGACAAAATATTTTTGTCACATTTTTGGCAGAGTTTTAAAGAGGCCATGGGCACCGACTTGCGGTTGAGTACGGCGTATCACCCGCAGACAGACGATTAGACTGAAAGGGTAAACCAGATGTTAGAGGATATGTTGAGGATGTGTGTCCTAGATTTTGGGGGAGGATGGGAGAAATAGCTTCCTTAGGCAAAATTTGCATATAACAACTCTTACCAATTCACTATCGGTATGGCCCCCTACGAGGCACTTTATGGGAGGCCTTGTCGTTCGCCCTCCTGTTGGTTAGAGGTGGGGGATAACAAGCTATTGGGACCAGAGATGATATAGGAGACTTCTTCCAAACTAGAGTTGATTCGAGGACGTATTCGAATAGCTCAGGATAGGTAGAAGAGTTATGCTGACGCCGGTAGGAGACACGTGGAACTAGATGTGGGCGACCAGATATTAATTCGGGTATCTCCTATGAAGGGGATTAGGAGGTTCGACAAGAAGGGGAAGTTAGCATCGAGATATGTGGGACCGTTTCCTATCATTGAGAGGGTGGGACCGGTAGCTTACAGATTGGGACTCCCCGAGCATCTTCAGCGAATACACAATGTATTCCATGTGTCGTCGCTGAAGAAATACAAGAGGAGTGAGAGAGATTTCTGGCACATTCCACTGGAGGAGATCGACTTGAAGCTAGATGTCTCGTATGAAGAAAGACTCGTGGCTATTCTGGATTTTAGTGAGTGCAAACTACGATCCAAAGTGGTACCCTTAGTGCGAGTACAGTGGGGACATCACAATATGGATGAGTCTACTTAGGAACGGGAGGAGGATATGCGACAGCGGTGTCCAGAATTATTCACCGTAGGTATTTTCTAAATTTCAAGGACTAAATTCCTTTGTAAGAGGGGAAGTATGTAATACCCCGTATTTTTGCATAGTTAGGATAATAATGTGAAAATACGTTTTATTTAAATTACGTGAGTAGAGTAATTTAATGTGATACATTTTAAATTAAATTACGTGAGATACATTTTAAATTAAATTACGTGAGTAGAGTAATTTAATATGATGTAATAATAATAATGATTAATAAAAGTTGAAAAATGTTGATATGTACGGCCTAGCGATTTATATGGACGTACCCTAGTTATCTCGACCGAGTGTCGCGCGTAGACAAAACTGAAGGTGGGATGAGAAACATATTTTAAGAGACTCAAAAGATAATTTAGAGTCCATAGATGATTCCGAATGGGTCGAATTAGTCAAAATAGTGTACCCGGGGGTACTAGTTGAGTGCCGGGTCATTTTTGGGCTAAACCGGAACCATACGAGGGCATTTTGGTCTCTTTACATTTAAGGGTGAGGAGAACTACGAATTTTGGAACCCTAAGTCATATTATAAGAGTTGGAGGCTAGGGTTAGAGAGGAGGTAAATACACCATATCCATTAGAGAGAAGAGAGAGACAATTTCCTAAGGCAAAAGAAGGAAGTCGGGAGAACTCAAAGGAGATTTCACCACTAACTTGTTGGGTAGAAGGATTGAAGGATAAGAATCATCAATCATCATCAACAACCACGAAATCAGACCCTACCAAACATAAGGCAAGTGGTTATTTGCAAAATAAATTGTGTTATAATACCCATATATAAGTTTTAGGAAGAACATGATTTTTATGATATTTTTGGGAGTAAACACTTGAATATGATCCATGATTGATAGGGATTTCATGTAGAACATTTTTGAACTCCAAATAATCTGATATCATAGAAGACTTGATGACTAAACCAAACTAAAAATCTGGACTTATGATGAAAAGATGGAAAGATCGTATTTTTAGGGTTCTTGAATAATAAGAAGATTTTTAGTTAATTTGGACGAAATTTGTAATGATTTTGTTGTTTTAGATCGTTTGTAATCATCCCAGAATATGTAGGAATGATTAGAAATTATTAGTTGCAAGTATGGTGAATTATCATGGGAGATGGATAAACAAAAATGGTTTAACCTGGATGAAGAAGACGGTCTGGGTCTGTCACTACTCGATCGATCGATCGACCCTTGAATGTCGATTGATCGAGAAGCCGATCGATCGACCATATCCCATCGATCGATCGACCCTGGCTGTACTTTAGAGAATTTTGTGGATAAATTTCTTTTCAATTACCGTCACTTAATGGGAACCTTAGTGATAATATTTTACCTATGAAGGTACTTAATAGATACCAGTAAGTGTACTGTGAGATTTCTTCGTAAATGATTTAGTGTGAAATTTGGAGAAATGGACCGACGGGAAGGTAATCGATTGAGTCGTGTATCGGGAATGTGTGAATTTAGTTACGAAAAGAGTGAGAGTCAATTCCGAAAAAATACTAGTAGGTTAGAGATATCTTAACTACTTAATCAAGGGAGGGGTAACTAGGACCCTTAGAGTTGCGTGAATACTCGAATAATTACGATAGTGAAATAAATCATAAATTAATGAGTACGGTGAATATAGGTAAAATAAATTACGTACGGGCATAATTTGATAGGTCGGGTGTGTACCTACTAAATTATATGAATTTTTGGGTTAAGAGAATTATACCTAAATTAATTATGTTAGGGTCGATGTGATATTCCGAACTAACATAAAGTTATTATATGTTTAGGGTCGATGTAAAAATGCCGAACCAAACCTTAAACTGGTGTCGCGATGAAAGAGTCCCGAACTAGAATATGTGTGTGTGTGTGTGTGTGTGTGTGTGTGTGTGTGTGTGTGTGTGTGTATAGTTGGGGTCGATGGATCATTCCGAACCAACTCTCACTTGGGGTCGATGAATCATTCCGAACCAAGAGTACTTTATGTGTGCCAAAAGGATATGTTAGTGATAACTAATATTTAATACATGTTGTGTGATAAAATGTATTCTATATGTATAATCTACTGACTTAGGATAGTAGATAATGAGATGGATTGAAAATATCTTAGTAATAACTAAGTAGCGTGATGTAATTATTATAAGGATAAGGATAACAAGAAGTAAGTAAGTTATCTACGTTTATAGCATATGAAATAATGGATTATTAAAATACTGCGAGTAGGTTATGGGGACTTAGTGAGGGGGTACATGCAGTGGGGTATTCTGATCTAGTTAACTGGGGTAGTACAACTAGGTGAACTAAGTACCCTCGTTAGACATGCACTATAGAAGAGAGGTGAGGAAGCTCAAAGGATTGTGCGAAGTCTTAATATGTGTAATCAATAACTCAATTGTGATAACTGCTTGCAAAATATTTTTAAATGTTTTGAGTACTAACTCTTGCTATGTAAATTTTTTTAAAAACCGTTTAGGTGCCCAGCCACAGGGACACCCAGCATGATTTCATTCCAGGGATTTGGGAGCTGCAGCACGTGTGGATGTTGCAGGGATTGTTTAGAGGATTTTTCTCTTTCAGTTCTTGTGCAGGATCTCAGTTTTAGTACTCTTAGTTAGGACATGTTGTCCAATCTTTACTTTTACAGTTATTCCGAGTTTGGATTTTGAGTTAGTTTTCTTGATCGTGGTTTTCAACAAGACTTTATTTGTATTTATTTATTTATGCGAATTGTTTTAGTATTGCTGGAATTGTATCGTTTTGTATGGGTTGTTTATTCTGCTTAAGGAAGATAAAATTTGGCACTAGCTTAATTTCACTTAGGGGGTTAGTAATTTAGAAAGCTTTCGGCAGTGATGCTAAGAATGAACCATTTAAGAAACCTGTTTAAATTAAATTAAGGCTTGATCACCCCAGATTTAATTAGGCGGGGTGTCACAAATCAGAGGTCTTTTAACTAATTCACAATAGAAAATATGTTTTAATCATGTTCTAACAAATTCGTTCCAATTAATGAGAGAATCAATCAAATTAGTATCGAAAAATAACCTAATGACTATATAAAGTAGGTTAAATCTTGAAATTAATTAAATTAGCCATTTTAATCAGATTTTGATCAATTATATTCATATTTCAATGGATAGATATAATATTAACACACATACAATCACAATCATATTCTATATAAACTTTTCTTATGGATTGATTGGGAAATCAATTTCCAAATCCCGCAAAGTACTCTTTTCCTCTTGGTTCTTTCTCTCTCTAGCCTTAGGATGTCTTCCAAATGACATAATGGGTATTTTATGTTTAGACTCTCATCCTTATAACATGGTTCCCATGAAATTATTCTTGGGCCTAAAATAAGTCCCAACCCAAAGTGTTCAACTAGCACTCCAAATAACCCAAAAATTTATCCAAGCCATATATTAATTTAATAGGCCTAAACCCCACTATTTTAAACTAAAATGGATATTATACAGTTCCCGCTTAGCCTAACATACACATATACCAAACCAAGCAACTAGCAACGGAGTTATTTAATAATTATCCGGTACTACTCCAAATATTAATTAATTAAATTAATTAGTCGTCATGGCTTAAATACAATTTCAAATTCGAATTAAATAGCACATAAACATATAGTTAGTGACATCTCCGGTCACAAGAAGCACACATAATTAATTTCATTAAAATTAATAATTCAGAGAAAATACAGGGTATTACAACTTCATTTTTACTCTTTAGTAAATATGTATATAAAAAATTAGAGTAATCATCAATAAAGTTATGAAATATTTATTTCCTCCATGCATGACATTACTGTTCATATCACATAAGTCACTATGTATAAGATCAAGCATTTGGAATTTCCTCTAAAATAAATTTAAATGGCATTCTTGTTATCTTAGATTGGCAACAAAGTTCACATTTATCATAATGGTAAATTTTATTGTCTGAAATATGTCCTTGATCAGTCATATTTTTAATACTTTTATATATTTAACATGACCTAATCTAATATGGCATAAAGAAATGAAATCACTATATAAGAAAAACTAATATGATTTATTATACAAATCTGATCATTCTATTACAAGAGTACTATTTGCCAATGAATTGATCAATCTTGTATAAGACAATCTTATCCGACTCATACGCTAGTTTGAAACCTCTGTTATTGAGAATGTTTCCAAACACAAGGTGTTTACACATATCAGGTACATCCATTTTCATTATCCACATAATTCGCTTCGCACACCATTGGAATAATATCTTCAACTGCGTTGTCTTTCTTGGTCACTTGTTTTCCTTTAAATGCCTTACTTTTAAGTGAACACTCATAGTAAAATGACCCATTTTTTTACAAAATCAGCATTTACCCTTCTTCTTCTTCTTATTTTCACATTGGTTCTTTAAATTTGAATTAATCATAACTTTAAGATTAAAATCTTTGGTGTACTTGAATTTTGTATCCTCGACGGGTGAAATTTTTACCATCAAAATAATCGAGTGAAACTATGTCTTTATACATATCATGGATAGATTATGACATTGTTCCTTCCCTTTTTCAGAATATATTACCCAAAACTATTGGAAATTAATGAAAGGAAAACAAAATAAAAATCAAATCCAAGTTACTGCAAGGCATGTTCTAGGAATGTTATCTTTTAGGCAATATTTATCACTTCCATGTAGATGAACCACTAGTACACAATGCAGTTCATCTTTAAAAAATTCCTCCGGGATATAATGAAGCGATGTCACATGTATGATGAAACTTATTTATGATTTGATTAAACCAAAAACATTCTGAAATGTGATCCTAATAATGCCAAAGGATAGAGGAGAGAGAGAGAGAGTAGAACACAAGATTTTTATGTCAAAACAGAGGTTTATAACTTTTAATAGTCATTTTAATTACTATAATTGCCTCTTACCAGACGCGCGGTTAATGAATAATCACCTCTTACCTCTAACCAGTAGTCGTTGGATCATGTATGTTCGAATTTATTTTGATCGCACGATCCAGATTTTTCTTCTCCTCATGAGAGAATGGACGCACCCTGTATGAATCATTAAGAGTTGATCCAATGGTACAACCTTTGATCAGATCATTCCACTACAACCATCAATCTTGTTGAATTTGGAAAAAAAAAACTAAAGGCACCTACGCTATGAGTGGCGATGCATAAGTGTGAAGTGCCAACTGTGCCCTAACTCTCCCAATATCCCTTTCAAAAATTGCGTGAATTCGAGCCACTGTCGCGATGGTGGTACTTCGCACCACTTTGAAACACCATATCATAGCCTCTTTGACTACAAGACTAATAATCTACTTTGCCATTTTGTTATATACCTTTTCACCTTTGTGTAAATTTTCTATGCGAGACTTTAAAAAACACACCCATTTCCTTTACACCAATGTTCTTTAGTTCTCTCTCTACAAGACCCAAACTAAAAGCCAATTTACACAAATTATATATATATATATATATATATATATATATATATATATATATATATACTGAAAATTCCCAACATACCATCAATACTACATAATTTTGAGCCTATTAAAGCATTATAAACCTAGTTCACACTTGAATATAATAATTTACCATTTTCATATCAAATTTTGTCACTCTTGAGCCTAATTTAAACATTTGTTTAAGTGATATATCATCTAGAGAGAACAATTTTATTATTCTAATCTTAAGAAATCTCTTGTGATTCAACATTGACATTAATTTTTTCTCATCATAAATCAAGGGAGGTAAAAGTCTTGGGATTCCATTACAAAGGGAGTACAAAGCCTTGGTTGTGTAATTACAAGATGATTAAAGACCTTAGTCGTAAATATTCTAAGGTCGGTTAAGCCTTGGGGATCCAAGGAAGGAACATCCTTTAGATATTGTGCAAATATCATATCATGATCTCAATGAAAAAGGTCAAGAGGATAATAACACTTTCTTGCCCGCATTACGTCTTAGTGTTAGTCCGCACTTAAATTCCTAAAATAATAGAGTTCTTTGGGTGTTGCCTTAAGTGTTGTGTAAGCGGGATAACCAAATCATCGAAAATTTGGGTTTGCAAGATCTCTCTCTCTCTATCTCTCTCTCTCTCTCTCTCTCTCTCTATATATATATATATATATATATATATATATATTCCTCTCTCCAACATTTCATTAGATTGTTTTCTCCCTTATTTATGAATTTATCATCATTTTTCATTAATTAAATAAACTTATGTGAAATTCACCCCACCCCATCCCCCCTCCTGGGTTATTTTCAGGCGAATAAATATTTTTATAAATCCTTTTTTGCAACATTAACTTAAGATATTTGTTTTCCTTTAATTCGAGAAGATAAAACATTTACTTTTAATATAAAATAGGTTTAGTTGGGTATCTACCATGCAGGTGGAAACTATTTCATTCATAGCGTATGTTATATTGTAATATGACCCTTATGTCCCAAACAATGTAAAAAAATTAATTGAAATGTTTGTAATTCATTTATATTATTTTGGTTAGCTTACTTTCGTATCAAAACATTTGAATCATGCATTATCGAGCTAAAAATTCTTAAATTCATATAGATGTTGTTTAGTAGAGAGAGTTTTGTTCATTAGACATCGGTGTACATTGAACATTGAAGATCAGATATGAATCTTCTATAACAAAAAACATAATTTTCCCGACATTGCAGAATATCCTTTTACGGGTTATTAATTTGAATTTCTAAAGGCTATGCTTTATTTAACTTTAAAATCATTTTAGAAATTAAACAAGTGATCTTATAATATTGAGAAATGTTTTGTTATCCCGAAGGGAAAGGCTTGGCTTTTGAAAAATACAGTCTTCGTGGGAAAAACTCTTTTTGCCTACCTTCGTACGCACATATGAGTTTTAACCCTGTCCACATGGCCAGCACATTTTAGGTATGTTTGGTTGGGTAATTTTCATGTTAAATAATTTGAGTCATGAATTATCAAGTATAAATTATTGATTTCATATAGACGTTTCATAGAGAAAGCTTTGTTCATTGGACATCGGTGATCATTGAACATGGAAGATCAAGTACGACTCTTCTGCAGCAAAGATTTCTATTGCCGCTACATTAAATAATACCCTTTTACGTATAAAAAATCATTTAACTTTGAAAATCTTTTTTGAAATGCTAACAATCCTTAGTCTTCTTTTCTCTCACTCGTTTGGGGGCTCATTTGATGAGTGAAAGACGACGATAAACTTTCTTGAAGGTAAAAGAGGTAATAACCTCATGAAGTGGTCACATGTAACTCACATGACTCACTATCATTAATTTATAACAACCAGGGCCACCCCTAAATATTTGGGGGCCCAAAGTAAACTCCAAAAATAAAGCCACGCTAGATAAAAATGGGATGAAAATTGTGAAACCACATTATGCTTATGTATGCTCGCTAATATTTCAAGATTTTTTTTTTCAACAATTAAGTTGTGGACCCAAATAATATTTTGTTTTGTTCGTTAAATTTCATATTGGTATTTAAAAAAATCCATTACAATTTAAGGGTACATTCAATAAATGATTAGCAAGAAAATTATAAACTCAAATTTAATTACAAGTTGCTTACAAAATAATGTAGTAGTAATTATAATTGGTGCGCTATAATGCATAACATTTTATGACCAATAAAAATAGTTTCCAAGTCATTTCATGAACAACTTTAAGCATATTTTTATGTCTATTATTATGATAATAATAACTCGTGTATTATATCCAAAAGATAGACTCAAAGAAATTAACACCTTCATGTTCATCGATTAAAATTGTAATATGGGTTAAACACTATTATTAGGAAAAATAGTTACACGTGAATAAGAATCACTTGTCCTGCTAATCCAATCAGCGATCATCATCGTGTGGATAAGCTCCATAAAGAAACTAACCAACAGGAATTAAGGACAAGATAAAGCCAATCAATAGGGGATAACTGTGAAAGTAGTCGAAGAGCCTGGGACTCTTCTAGGTTCTCTTATAAAATGTAAACCTAGCCTCGGGGAAAAGGGGAGAGGGAATTTGGAGTAGACAAACTCTACCAAAATATATTGTGAGATAAATAAAAGTGTAGAACCCTCGTGGACATAGGAACATTGCTGAACCATGTACATCATGTCTTTGTGTGTGTGATGTCTTCTTTAACCAAGATTGATTATTTGTTAGGCTTGCGTGAATTGAAACTTTAATAATAGGATT
The DNA here is from genome assembly GCA_949130495.1 of Sambucus nigra. Lineage (NCBI taxonomy): Eukaryota > Viridiplantae > Streptophyta > Magnoliopsida > Dipsacales > Adoxaceae > Sambucus > Sambucus nigra. The sequence goes on from OX422212.1 coordinate 500,999,026, forward strand.
TAACCTTCTACAATTAGAGTCGTCTCATGGAAAATAAAATCTTTGTAACCTTGTACGGTGGGAGACGGACAAACACCCAGCTCATCGAGGAGCCCGAACCATTAAGCACCTGGCTAAAAGGGATCTTATAAGACAAATAAGATCTCCATTCATCCGATTAGTTGAAGAGTTCGAGCCGCCGAAGAAATTCGTCGCGCCTAGGTTCAAGGTGTACAATCAGAAAACATAACCTATCGATTATGTTCACTAATATTGCCAATCCATGAATCTTTTATACAACAATGAACCCCTAATGTACCAAATATTTCCCTCGAGTTTGGGAGACATGACCCAAAATTTATTCGAGAGGCTAGCCCAAAGATCCATATCTTGTTGAAGACTTCACCACCAAATTCATCACAAGAAGCATCCATCCTAAAAGGATGTATTCGCTTCTTATGCTAAAGAATAAGCTACAAGATACTGTGACACCTCACCTATTTTAATCACGAGTGATCATTCCTTTACTAAAATAAACATAAATCTCATTTGGTTCATTCTTAGCATCACTATTGAAACGTTTTAAATTATGAACTATCTATGTTAAATTAAGTTGGTGCCAAATTTTATCTTTCATTAATCACACAATAATATGCAGAAATAAAAATGATATAAACCATCCACGCAAAAATAGAAATCTAAAACATCACAGAATAATATAGATAAATGATAAATGTTGAATAAGCCATCGACTCTCAAAATTAACATCCAAAGCATAAGTCTAACTGAAATGAAAATGAGTCTAAATACAGAGTCAAATAAATAAATCTGAATAAATGTCTAAACTGAATGGGCAACATGCCCAACTGAAATAACTAATAATGAATCATAATCTAGGAATGAAATAACTAAAGCATCTACTCAAGTCCTGCATGCCTCCACAAGTGCTACAGTTACGCATCCCTGAAATGAATCATCATGCTTGGCGTCCCTGTGACTGGACACCTAAAAAAAATTTGAAAATAGATTTGATATGGGCAGAGCCCAAAACCTTTGAAAAATATTTAGCAAGTACTTAAATTACGGCTAAAATCAGTTATTAGATATAAACGTTAGTTTCATACACACTCCCTTGAGTTCCTCACCTCTCAACTATAGTGCACACCTAACATCTCCTATTCAACCCACCTAGTTATGCTACCCAGCCTAACTAGACATAAGTATCTAATTAACCACCACAATTTTAGCTCATCCATGCCACCCATATAATAAGCTACCGTGAAACCAATAATTAATATTAACCGAATATTATTATTGAACTGTTAATTAAGTTTTTCTTACGTAAGTTACTTTTAGATATACCCTATTTATCTTTTTTACCATCACACAAAACTAGAATAATCACAGTTGTGTGTGTGTGTGTGTGTGTGTGTGTGTGTGTGTGTGTGTATGTTTATATATATCACACTATTATATATACAACTACAGCATCCCCAGAATATCCACCGCGATGAATGCATGCTCTACTATCAAGTTCATTCACCTCTCGTACCAAATCAAGGACTATCAGTTTGAAATGTCACCTCGAACCACAAATCAAATAAAACACAATGGAGGTGAACATAGTTCTAAGCCTTTGGACTACGCACATACCTAACGTACCCAAATGACCTGTTATTCCCACTATTACACTCTCAAATAGTGATCCACCCTAAGTTCTATGTTCTGGGCACACATCCAGACCTCGCTGGCATCGCCAAGGTGGGATCGCCCACTGCGCAGATCCTCTCGTGATAGTAGGCAACATAAGTATGTTTACACATGTAACAAAGCACATAATAGGTATTACACATAAACAATAAATAACTCCAGTATAGGTATACACACAACCTCTAATATATCTGGTACGGAGTATATAATCTCTCGAATACCAAACGTACTAATGATTCACATTTAATATTCTTTTCTTATTTTTCGAGTATCACTCACCACTCGAAGGATCCTAGTTATCCCTTAAATAATTTCAGTAGTCAATACATCACTATCCTACTGGTATCAGTCTTGGGTTATTATTTACCCCGTAAGCCAATTTGTAGTTTCCCAACACACAACACAATCGTTTAACTCTTGTCGGTCCTAATACCAATTTACTCTCATTAAGACTAAGCCCAGCTTTAACTATAGGTCTATTGATATTCTCCAAGTCCTCATATAGTTAATAAAATATTACCAAATTCCCCACATAATTATCGGTAAGGAAAACTATGCAATATAAACAAAGAACCATTTTTCAGCTTTGGTCGATCGATCGACAAAAATGATCGATCGATCGACACCCGTTTGACATTTTTGCCCAGATCGTTATTTCTTCATTTTGTCTCATAAAACTTCCAAAAAAATATCCCAAACCACTATACAAAGTAACCCAACATTAAATATATGTATATGGACTATTTCTAACGTAAGTTTATCATCAAATCTCCAAAGAATTCAACAAGAATCACATTAATTCTCCCATACTTAATATAAACCCTAACAAACTTCTTTTTAGGTATATTCATAACAAAACCTAGATTTATCCCATGTGTATAATCATGTATTCTCATATTTCGTACCACAACCATATAGGAATTATAAGTAATATGATTTCTATCCTAAAACATGAATTGATTATACATATAATTCCAAGATATCATTCTTTCATTCAATTTCAACCCTACACTATCATGGGTATTATAACATGCTCAAAAGATTGTAAGATAAACACTTGCCTTATGTTTTCAGGTCTGATTTTTGTTTTTTAATGATTGAGTTGGCCTTTTCTTGCTTGCTCAAATCTTGATTCTAGCAACGTTGGTGAAGAAGAACAGTGTGGAATGGCCTAATACTTCTCTCTTCTTCCTCTAATATTGCCTCCCTTCTCTCCCAAGTATTGTAACCCTACCTCTATCACAAAGTGGTTGATATAACACTTAGAATTTCAGATATTTTCCACCCCTAAACTCCCAAATGACCAAAATGTACTTACGGGGTGCCAGGTTGATCTAAAAATTCCTTGGGAGCCAATTAATACACCCGGGTACTCTATTTCGCCTATTTCGGCCCACTCGGAATCAACCGTGACTTCAAAATCGCCATTTGAATCACTTTAAATAAATTTTCTATCTCGACCTTAACATAATCTACCCATGACTCCCAGTTGAGATATAATATAATCCTGTTGATATCACTCACTACGACGTGTAATAATTATCACATGTTATTTACTACACACTTAGTAAATTTATCCCATAAATATTAATCATAATCTCTCCCGATCAATATTTAATAAAGACACAATATTTTATTTTTAATTAAATTACTGCACAAGTGTAATTTAAAAATACCCGAATTAATTAAATTCTAGATGCTCAGAAATACAGGGTGTTACAGATAACCTATTAGAATAAGCTTGGAGGTATTGGAAAATATACAACGAGGTGGAAGATGGCACTGAATAGGTTGTAATAGCCTCCTCGGAGATTAACTTACCGAGCAACTCCATGTTATACATCTCCCTTACCAAAAAGGAAATAACCACTAGCAAGGACCTGATGTCAAGGATCGAAAAACAGCTAAAGTTGATGACGTGGTCACTAGAATAAACCAGGATAATGGTGTATCAAAAGAAAACCATAATATAGACAACGATGTTTCCTCGTATAAGGGAGGTAAGAATAAGAATGGTGGTTCAAAGGGGGATGAGAATTTTGTTGTAACTAAATCTCACCATGCCACCAACGTGTTATTTAAGGATCTAATATATAAAATCTTGGCTAAAATCAAAGACCAACAGTACTTCAAGTGTCTTAGGAAGATGGAGGGAGATCCTTCCAAGATAAACACTGCCTTGAGATGTTCCTACCACAAGGAACATTGACACAAAACGAATAACTAAAAGGTGTTGAATTCACATATCGAGGAGCTATCCCATGTCGATCATTTGGATGATTTTGTGGAAAATAAAAATGAAAAAGGCCAAGTGGAGAGTGACCAGACAATGTCCTTGAAGATGATGATGAATTGGGGCATAACTTTGTAGTGATCCACAGATATTCTAGTCCCAATCAAATATAAGGAAATGTATTTAGAATGGATATGAATAAGATCACCCCAGTAATGGAGGCTTTCCCGATCGATTTGACCAAACCCGCTATCGAAAAACGTCTTCGACTAAAAGAGGTAGACTATACCAAAAATATCATCTTCATTGAATATGATCTTGTTGGAATCAGAACTCTGCACCATGATGAGCTAATAATCACACTCATAATCACTAACTAGGATCTCGATAAGATACTAGTCGATCAGTGAAGATCCTCAAAAGTCATATACCTAAACTATTCATATAACTCAACTTACGGCTAGAAAACCTCAAAGAAGGTTACCATTCCTCTCGTCGAGTTTGTAGAAAAAAGGATTATGCCATTATAGAAGGTGGTTCTCCCAATACAGACAAGATGCATTTTAAAACTCATCAATTTTTTTGCCATTGAAATTGATTCCCCGTATAACACAATCCTTAGGAGGGGATGGTTGCACACAAATAAGGTAGCCCCATAAAATTATCACTAGAATCTCAAATGCATTACCGATAAGGAAGTAATGGACATACGTGGAAACTAAGCTTCTAATTGACAATGCTTTACTATAGTGATTAGACCAAAATGGGAGAAAAATAGAGAAAAGGTACAGACAAACACGGAAGAATCGCTCCCCACTAAATAGCAACTAAAGAATGGGCGCGAGGGGGTGGATGGTACAACGGTCGCCCCCATCGGCAGGGTCATAATTCAACTCCAAGATGTTCCTTTTGATGATAATTGTCCTCATAAGAAAATCCTCATCAGTTATTCCCTCACTGACAAAGAAAAAGGTGAGTTAGTCACCTTCCTCAGAGAGAATCGAGATGTATTCACTCGGCAACCATATGATATGATCGACATAAACCAATAGATCATGTGTCATAGGGTTCACGTCAATCTAGAATTCCCATCGGTAAATAAGAAAGTTCATCAAACAACTCTTGAGAAGACAAAGGCAGTAGAGGAAAAGGTCGAAAAACTTTTGGAGGCAAGGTCCATCAAATAAATTCAATTCCCTAAGTGTCTTTCAAATCTAGTTGTGCTAAAAAAGAGCGATGAAAAATGGAGGGTCTGCATTGACTTCACCGACCTGGATAAGGCATGCCCCAAAGAGATCATCCTCCTACCAATGATAAATTAATAATTTGACGCAACATCTAGTCATGAGCGGATGAGGTATTTGGATGCGTACTCGGGCTACCACCAAATCCCTTTGTTAGGACCCGATCAGGAGAAAACTTCCTACATCGCCACGCTCGGTCTCTGTTGTTATATAACCATGACCTTTGGGCTTAAAAACACAAGAACAACCTACACCAATAATTGGTCACCAACACATTCAAGGAGAAATTAGGGAACACCATGGAAGAGTTCATTGACAACATGTTGGTAAAAATCAAGCAAAAGGATAAGCACCTCTCAGACCTCGGGAAAACACTTAAAGTTATCCGTTATTGCAAAATGAGGCTTACTGTTGTGAAGTGCTCCTTTGGAGTATAGTCCGATAAATTCCTCAGTTACCTATTTAGCCAAATAGAGATTGAGGCTAATCCCAACCAAATTGAAGCAATAGGGACAATTAAATCGTGAAGGAAGTTCATAAGCTAATCGGAATGCTCGTCGCCTTTAATCAGTTTATTTCAAAGTCCTCTGAGTCATGCCGACCTTTTTCCAGTTGCTAAGAAAGGAAAAGAGGGGTATGGAATGATAATGTTCCATCGCATTAGAGGAAGTCAATAATTATCTAACCCAACCACCTTTGCTCATAATTCCTAATCCAGGGGACCCTCTTTATTTTAACTTATCAATATTTAATTGTGCATCCATATCGACTTTAGTCTTCAAGAAGGCAATGCATCAATCCCCGATTTTCTATGTTAAAAAAACACTACTTGACATCGAACTATGATATCTCCCACTAAAAAAATTAGACTATTCACTACTAATAGCTTCGTGCAAGCTGAAACTTTACTTTGGCGCACATGAAATCATAGTCATAACTTATTTCCACTAAATTTAGTTCTCAGAAAGGCCGACCTCTATGGAAGAATGTCCAAATGATCGGTGGAATTAGGGAGGTTTGATACTCATTATCTACCTAGGACGACACCGAAGGGAAAGGTGTTGGAAGACTCCGTTGTTGATTTTCCAAACAAGGAGATCCCCAAATGCAACAACAAAATGATCAATGGGGACTCCGGCACAATAATGGGTGGACCATTTACGTGGATAGGGCTTCCAAAATGAAAGGATTTGTGGTAGGGATAGTCTTAGTTAATGTAAAAGATACCATCCTCGAGCAGGCTATACGAGGAGGCTTTGAATCATGGAATATAAAGTGGAATGTGAGGCTCTTATTATAGGGTTAAAGAACGTTTTATCTTTAGGCGCCAATTACCACTACATTTTTACGACTCAAGGCTGCTATCTAATAGGATATTAGGAGACTAGAACGACAAGGATGAGCACATATCAGCATAACTCAAAAATGCCCATGAACTAAACACTCGGTTCTAATATTTGCAAGTGCAACAGTTCCAAAAGGGAAATAATAGTCATGCGGATGCCCTGGCCATTTTAGCCTCATCCATCGAGTCTGACCTAAAAATAATTGTATAAGTAGAGTACAAGGGTCGGACGATAATCTAAAGAAAGCAATACATCGAGCAAGTGTTGGACATTAAAAAAGCTCCCAGTTGGATGGTCTAACAATAGAGTACCTCAAGGAAGATATCATACCTCCAGATGAAAAGGAGGACCAACAAGTTAGATTAAATGCTTCTCGTTTCTACCTATCCCCTAAAGGAAAGCTCTGCAAAATATCTATCATTGGACCATAGTTGCAATGTGTTCACCCCTATGATGTCGATCAGGATATATACGAACTACATGAAGGAATATGCGGTAGTTCTGCCGATGGAAGATCTTTAGCATTCCGGAAAATTAAGAAAGGCTATTAGTGGCCTTATATGAAAAAAAACTTTTTCTCCTATGAAAAAAGGTTACATTTATTCTCGCATTACTCTAGCAGCTAGCCAGCGACCTTAAATCCATGATAGGCTCTTGGCCTTTTGCTTAATGGGGGTTGAATATTGTCAGACCCTTGCCCATTGCGCGCGGGAAGAAAAAGTATCTTCTAGTCGGCATAGATTACTTTACTAAGTGGATGGAAGCAGAGTTGTTGGCGAATATGAGAGATGTCGACATGATCAGATTTGTATGGAGGAACATCATAACACGTTTTAGAGAGATAAGGATCCTCATCACCGATAATAAAACGCAGTTTTAGAGTAAGTATTTCTAGGATTTTTGTAATAAGTCATTACTATAGCTCGGTGGCTTATCCCCGGAGCAATGGAAAAGTGAAAGAATCCAACAAAATGGTTCTCGACATAATAGAAAGAGGTTGAAAAGTAAAAATGTGCATGGATGGATGAGCTTCCTCACGTTCCCTGTGCCACCAAAAAACTCCCAAGAGATTGATCGGGAAAACACCTTTTACCTTAGCTTATGGAATGGAGGCCATAATCCCGTTATAATCAAGATTGCTGACCATAGAAATAATTATAGTCGACCAAGAGTTAAATAATGAAATGATCGGTGTCAAGCTTGACTTCATAGAAGAAAAAAGGGACAAGACACTAATCAGATTGGCAGTCTACAAGGAGCAATTATCAAGGAAGTACAATAATACCGTGCTTCCAAGAAAGTTTCGAGTTGGGGATTACGTTTTATGGAAGATCATCGGTAGCTCAAGAAAACTGTTAAATGAAAAGTTAGGGCCCAATTGAGAATATCAATTCAGGGTTACCAGAGATGACCTTTAAGAGGCCTATCTTCTGGAAACAATGGAGGGCAGGTATATACTCCAGGCGTTGAATGTGTCCAACCTCAAGAAATTCAATTTTAATTTTTCCTTATTAATTTTTAATTCATTTTATTTCATAGTCAGACTTTATTTGAATGTAGTCTCATGTTTCTAAATCCGATTAGTTTTGATTGTATTGAGTGACAATCAATGAATAAAGAGAGTTATTTTTCTATTACACCGACACATACTTCACTTTTTCCTTTTTTTTTATAATGCCATCTTGGTATTGTTTACTATTATTGTCGCCATCCTAAGGCTACATGTTTTATCAGTACCTAAAAAACATAAAGATGTTACCCATGCAAAAAAAACTACGGGGGATGCCTAGGCATTTAGTATTTCGACCACAATAGTCAAATAAAATCCTAAACGGGTGGATTGCCCTATGAACAGGTGCATTATCACCAAAAGTTGGTGTTAGGCCTAAGGATGAATGTGACGACACCTCCTTAAAAAGTAAGACCAAGAAACCACACGAGACAATGGCAAAGGTGAAATGCAAAGAGGAAAAAGAGAAACATTTCTTTCATTTTGTTCAGATATTCAATATATACGTTTCAAGCATTGAAATTTCATCATTAACGAGGATAGCAATATATGCCTACCCCAAATAACAAATGAGTAATTTTTGGGATGCGATGAGAATCTTCATCGTCGATGTCGTAGTCGTCCATAGAAAAGGAACCGTAGTGACTAGCACCTATGAGTCTGCGCTACCAAAGGGGGGAATCTTAAAGTAAGGGGAGCCCATAGCATACCAATACCACAACTCGAAGTCCCTTAGCACTTTAAAAATGGCTAAGGCATTCATCCATGCTTGTAGGATAAGCACTTAGCCTCCTTTAGATAAATTACAGCATTCACGAGACCTTCATCATAATCGTCCATCCAAACCTGGCGAGGCTACTTCTGGAACTGGTATCTTAACATCATGTCCCTTTGGCTCAATCCCCTTTTGGTCGCCTCACATTCGTGAAGATCATGGTCAACCTTGTTGAGATACTCCTTTAAATTAGGGTTCTCATTCTCTAACATGGTGGAAATGCCTCGATACTTCTTCAAACTTAACTTGAAGACCTGCAACCCTTTTATTCTGACTGTTGTCTATCGTTATTATCATATGAAACGCTTGGCAAAACAGTCGATAAGGCCATTATTATTATATTAGACGCATCAGCACCAAGTACGAAATTTAAGTCGTCATCCATTTGGACCATTGAGGCAATAGCCAAGCAACCTTCAGGCTGAAAAGATAAGTAAAACTGGTCAATTATTTAATCACACCACAAAATACAAACAACAAAGAATGCAACGTATAAAGTATCCAAAAAATGAGTAAACACAAAAGATAGAATATAAGGAAAAAACTCTCTTTCATTTCAGAAATAAATAATCTACAAGCAAAGACCTTACACAAAAAAAGGGGGAAGGTAGAGAAAATAAAAAAGAGAAAAAATACAAAAGGATCCTAGGGGGTCACTAAACTGCTGGAGTTTTGCTCTGAGGGTCCTCCTCAGTCTTAGACTGTTTGGCTTCCTATGTATCCTCTTCTCCTTCCTCTGAGGTAGGGGCATACAATGGTCATGTTTTCCGAACAACTCAGAACTTTTAAAAAAGTCGTCCTTCACCAAAGCTTCATCCTAACCCTTCTTGAAAAAGGCTCATTGGACGAACTCCAACAGCTTCTGGGAATTCTCAAAGGATTTATCCTAGCCTTTGTCATAAGTAGTGTTGTTCGCCTCTCATATTTCGAGCAAACTCCTTATTGGCCTTCTCTAAGGTTGCCACTTTGGTATTCAGCTAAAAGATCTCCTCATTTTGGTCTTTCATCTTGGTCTCCCCCAATCGCCTGGTCTTCACCAGCTTAAGGACCTTCTGAGCACCATCCCCCAGGTCGTAGACCATCTTCTTTAGATTGGCACTTCAATCAAGTAGGTTGATAAAGTCTATGATGAACTGTAAAGAGACAGGTAAATGATGAGGTCAACATAAATCAATCAATTACAAATTCTCAAAAGAGTTTAAGGAAAAATCCACACTTACAAGGGAAAGTGCCTGGGAGGCGTGTATGGCCAACCTCTTTGATGTCAGCCCAATGACCAAGGTTTGATCGCTAAGGAGGCAATCACTCTTCAAAAGCCCAAGATCCAACTATGATTTCTTGGAAATGGATCCATATGTAAGGGTTTTTCCCTTGCCAAGAACAGTTTCTCCTAACCTAGGTGGGGGAGGAGAAACCACAACATCGTTGGCCAGCTTATTCTTCTTTGCAGTTTGATCATGTGTCTTATTTGGGTAGTATTCAACTTTAACTAGATCATAATCTCCCCCGACCTCCTTCTGCTTCGTTGGGTAAGTAATTGGATACGTAGCGCAGAGAGCTTTGACCATCAGGTTCGAATTTGTTTTTCGGGGGTCATCCTGGAGCGAAGTTGGGTCAACAGCAAGAATGGAAGAGATTTTTAGGGATCCAATGAGTCATACCACTGGAAACACTACCACACAAAGGATTGTGATCAGCGTAACCCTTCGGAATCTCAGGTTTTTTATCCATCGACCGATCAACAAAAGATGTGATAGAAAAAAGTTTTTGAGAGAACAAAGGTTATAGATCTCAAATGATCAAAACCACCCAACCTTTGCTTGATCGCCCAAATCTTCTTCAGGTCAGCAAAGTTCACCTTGTTTATCTTGGGATCCTTCTTTGTTCGAGAATTTGCATAAGTCATGAAGAGGCAAAGCATTACAACAACATTTAAGCTCAAAAACATCAATCGAAAATAAAAGGCACTTTGCAACAGGATCATTAGGGCCCAAGGTCTAGTATTATCCTATTTTAACCCATGTTTGGGGCATCGGGGCCATTATAAAACTCACCACCCTCAATAATGGGAAAATGTTCCTAATTTTTCACCAAAAGACTTAAGACCAGTACGCCTTGTTGGAATCAATAAGATTGACAACAAGACCCCTCTCCACTTTCCTCTCCTTTAAATAATAGACCTTATCAGAGGTTAAAACCCACATATAGTAGTAATTAATCTTCTCGATACCCAAATAAATTCCATAATTTCATTTAAGCAGTTAACTTTATTGATAATCCTCCATGTATTGGGAGAGAACTGAGCAGGAACCGCCTTGAAATACTAGCAAAACTCCAGAAAGAGGCAGTTCAAGGGAAAAGTAGTCCATACCTTAGACACGAACTGGGAGAACATCAAGTGGACATCATCAACATTGTAATAATCCATGGGCTCATACATAACCTCAATCGTGACCCAGTCGGGAATATAACATCGTTTAAAGACCTCAATGGTGTTCTCATTAATAACGTACACCATAGCTTACACTGACTACAATCAAAGAGGAAGAAATTATACTTAAAAATAAAGTCAAAGTTGAAAAGATGACTTATAGAAAATGAGAAAGCACCCGTAATGTTGTTCTCTTGAAGTCTTTTTTGAAATGTGAAGTCGAAGTGACGGGGAGAAGGACTTAGTGACATTGATAGTTTCCCTAGGAAAATAACATCATTAGATGCACGCTCCCTAAAATGACAACTTAAAAGGCAGACGTCCATTCATCTAAGTGGAGAAATTGACTAGCGTACCCTTCAGCCTTAACAGACAAATGACATTTCTCTACCAAGGCAAATGACATTTCGCTACCGAGGAAAATGACATATCGCTACCAAGGTAAATGACATTTCGCTATCGAGGAAAATGACATTTCGCTACCAAGGCAAATTACTTCCATATCCTCCAACTGGTGTATAATTAAACGACATGGGTCAATCGTGATCTCAATATCGATTCTCGCAAGATAAGAACAAACCTCTGCGACCTCGATCGATAAAAAATCTTTGGAGGGTGTGATGGAAAATCGTTCGCGACATGTGGATAAGAATCATCATGGCCTGCTAATCCAATCACCGATCATCATCACGTGGATAAGCTCCATAAAGAAACTAACCAGTAAGAATTAAGGAAAAGATATAGCTGATCAGTTGGGGTTAGTTGTGAAAGTAGCCAAAGAGCCTGGGACTCTTCTAGGATCTCTTGTAAAACCTAGCCCGGGGGATGAGGGGAGAGGGATTCGGAGTAAAAATACTCTTACAAAATATATTGCGAGATCAGTTAAAGAGTGAACCCCCTGGGGACGAAGTCACACTGTCATACCACGTACATCTTGTCTGTGTAAGTGTGTGATGTTTACCTTTAACCAAGACTGATTATTTGTTAGGCTTGTGTGCATTTTTAACAGTGTGATTTAACCTCCTACAACTATATATTTGAAAGGTTTATATTGACCTTTTTTCGGTGAGAGATTAGGAATTAACAATTAATATTAGAATTGTATTATTTTTGTAAGTTAATTACTTATAAACGCAAACATATATATACATAAAAATTTAGGCCCCCATAAGTATTTCAGTGATAATATATAGTGAATAGCCGACAACTTTTGGTTCCACTCCTAAGGACAATGAGTTTTTTTGGGAAGATATTAAAAGTCGTATCTCAGTGTATACCATCAAACAATTTTTTATTATCCCACATCATATAGACTCTTCCTTTCGGGGAGCGCCCACGTGAATAATGAATCTCAAATTATTTGTTAAGAAACTTATACCGACTACCACAATAATTGGTATTCCTCTTTAAAGACCTACATAATATTGAAATTCTACAAACCATTGATGGATACTACAGGGTTATGTTAAAACCCCTCCCCCACTTGATCTTTTAAAATTTGATGGTTTTGGAAAAATATTCATTCAAATTTTAATTTATACCTTCAAATTAATTACTCCAATTAAATCCAATTTAGCAAATACTAACTCAAATGAATTTTTAAAAAAAATTGTGATTTAGATCGATCACAATATAAATCCATATTATCTATAAAACGGTTGTCTCCAATTCATCAAATTAGGACGACGAAATATGAAACATAATAATAAAGAGACAACAATTATAATACATGCAATTGTAAAACAAATGGAATAAAAATCCCATCCATCATAGCCTAGTGTCCCATTGGAACAGTGACTACAATTTTCTTGTACTGTAATTTTTGGAACCAAGTAGTATGGGGAAAAATTCTTGCTACTGCAGGAGTCTTGCACTCAGGAGACAGAAGAGTCATTATTGTACCAAACAATAAAAATATTACTAGAGTCCATCTTCATCACGCAAAGCATTTTGAAGAAAAATACGTGTTTCACATATCCCTTTATCATAGCAAAAAAAAATGCATCTGCTAAATGAAATTACTAAGCAGTCCTATTTGTGCTTCAATATATGAAAACAATAATCCATGTGAACGACTCATATGAACCAAAAAAATCATAGGAACCAAAAAAATTCATATGAACCAGGTGTTGAGTTCCAAGAAATCATAACAAAAAAAAATCCATGTGCACAACTCATCTTGTACAATTTAGAAACATACAAGTACTGGTTCATCCTCAAACTTATTAGATAGAACAATTCTATTGTAACCAAAGCTTCGACCGAATTTTTGGAGACTAAATGATGTGGCGGTCTCATATTGATTGGTTTTCGGATCCCATTGGTGTGGACCCCAAAATCAACCAATAACAACCTAACACGTCAGTGTGTCTATGATTTTTATGTCAAAAATTCAATTCAAATAGAATGTTTGTATTAAATAGTTATAAGATTATAAAGTACGCACGATGATTACGCCTTTGGTTCATCTAGGTACTTGGGGGATTTTCCTTTTCACATACGGAAGGACTTGACTTCCTCTAAAGGCACAAGTTTATCTAAATAGTGAAAATTGAAATGACAATCTAAACAAAACTCATTAATCATACCCATACATATACATTAATAACTTCATAATTCATATCAAATTTAAAAAACTAAACTAAACCAATTACCCAATAGAATTCTAGTGGAAAGCTCAACAAAAACGAACTACTATTTTTTTGCAAACAAAAGCACGGAATTTTCCTAAAGAGAAATGACATTAAATACCCCATAACTAAAAAATTAACAAATTTAGGCATAAAAACCATATTTTTGGGGGGCATATAGCAAATAGTCCCTCGAACATTTTTTAATACACATTTAGTCCAAACCTCCAAAAAGTCCTTTACCATGCCGCTGGCGCGGACCTTTACAAGTAAAGGAATAAGGGACTTTTTGATACAAAATAAAAGGCTTGGACTAAATATATATTAAAAAATATTTGAGGGACTTTTTGGTATTTGATCCTATTTTTTTTTATCAACACTCTTTTAATAAAAATGTGTCTGTCGTCAAATTAATTAGTATAGGCAGCACTTTATCTATTTTTTAGATTAGGGTATTTTATTGCAATACCCTAAATTGAATCTTACTCCAAAAGAGGGTTTTTCACACAGTTGGTTTCTATCTCCTAAAATTTGACAAACCCCAAAGAAGCAAGCAAGAAATTAGGAAATAGGAAAAGTAGTTGAAGTAAAAATGAAAGTCACAGTATAGGTAACATCAGGCTTTTCAGGCTGATTAAGCTATGAAATACTGGAATCAGCTTCAGAGGTAAGACATCAATAAGGGCATTGGAGTGGCGGTGCAAAGCCACGGAGGCGGGGGGTTCAAAAGCTCCCGATTGATAGTACTCAAAATCCTGACATAGTAATTGGATCCGGTGGTTGAGCCAACAATACTGTTGGACTGATCGATCATTGCCATGAACTGGCCAATAATATCATTGTTCTTTTGTTCATCCTTGACGTATTCTTATTGGATCTCGATGAATTCGAGTTCGTGTTAGAGGAATTTGAGGCGGTTGTAAAGATCGTCTTCGTCGTAGTAAGAGGAGGATGGGTCGGAGGGGGCGTGTGGGTCAAGGCGGGTGGCGAGTGGCTCTGATAAGGGTTTGGGGTCTCCACCTCAAAACCATTTCTGCCAGCCCAGTTCTAATAAGGGTTTGGGTTTTCATTGGATTTGAAGAATTGGGGAGGGAGTTAAATAGGTAAGAGGAGTGATAACGTTGGGAAAATCAAATGGTACAACGTAAATGGAAAAATGTGACGGTAGCTTAAATAGGAGGAGTGGCATGTGCATGGGTTAGAAATTAAGTAACTTTTAAGGGTTGCAGTGCATTTTAGATTATACTAGGTGTAAATTCACGCGATGCGCGGATTACACTATTGTGATCCTCATGTCATATAAATCATCTATATATATTAGCAGATGGTGATGCTACCAATTGTATAGTTGGGCAGAAAAAAAAATCAAAAAATTCATAATTTTTAATGGCTTAAAATGTTTGAATATTACCCCTAGAATTTATGAAATGCAAAACTGCTTACCATTATCAATATATCCAGTGTTAGAAAAGGTGAAAAAAAATATAGTAAAAGAGTACCTACAAATTGGATAATAGATCATCTATGCATATATTGTTAAGGGAGACCACAAATATATGTGAAATAATTTTCTTTTAAAAAGGATGAATATCCATTAATATCATAGAACATGATATATATATATATATATATATATATATATATATATAAAGTATAAAACTTATATATGTCATAAGATTAAAAGGTGATGTCACCTAGATGATAACAAATTTAAAGGTTGAGATTAAAGCCACCATAACTAGAAATCAAGGGTACAGATCATTTCCCCTTATCTATCTTACACATCTGAAAATCTGCCACCCACCCACTTTATTGAGCACAAGGCTCAATAAGAAAGGAAGCTCAAGAAACGTATTAAGGTATAGCGCAAGGCTCAAGAAGCATAATATCTCTCTCTCTCCAAACCTTAACTCATCTGATGTTTTTTTAGTCTATCCCAAAATCCAAATCCATCCCACCGCCATAAAACCTCCATCCATCCCTGTTAATGAAACTATTCGAACAAAAGCCCGGTGAGTAAAAAAGAGCAAGGCACGCTTGGGTTTTGATTTTTCTTCCTCAAGCCTCTCTGTTTCTCTCTCTCAAACTCATTTCTTCTCCTGATCGTTCGTCGTCTTGCCTCTCTGCCTTTGACAAGAGAGACTACGATACCTTACAGTAAACTCGAGGGAGGGCATGAAAGTTCCATCAAATATGTTTCTTTTCAACTTCGGATGTGTCACAGGTACAAGACCTATCTATATCTCTCAAACCCTCGCTACATTGAATACCCTTAAACACTTATCTATGGAGTTATTTCTGTCTTTTTTTGCTTTCCTAATTTGGTTTATGCATCACGATTTTCTACTTTCGCTTCTTCAAAGTGAAATTTGAGAGAAAAGAGAGGCAACGCCATAAATAAAAGTGAAATCGTAATCTATAGGGTTATTACCATCAGGGGTTATTCGCTTCTTCAAATTAAAATCATAATCTTTGGGGTTATTACCTTTAAACCCTTATTTATGGGGTTATTACCCTTAAATCCTTATCTATGGGGTTATTACCGTCAGGGTTTTCTTCTTTTTGATTTGTTTCTTCACAGGAGAAATGGAGAGAAACTTATATCACAGGCGAAATCGTAATCTCTGAAATTGAAGACCTGTTGCGTTTTTTATGATCTGTTGCATTTTTGAAGATCTGTACATAGATGCGGTGATCTTCGGCGGTGGGCTCTGGCCACCGATGTGATGATGTCCGATGGTATTTCCTTTGCCCCTACCCCTGCACTGTTTCCTTTTTTTTGGTTATTTGGTGTGAAAATAACCAAAGAGAAGATTGATCCTTGACTTCTTTGATTTATGGGTTCAAAGCACTATTTATTTTGTTTAAATTTCTATTAACAACAAGCTGATGGCCCTTATAGATCTGTGTTCTTACCAGGTCTTGGAAGCTTGAAAACTGAAGCAACTGTCCTGCATACTGTGTTAAATTTGTAGTCTTATTTTTTTTAGTCATTTATAAGGTGATGACTCACACTATAAGTTGATCCTATTGTTGATACCTTTTATTCATCCGCATGAAGGTAACGATTCAGCTACCATTTTATGAGTTGCAATTTTGTTAGATATGATTTTGTTAGAAAAATATCTACCATTTTATGATTCATAAAGTTATATTTTGTTAGAAATTGAATTTTGTTGCTATTTCTCAGTTGTTAGATATGATTCGATTCAGTTGCTCGAGGCAGAAGTGGGGGACTGCTTTTTGGTGCCGATGTCGGCATGTCATCACATAATGATTTTTTCCCAATAGTATACTCATATGTCGATCCTCCTTAATTAAGATTGTGTATACCTTATAAAAAGATTGAGTTGTATTTTCAGTACAAATGAAGTTTTTTCTTAGGGAAATGGAATCTTTGAAAAACAAATCATGATGAAGTTGGCATTGAAAGAACTGGAAGTTGGTTTTTGTACCACCCAAAGTCGCTAACTTTGTGAGCAAAATCAGAATCATGATGTGTTTATGGATTAGTGCCAAGATATTCATGTTCTTCCATCATCTTCACATTTTAAATGAGTACATTTATATAACGGTATCGACACATATTTGGATTGCGTATGTTTATTTTATTTGAGTTCATTTGTAATGACTTCTAAAGGTAAATGTTGAATATAGTTCCCTCTTTTATGCGTATATTCTTGGGATTGGATATTGTTGTTGGAGTTTTTTATTTCTTAAATAGGGTGGATAATCCTATAAACAAAGGAGGTTTTGTCCAAATTTTCCAAGAAGTTTACATATTTATGTTCTAAATTAGAAGTGTACGACTTAAATTACTATTTAATGGCTATTAAGTTATCTATATGAAGTCTTGGACGGATTGGAGTATTTTATATTTTTTAAAAATGAATAAACATTTGTGTTGTAAGAAAAAATTGACTTAAATTGTATGTATATATGTATGTAAAAAAATACTTTCAAAAATGACTTAAATTGTATGTATATATGAATGTGTGTGTGTATGTATGTATGTACGTATGCAAAAAAAATTTCAAAACTTTTTTGCAAACGTATGGTCCAATCATTTATCGGTTGGGAACTAAATATGGCCTATGGTTCAATCAACGATGTACACTTTCGAAAATTTTCGTCGTGCCTTCAGGCACGGGCATATCCTAGTATATATATATATATATATATATATATATACACTAGGGTATGCCCGTGCCTGAAGGCACGATGATAAATTTACCCCCAGTATTCATACTTGCACTTGCAACACAGCACCACCAAAAATACCCCAACAAATAACCCTCACCTAAACATAAAGTTGAACCATACACACTTCCAAGACTAAATGAGAAAGATTGTGATTATCAATGTGACCACTCAATTGAACATATACACAGTTATAAACAATCAACATATAAGAAATCATAAATAAAAGGGATCGGCACAACGAAAATTGAGTTACATCAGTGTGATTGGCTCATAGAAAAGAGAAGCCCGTTATTTCATTTACTTGAGTAATTTTTTACATTTTTAACTCTCACTATTCATATGCAAATTCTAAATAACAATACAATACCATCCCCTTCCATGTATAAACATCTTCCACCAGGTTGCTCGTCACCCAGATTGTGTCACTGTAGTTACAGGAATAGTCGGTTGCGCTGGTTTGAAGCCAACAGTGTCTACCATAGAAGCTTGGAAAGACGTATCCTTGGCCAGCAAAGAGACCTTATTTGCTGGCGGTCCCTTTATCCTTTTGCTTGCTCAAAAGAATAACGTGAATATTCTTCCAGCTGATTCTGAACATTCTTCAATATTCCAATGTATTCAAGGCTTACCTTTTTTTTTCACATAGAGATCATTGCTTTTGTATTAATTATCTATTAACAAAATTACATCATAACGTTATGTTTAAAAAATGTAAACACAAATATGTAATCAAGAAGATACAAAGAAAACAACCCCCCAATACTTGTATTTTTCCTCATGCCAACTTCTTTGTGCAATTACCATCCAACAAAGGAGTAACAACACCACTCTACCCAGGGAAGAGCTGGTTTTTCTATATGTAGAAAAAAATTAAAGAAATGGTAACCTAATAGGTTTTGAGTTTCCTACTTATTTTCGTTTAACGAATAAGGAATCTTCCACTGATAACTCATTCAACTGCATATACAAAGTGGTTTCACTTTACACTTCTATCGAAGTCTTTTCATTAAGCATTCTCTTCTCCCAGACATATCATTTAGCTGCTGTTGCAATTGTATGTATTTTAGTTTTTCAACGGTCAATTCATCAGTCAAGTTAGTCATCCTGGCTTGAAGCTCAGTAATATTGGTAATCTTGATATGCAGTAACCGTTCCCTTTCAGAAATTACTGGTTTGACAACTCCGTTATTCTCTGAACCACGAGGTAATGGAGGCAATTTCCCATTTTGAGAAGCATCTACTACCTCAGCAAGTTGCAAACCATTTAGCAAACTCATAATGACATCCTGTTGAATTGATGTTTGCTGAAAAAGATTTTTCCAGAAGGTGCTCTTAGACCTGTCTGACTTTTCAATGTGAGAACTGTCTGTCAATAATTCAAAAATCAGACCTGCTCGATATATATTCTAAGAAAGTTAGTAATGATAGACAAAAAATTGATAAACAAAAAAATTAAGGAAAATAATGTCTATAATGAACAAAGTAGAGAAATCTAATGAACAAATCTATTTAGTGTACATGCTACATTCCATGGAAATTACACATGCGGTAACCTTAGCGATGTCGGCTGTGAGCGTGATCCCGTAGCATGTGCAATGGGAACAATAAGGCGGTCCGATACGCCGATGATGATGTCACACACAATCTCTCCCGATGTGAAGTGCTTTTCGGTATGTACATTCAACAAATAGGCATCGATGCAATAACCCCCAACACATATTGGTGCTTTTCGGTATGTACATCCAACACATTGGTGTTTAGGCAGATTTAAATCAGGTGCCTACATCAAATAAAAAATGACACTTTGAGATTAGAACGCTTCATTTTTCTCACACCAATTGCCAAAATCAATTAATAAACTAAAATCGAAAGTATAAGTAAATATTATATAATTATGCATAGAGAGAAATAAAGGGACAGACCATGCTACGCACCTGCCTTTTACTCCATTTTCATCTTTGCAATCCCCTGAGAATTGTGTGCGACTTATATTAGTAACAATAATATATAATTATAATACTCTACTTTCAAATTGTAACTCAGTGTAATAATGATTCATGTAAGTAAGAATGCTTGTTCCCATGTGTTATACGGATGCATACAAAATCTATGTAAAGAAGACTAATAGAACCCAAGTCCCATGTTATTAAAAATTATAATAGATGACCCCAAAGAACAAACCACAAAATTCTTTCATAATAAGATCAAAATTAAGAATTAGAAAGGAAAAAACTCTCAAAACATCGAAAATTGTATGTTCCCAACTAAAAGTAGACAGATTATGAAATGTGGTTGAATACTCACATTAAGACAAATTAAAGCAGATAAGAAAATGGAAAGAGGTAGAGGGATAGTAGGAGATATATAAATACCTTTGGAAGAAACATATTAAACATATGATGTTGTTATTAAGCACTGCTGAAACAGCATTGCTCCTATTAAGCACATCTTGGATGCTTTTTCACCTGCTTGGATCAGAGTCACCTTTTTGCATTTCTGCCACTGCTCTTGTTGGATGTGATAGCCAATCTTATAAGGCTTTAGGCTAAAATAAGATATCCAATCCTATGTAAACAACCAAATATACTTGCTTGGTTCAAATATGTATGTACGTCTCTGAATATCATTGCCATAAGGTATTGTAGAAGAAGAAATAATCGGTGGTCAAGCCACTTATTGAAACCATAGATTGAGAGAGAACAAAATGTAAAAGAACTACTTACAAAGAAAATAAAAGACGAAATTGATGTAAACTGTGAACATGATGTGTATAAGACACTTAAACACTTAAGCACTTACATTCAACAAAATGTTAATAATTTTAATTGCCCTAAACAATTAAATAAACTCAATATTTAAAATATTTTAATGTAAACATTTGGTACAGAACTGGAGGCTTTGTTTTTAACTACACCAAACATTAAAATTGCAAGTGAACAAAAAAACATAGATAAATGAGGTAAGAACCAACATGAAAATAAATTTTAAGCTTAGTATATAAAACCATACAAATTGACTTCTTGTTCCTAAGAATCATTGCTCAAAAGTTGCCTTCAAACTCAAAATATGACCTTCTGCAACTGTGAAATTCATTGTAATAATTCTGCAAAAAAAAAATTTTAAGATTCAAATTAAAAAGGGAAACAATACCGTTACTCGATTACATTATATCAACATGAATTTGGAGAAAAAACTGAGTGATACCCTGTCTTAGGCACCTCACTCACAGGAAAAGTTTACTTCTTAGCTTCCCCTATCTTAGGCACCTCAATCCAAATTTCTCTAACATTTTCCATCACTATGTTGCAATGAGCACCTGTGTGTTATTTTTAACTCTCATCATCAAAACAGAAAGTGGTCATGTGTTAAACAACAACACTAATAATCCATCTTGAACGTCGTATAAACAACATCGTCTAATTAACCTAATAGTGAAAGAACACCAATACATCAATAGAGACATAAAATTAGTCTTAGAACTCATATAATCAACATCACATAATAGTGAAGGAAATGGCTTAACTAAATAAGGATATTCACCATAAGTTCAAACTAAATATAATTCCAAACAGAACAATATTAACAATGAAAAAAGGTCCACCAGGAGTTAAAATTCACAGTTAATTTAAGACCTACAGACTTTGTTTTTTTTTTAAACCCCGAGGTTTGTATCATAGCAACACTTCACATCCAGCGTGCGTTTTCGTTCAATAGTTAAAAAACTGGCAGGGTCAATATAAGAAAGAACACATAATGTAACAAAGTTTTGTGCCTTGTTATGCCAACACAAAGTCTAAAGAGTTCGGTGCAATATGTGTGAGTTTTGAATGAAAATTCAAGGCATGAGACAGACCACGACTCACAAATAATATTTTGTCTTAGCTTATGCACTGGGGTTCGATGCGAATTTGATGCATGTCAATGGCACCGTTGTGGGCGTTCGTTCAAGGAACAACCTTGGTTTCCAGATGCATTTGAATCTCAGAAATTTTAAATGCACATCATAAACGACAAATCAATCTAAATGCATATAGCATTCAAAACAATATATGTTTTACTCTATGTTTTACACTATCAAGCATTTTGTCAACATATAGTGCGTAATAAAATAAACATGTCCTTTACCTTAGAGGTTTCATAAATATGACAATCTCAGGAATGAATGCCACTTATATCGATCTGAGTTTTATGAAAGTATCGATAGAGGGCGATCCCGATTTCTATGCAGCTGAGAGCACTGCCTCACCATATTTTTTTTCCTCTTAAAGTACTATTGTTAATCCAAAACAATAATATGAGGAGACCACAATATGTTGCTCCAAGTATTAAAAAAAGTGGTCAAGAGATGATACCAAAGAATGAAGAGAACTCTGCCCAAAAAAACTAAGCACCAACCATCTACAATTCACCATCTACTCTAGTCTCTCCCGGCTCATATGTGGCTCCAAAGCATCCCCAATGGTACTCCAGTATCTACTACCACATGAGCGCAAGGCCAAATAAATCTTCGCTGCAAATCTCTATACAATCACAAAAAAACATCATCTTTAATCAATACAGAATTCTAATCCATACAAAACAGATGCAAATACAACGACACTAAGATTTGGACACGCATAAGTGAAGGAATGGGGATAAAAATAGTAGAATGAATGCCACTTACATCGATCTAAGTTTTATGAGAGTATCGATAGAGGGTGATCCCGATTTCTATGTAGCTGAGAGCACTGCCTCACCATATTTGTTTTCCTCTTAAAGTACTATTGCTAAGCTAAAAAAAAATATAAGGACACAACTATATGTTGCTCCAAGTATTCAAGAAAGCGGTCAAGAGATGATACTAAAGAATGAAGAGAACTCTACCCAACAAAACTATGCACCATCTACTATGTATGTGAACAGTAATACCAATGTTGGGACTTTTTCTCATTTTTGTTTGGAGTTGTCATTCCTAGAACTTCAATAAATGAGATATATATTGAGAACTACTATGTATGTGAACAGTAAGAACATTTGAGAACTGTTTATACCAATTGAGAACTGTTATTCCATTTCAGCCAGTTCATAACATTTGAGAACTATTATTACAATAGTAAATGAAGTTGGAGTAACTGTAGTTTGTGAGAACTACTATGTATGTGAACAGTAAAGCCATCTCCAAGTTAGCCTAATTAAAACCTAATGATTTAATACGCAAAATTTAAACTTTAAAATTTAATACGAAAATCAAATGACTTACATGTAGTTTGAGGGAGTGTTGACATCATTTACTAATGCTTTACTGAATGAAAATCTTGAAAGTTGAGTCATAATTGAAAACATGACACTAACTAATTGAAAATAGAATTGTAAATTGCATAAAATATATTATCCCCAAATTTGTTCATAGTATGTTTATAAAGTTTGAAATTTCAACAACCAAACCTTCTAAAATTGTTATTGAGACAAAACCAACAAATGAAGAACACAGAGTATGGCCAAATCAAATATTTGGTAGCACTATTATTATTTCATGGAAAGCTTACCATTTCAAACTTCTTAGTAGACAATCCCACAAAAAAAAGAACATGTGATCGAGGTAATTCATAACCTACCAATATCCATTACCAAAGCATCAAGAATATATATTACATGTATGGTGTATGTGAGTCGCTAGCTTGTATGGTGTATGTGTAAGTGTGTGTGTGTGTGTGCGTGTGTGCATTTCTAGGGCTCCAAGTTCAATAAACTATAGAGGTATTATTACCCTAAAGGGCTCCACGTCCAAGTTTGGTGAAGCCATTAAAACTTATCGCCTCGGCCCTAAAGGACGTACTCTTTTCATTATTTGGGGGATATTCATGTCCAGGCAGAGCAATGAATAAAAATATCAATAAAAGAGAGATTTTTACCTGGGAAACAAAACTAAGTTAGCTAAATATAATGAATGCCACTTCCCAACTACCTAAGAATCGTGTGTAGAAGATGTTTCTAAGTACTTGTACACCCTACTTTGTTCATTTTTCTACCTTTTCATCAAACAAAACTATGCAAAGTTACACCAACTATTTGATAGCTATTTGTATTCTATAATCGTGTTTAAATAAAAGCATCATTAAGATTAAAAGGGAGGGCTCACAAATTCAAATTAACATATTTTTACCCAATGTTTATGAGATTCCATCATTTCTCATTCTATACCCAAATAATTCAAAAGTTATAACCACTTCCTGGAATAAATTAAAGGACCTGCCCAATAAGTAAGTTTTGCTACTTAAAAACATAATAAAAAGTTGTACAGAAACTTAAACCTAAAAGAAAGAATATATAAACAACAACCATTCCATCAAACAAATAACATGCAATATTGATATCATAAACCACTCGTGTACCTACAATAATGAGAATAAAGTGTCATGTGAACAAAACCCTTATCCTTATTTTGAACAAAACCCTTACACAAAAATAAAAACTATAGTACACACATACACATTTCTGGACTTTCAAACCTGAAATGAAAACCTCTATAAACCCGATTTAGAAGAAAATGAACAAAAAATAGATTTTGTACCAAGAATCGATAGATCTGTTGGAACCATAAAATGAACTAAAAATTTAACAAAATTGAATGAGGAGTGGGTGTAAGAGATTGAGGGAGATTACTTATAGAGGAGTGCGAGAGAGAGGGGCGGCGGAAAGGAGGAGGGGTACGCGGATGAGTGAGAGGGAGAGAATAAGGAGGGTTTGTGAATAAGGAGGGTTTGTGTTTGTGAGCAAGAAGCACGTGAGCGAGGTAGAAAATGATACGATGCTAGGGTTGAGTGAGTAGGATTGAGGAGGGTTTACAAAAATACCCTTGTTTTTTAATTTTGAGTGTGGAAAAAGAGGGGGAACTCAAATGTTTAGGGGGTAAAATAGGTAGTGCAAGATCTAATTCATCTCATGACATCATCTTTGCATCTTGTGACATACATAAGTTTCCTACTTTATATATATACTAGCGGATGCCCGTGCCCGAGGGCACGGCGATAAATTTGCCCCCGTGATAAAACACAGCACATAATAACCCGCCTTTTTTTAAAAAAGAGAACTTTAAAAAAAATATATATATATAAAAAAAATAAAAATACATATATTTTTTTAAAAAAATATTTAAAAAAAATATTATTTTTTTAATATTTAAAATATATATATTTTTTAAATATTTTAATAAAAAAAATAAAAAAATAATAATAATGTATGCATGCATGTGTATGTATGTAAGC
Organism: Sambucus nigra; assembly: GCA_949130495.1. Lineage (NCBI taxonomy): Eukaryota > Viridiplantae > Streptophyta > Magnoliopsida > Dipsacales > Adoxaceae > Sambucus > Sambucus nigra. Next base: position 501,024,331 of record OX422212.1, read on the forward strand.
ATGCAACACATAAAATGCCATACATGTTTATTATGCATGTTTATCATGCATGAGTTACTATTCATAACACCATTGTCACATATTATATAAATATATATATATATATATATATATATATATATATATATATATATATATATATATATATATATATATATATCAAACACCAAAAATAAATATTAGAGTTCATTTTAATATATTTTTCTATCCATTTTTTAATTTTAATATATTAAAATCATCTTGTGGTTAACTTTGGGGGGGAGGGGTCATTTTTAAATTTTTAATTTTGGGTTGTGAAATTTTAATTTTGTGAAGTGTTTGAGAGATATTTGTGTGTTACGGGTCATTTTAATTTTTTTTTAGTTTTCAAAGAAATATAAAAAATAAAAATAAAAAATTATAAAATAAATGGAAAGAGTACAAAGTAGTGGATATAGAGCATATTTATAAAAAAGTCTTGGAGGTAATGAGTGATATTGTCCTATCAAAATTTCCATCCATGTCTAGATTCGACGTGTACAAAATTGATAAGCCTCTCAAATCCTATTTAAATTATAAATACACATGTTTAATATGTGTATGTATATGCATAGTTCTTTACATACAAATCATAAACAATAGTTTTTCTTCTGATTTCATGGGAGAAGACTTAAAACGGCCAAACTTTATTTCTCAGTTAAAAGAAAAAAAATACTTTGGTGTGACTGAAAAAGGATAAAAATGAAATTTTCACCAAAAGTAAATGCAGAAACTTTATTAGAAATAAAATAAAAATAAAGAAGCTATAAAAATAAAAAAGTAGAAGAAGATTAACCATATCATTATTCACCTTTTTTTGTAAGAATCACCATAAAAATAAAAAAAGCTATAAAGACCCATATCATTATTCACCTCTTTTTTCCTATAAGAATCAGTATAAAATCATTTCTATTCGAATGAAAAATTGATTAACCAATACAACTATCCGCCCTTGGCCTTCCTCTCACTCTCACCCATTACTTCATCAACAGTTCTCTCTCTCTCACCAATTATTTTCTCTCTCATATACCCCCAATAACGGTAACAACTACACATTACTATTTACCTAGAAATCAATTACAACTGTCAAAAGAAACCCACATCACCTTGAAAACTTAATACCAAAAAAAATGATGGAAGAAGCCCACATCACCAGGTACACTTACCACAAAAAAAAATTGATGAAAAATCCCACCAGTTGCTTTTGTCGTTAATTAGAGAAGCTCTGCATGCGATAACTGACCAACTCTAAGGGATCAGTTGCCAAGCCCATTTTCTCCGTTTCTCTTCAATAGTTGCTAATGCCGATGGCTAAATCAACAACTGTATAAAAAGATTCAAACCAAAGATTTAAAAATCAACAAAAATGAATTACGAAGAATTTTTAAATGGGTAGATAAAAAAAATAAAACACAAAAGGAATTACCGATCTTTACCTCTGGAAATGAATTTTTTTTATGGAAGGGTAATTGAAGTAAAGCTAATGTGGTTTTTATAGGTGAAAAAGGAACTAATATTGAGTCATTCATTGTATCATAAGATGTAAGGTGAGAAGATGGAGAGACGTGTGGAGAGGAAGATTTTCTTTCTTTCTTTCTTACTTCTGAAACATTACCGAGATTATGGGTAAGAACAGAATTTACTTTGGTGGAGAATGAAGAGTTTTTTTTTCCAACAGGCAACGGCATTTACTTTGGTGGTAATCGTAATGGGAATGGAAAAATGAAACGTTTTATGTGTATTAGTGGGTGCCTAGAAAATTAGAGTTGAGAGGAGAGTGAAAATACTCTTAAAATTAGAGTGTCACGTGGATATTTTAAATGAAGAGGAGTATTTAACTCATGTATAGCATTTTAGAGAATATAATAGATTTTAGATTTAGATTAGATTTTAGATTTTAGATTTTAGATTTTAGATTTTAGATTATATAATAGATAATAGATAATAGATTAGGGCTCTGAACATAAAACATTCAGGGTAGGTTTGGTTTGCAATTATAATTCGGCTTTCTGTGTTTAAATACAATTTTGATAAAAATTTGCGTTTGGCCACCTGTTTTTAAACACTGAATTATAATATTTTTGTGTTATAATCAAGTTTTTCAGAAAACAACAAAAGGGTGTTTTATAACTTCTATTTTTTATTTTTCAACTCAGAATTATTCATTCTTAATATTTTAATAATTTTGTACCTTAATATATATTATATATACATAATACATTAATATTGTGTAATTCTTATAGATAAAAAATATATATGTCCATGTACATAAAATTAAGTATATTTATATTATTAAATTATATAATATACTAAGATTCATATGTTAAATAATATTATCAACAGATACACGATACTTATATATAATTTTATACATGTATTATTAATGTATGAAATAATATAAAATATACATATAGTACATAAGTATTAAAAAAAATTATCAATTCATGCATGTATATAATTTTATTGTGAACTGTACATGCTATATCATTATATGTACATTTATGTATGTATGTACATTCAATTCGTGTGTGTGTGTGTGTGTGTGTGTGTGTGTGTCTATATATATATATATATATATATATATTGTAATACCCCGTACTTTTATTGATATTTATTTACGGGATTAATTAAATTAAATGTGAATTAATTGAGAATTAATCCGGATAAAATACTAACGAGATGTGAGTTGGTATTTGATCATAATGTGCATATATGGCAGTATATGAATATTGAAAATATTAAAATTATCGCGAGACTGAAATACGGCAATTTGGGAAATTTTGTTGGGGCGCGCGTGACAGTCGCGTCAGGAATGTAATTATTTAAATTAAAAAGTGAATTTTATTTTTAACAACCATATGGTCATTTTGAGTGCGCCAACGAGTCCGGAAGGGTCGAAATAGTCAGAAAACACTAGCCGGGGGTTTAGTTTGAGTCCCAGGGCATTTTTGGGCCGTACCGGCAACTTAAAAGGGTATTTTGGTAATTTTGGAATTTTGGGATTTATAACCAACGAATGTTGGGAATTAAAAATAGGGTGTTTAGTAACACACTAAGCCATTACCAACACTTAACTAATTAGAGGTCTACGGGAGTTATAGGAGAAGTTAGAAGAAATTCTAAAGAGGAAACCCTAGCCACCATCACCATCTTTAGAAGAAATTTGTAGAGAGGGGGAGGAGAATCAACATTCAATTCTTCAACATCAAATCAGAACATCTAAGGCAAGTGGTTTAATTACGTTAATTTCAAGCGAATGTTTCCTCCATGCTTAGAAATTTATATAATCGCATTGTTTTGGGAGATTTATAAAAACCCATGAAATTTGAGTTAGAAAGTCAGGTTTTGATATAGGGCTTGCATGTAGAATTATTATTGGGTGATTATACTAAAAGAAATATGACTTTTATGATGCAAAAACGGATTTATTTATGGTAATTGATGACTTTAAATTTCTAGGGTTCATACTCATATGGTTTTGGGAAAATTGGGGATTGATGATAATTTCATGTTGTTTAGGAAGATTTGACCCCTAAATATGTTGAGATACGACCTAAGTATGTTTAGGAATGGTTAGGAACATTAAAACACTGTTGGGATAATTTTGGATGAGTTTTGAGAAGAGGAAGTTTGAGGAAAAACGATTTAGAAATTCTGGGCTCGAAACTGGCATCTCGTTAGAAGACCTGCCCAGGTCGTTCGAACGAGCTCGTTCGAACGAGCTTCTAACGAGGTGACAGTTTGCCTTCTAACGAGTTGGATGTTCGTTAGATACCCCTTTCGTTCGAATGAACTCTCGTTCGAACGACCTCGTTCGAACGAGACTTCTAACGAGTTGACAGAATGGCCTTTTTGGCCTGATTTGATTTCTAATGTCCCGTAACCTGGTTTAATTGTAGAGATAACATTCCCTTGATGACTAATTGATATAGTTGGGATATTTGGGATATATTGAGGAGTAAAACATAGAAGTGTGATTTGAACCAAATGAAAATTGTGGATTAGGACGTGAGTGACTATTACGATGTGAGAACAAGTGACGGCTTAAATATTTGTATTAACCGGGGATATGTGAATTGTGTAACATTATAAGTTGGTATGAGAATGAAAAGTATACCACTAATAAAATTATGGTAATTACTAAGACGTGTGTATGCTTAGTATATGTATATGATTTTATGTGTATGACATACCTACAATACTTGCTATCACGGGAGGTTTGCGTTCGCTTAGGGCCATCTATTCTTTGTGTGCCTACGGGGGGATATAGATTGGTACCTCGAGGACATAGGTCAGAGAAGGACTTATTGGGAAGTTAATAAGACTGCTGATCATGGGAGCGTAGGTATGTGCGTGACCCATGTGATGTGACTGTGTTCGCCTCCATTGTTTGTGATTGTTGATATCTGAGAACGATTCCTGAGAGATTCGAAATGCGTGATCCTTATGTACGTGATGTATCGGGATGGATAGCAGAGTATGTGTGCACCGCAGCTTAGTCTCGGAGTGCTTGTATTGTATATTTATGATGTGAATGATATACAGTTAAATGAACAGACTTGTCATGTTTAATTATGAGAATAATTTATAGTAACTCCTTGAGAGGATAAATAAGGGGATAACCTACAGTAAATTGTAATGCTAATAATTGAGAAATTCGAGTTTATGTAATGCTATCTATTCAAGTGATAACATTGGGAATTTATATTGTGAATCGAGTAGATGGGTTAGATCTTTTGTCGGTTTAGCTAGATATGAATACCACTTAGATGGGTACTGTACGTCAGGAGTGCACAATTAGTCGAGAGGTGAGTATTTCATGTGAGAGCACTTCATGTGAGAGCACGTCCTAACATGTATTTTGCATTTATTGTTTTAATGTTATTAAATCACTTGCTGTTTTTAAAATACTCTCCACTTTCGGGCTCTGACCCGTTTGCTTTCAAATCTACTTTTTGTAAAAACCTTTTAGGTGCCCAACCACAAGGACACCATGCATAGGATTTCCATTCAGGTGACGAGCTGTAGCTGTTGTGGAAGTACAGGGCCTTGCTAGTAGACGCTTCTTTTATCTTGACTCTCTATTCAGTTTTCATCATTTGTAGGGCATGTCGCCCATTTCTTTTAGAGACAATTCATATTTCAGTTATTCAGATTGTTGGCATGTAATTAATTCAGGATATACTGTTTTATTTATTTCAGTGGTGGGATTGTTGTGAGGAGTTTTCCTCCGGACTTATTATTATTTGTTGGTTACTTTATTGAGACTTTATGGTGTATGGTTATGATATTCTTTCATAATTCTTTTATTGTATGTTAATCAGACTTAATTTAAAATTTGACATCTTACTTTTTAAATACTAGGTGGTTAGTAATTATTAAAATGTTTTGGACAGTGATGCTATTAACTGAACCAACTTGGCATTTTGTATTAATTTAATAAATGAGTAGCTACCCGGTATTTAATTAGTCGGGGTGTCACATATATATATATATATATATTAAATTCCCCAACATACCTCATTAAATATAGATAAAAATACATTATATTAAATGGATATGTATGTATGTATGTATGCATTCATATATCATGTATGTATAAAAGTTTTATGTATGTGTGTGTGTACACACACATGTTTGCCAATTTTGTCAAATTTTTCAAAAGCTGTATTTAAAAATAAGTTTATCAAACGCGCACCAATTATTATAAACACAAAAACAAAATTTTAAATATGTATTAAAAACAAAATTTAAATCGAGTTTTTTGAATATAAAACCAAACAGGCCCTCATTCTCAACATATAAATTACTCCAATGAAAGGGGGTGGAGAGAGAGAGAGAGAGAGGTATAAAAAGGAAAAATAAAAAAGATTAGTGTTATGGGTACAAAGTAAGTCCACAAAATCTCCACAAAAAGTAGTGTTATTGGTCCCCTAGCGGAACCCCATACCACAAGACAATGTTTAATAGGTTGGTGAGAGAATAAGTGAACGTCAAATTTTGTGGAGATTTTGGTACTCATATCATTATTCAATAAAAAATGAAGGGAAAAAACTTAACTGTGTCAATTTAGTAAGAACCTCCCCTAAACTCTTCTTAATGTTATATATATAGAAATTGAACCTTTCACAACTATGTTTTTTTAAATAAATGAACCATATGGAAGGAATTTTAGCTTTAAAATTAATTCCAATGATTTTTTTGCAGATAATAGTAGCACTCGTATCATGCCAAGCAACCACCAGTGCACCACCCTTAGAGCAACTACAATGGTGAAGCCTCCACGAAAGGCATAATACCAGACAGATGTGAGTTTTACCTTTCGCCAGCGTGGTTGCGCTGTACTGGTGGGGCTTCCTACGAACTTCTGAAGTTCGTAGGAATTGGTATGAACTTCTTTTGTTCGTAGGAGTTCCTACGAACTTCAGAAGTTCGCAGGAATTTCTACGAACTTCAGAAGTTCGTAGGAAGCTCTAACGTCTGTGGTAAAAATGGTTCCTACGAACTTCAGTTGTTCGTAGGAATTCCTATGAACTTCTGAAGTTCGTATGAATTGCTACGAACAACTGAAGTTCGTACCAATTCCTACGAACTTCAGAAGTTCGTAGGAAACCTATACAAATTCTCCTTCGCTTTTGTATATTTGCAAAATGTATGCAAATTCATTTACAGAATTTCCTCATTTTTGCTCACCACTCTGATTCAACCAATTTGTTTAAATTGGTAAACTTACCTTTTCTTTTGTACTTTTCCCTCACCATTGTAGTTGCTCTTAGTACCGATGTCCATCTCTCCTATGCCTTCTCTTGCTCCTTACCCACCACTTCCTTCTTTACTTTCTCATCAAAGAGTGAATAACAATGGCAACACAAGAAATACATCTCTTCCTTGTTTGGTCAACTGTCATTCATCTCCTCCTCCTCCTCCTCCTCCTCCTCCTCCTCCTCATCATCATCATCATATGAACACATGGATTTCAGCTCACTTTCTTGAACCAAGTCAAAACAACTCTCTTCTCTCCTTTTTAAAACCATCTCAGTTGAACCCTTAAAATCTTCGAAAAGCCGCCTTCTCTTCAACTCACCGTTTTCAATGGCCGCCCATCGCTCTCTAACTAATTCCAAAGCTGTATCATTGTTTCTCACCTTCGACGTGTATACTTCAGGATACTTAATTCTTTTCTCTAAACAAGACATGAGTTATCTTCTCCTGGTAAGTTTCTCAGCAGTTGAAGAAGGTTAATATTAGTGGTGTCCGAGTCTGTTGAACATCCAAAGCTTATTTTGTTGTGTGAAGGTGGTCCCATTCTTGTTGAAGGACTGTCTTTACTTGTATCTGCTACAACTTCAGAATTTTTCATGGTGGGGTCTTTTCTTTTACCCAATCTACTGGTGGCATTTTCAGCCAGGATTTGATTGAATGTTGGATTTTTACCTAAGTGTGGCAAAATGGATGAGAGTGTAGCGGGATGTGATCACAGCCCACATTGTGTCATCAGTTCCTTTATTTGAAATTTGGGGTTTGATATGAGATGAGAATGGTTATGACATTATTACATTACTTTACAACCTGTTTAAAGTTAAAAGGACAAGAGGAGAAGATGGTTAAAGACCCTTTGGTGAACTACGGTATCTTTTTCCATGGATTAATGAAAAACGGAACTTGAGATATAGATCTCTTACTAAAAAATGTTTGATCAAATAGGCTGCTCAGAACTTTGAGTACTAATTTACAAGTAGGAAAATAATAAAATACACATCAGTATTAACTCGGAGCCATTACATTGATCCACAAAAGATTTTTGGGGTTAGAATTGATCAAATTAAAATAACAAGATTATAAAAATGGGAAGAGAGGAGCGGTAGAAGAGATCTTCACTGAGGCAATTTGAGTAAGTACATGGAGGTATGATCCATTAAGCTTAGGAAATGTATAAATCATCATACACGTCATCCTTTGCACCTACATGTAATTTGCCCTAATAAATTCACCCATTCAAGCAACACCTTAAAAAAAGAATTATAGTATAATAAAAAACTTTTTTGAGTGAGCCCCTAATATTAATGTCATTATTAAACACAAATCCCTGAATGATGGACGTCAATCTCCGTTAAAGAAAACTTCAATCTATAATTTGACTTAAACCCTCTTATATTTTATGAAAAAAATGTCATCTTCTTCCCTTATTCATCTTTCTTTCCCAAAGAAAAGACCCTCAAACCTGATTTCAAAAACCCTATAATAATTGATGAAAATTAAATACAAAGCCACCTAATATTATTTGAAGGCAGAAAGGGTCACAGCAAGGACATGGAGATGGTTTCAAAAATGATCTCAAAACACATCCTCAGAATTTGATATCATACAAATCCACCTAGAATCTTCACTAACTCCACCTAGAAATCGAAGTAAGTCACATCCTCGAAACAATCTTTATCTTTCTATACTCTAAAATGCTGTACAAGAATTAATAACCCTTCTCTTTGAGAGTGTCCACGTAGACACCTTCATTTTTTCTATTTCTCTCTCCATCTGTATTCCATTTTGACTCCCCCTTTTGATTTCCCCTTACACCAACTTATTACATTCAATGCAAAAAACTCTTCTAATTCCAATTCAGGTTCACCCAATATATATTTCTTCATTTTTCATCTAAAATACAAATACCAAAAATGAGTTGGTCTCCCACCCTCTTCACCAACCATCAATTTTCTCTTCCGATCTTGAGGTAAAAAAACACCCTTACCATATTTTGTCCCTGACTAAGGTTTGCTCAAATTAACTTGATTATAGAAATTCCTCAATTCGACGGATATACCATTAAAACTCCTCAAGCCCGAGTGTCAGTAGGAAAAAGGCAAAAGAGTTTTTTCATCAATATTACCAACCCCGAGTGTCAGATTTGAGGATAGGACAAGAGTAAAAGGGTCAATTTTCCATCAATATTACCAGAGATTTTGATTGTCTACACTGATCCATTGACCAAAAATGAAAGCTCTCATCTCCTAGTTCACTTTTCTCTCAATACCAATCACTGAATAACAAGAATTTCAATCTAGACACCATCAAAGATCTGATGAAACTATTCAAAATCGAATTCTACAAAGCCTGGGCATCCATGGAGCTCGATCATGAGAAACAAGTAGAAGAAGTCGAGATCTCGATGAGAGAGGCTGAGGATTCTATGGATTCGGCCGTGAAGGAAGCTATGGAAGAGTTTAGAAGGTTTAAAGAGACCAAACTTCTTCCTGAGTTGATCTGCCAAGTCATATTAGGTCAAAGATCAGGTAGCCAATTTGCTTTCATATGCATATTTTTCTTTGATCTAAGCAAATTATGGTTTCATAAATGCATACATCAATCCAATTTCTGGACGAGATTAATCGTAGTTTACCCGATAAAAAGCATCAGTTTAAGAATTGAAAACCATCTCAAGAGTAGCCATGGTTTGTGTATTTTTATGTGTGTCTGGGGGCATTTATGGGCGAGAGATGGAGAGAGGGGTTAGATGGAGGTTTTAATTTCAATGAAGAATCTTATTATTTGGTTATTTTTTTACCTGGTTATATTTGGGTGGAATGGAAGTCACTTGTTTGTTTGTATAGTATAAATTTCCTTTCTTCAATAATCTTGAGGTCAGAACACTGATTCGTCCATGTAAAAGTTTTGAGTTTCATGGCCTTAACCTGTGTTAGTATTGAACACTTCAAGTAGTGTGAAATTGACCCTAGGTGAATATTTGATTGAAATAATGGGTAAATATTTATGAATCATTTTTTTTTTGTTAATGTCATATTTGATCAAAATGTAAACATATTGAATTCATGAAATTGATGTGCATCGTATTATTATGAGTCTACATTCAAGAAAAATTGAATTCACGAGAAAATGTCCAAATGAGGGATAAAATTATGTATTTTAATCTTACATTATACCAAAAAGGAACTATAATTTCTTTTTTTTAATAGGGGATTTTTATATATTATAATTTTTTTTACTAATTTCTTTTTAAAAGCACCATAAAGAGTGGAATTTCCACGAATATTATGTTTTGACATTTGATGAATGATTTAAAATTTTGTTGTAGACTTCTTAAAATTTTTCTACTTTTAAAATTGGTATATATTTAATGGTTGTGAGGTGTTCGATGAAATTGGAATATTGTTAATGGATTATTATTTTCATTTGTTGTTGAATATGTTTTTAAACTTGATGGGAGAGTTGTAATGAGCTATTAGTGTTTGGAGTATTTCTGATGTATGTGAGACTTTGATGAAATTGCAATAGTTGAATTTATTTTTAAGATTTCAATCATTAGTATATGTGCATTAAAAAAATTCATGCGTATAAATTTTAGTGATTTCTATATACGGTATGATTTTTACAAAACAACTATGTGAATATTATGGCCCGCGCATCGCGCGGGTATATACCTAGTTTACAATATAACTACACACCAAGAATTCTCTCAAATTTGATAATGATTATGTACATTTTTTCTCAGAAATATTTAGTATATATTGTTCATATGTTGGTAAATGAGTCTTCTAGCCATTGATTCGATCGGGAAGAGTATAGCTTATATCCTGGCGCTTAGATGAGGTGATAAGACATCATTAATAAGGAGATCCTTGGCGCCTGTTTTTGTGGTCCCACAAATGCTAATGCAATGCAAGTTGTGAGGACATAAAAAGACATAAATTTTCAATTGAGTCCTTTGTAGTTTTGGCTCAATTCCGGACAAAAACGTTTGAGTCATAGGATAGAGTTATTGATCATCCTCAGAGCTTATGATGTACTAAAGTTGAAGACGTAGCGGCCAAGATATTAAAGCTTTATCAAATGGCGAGTTTATTATGCCTCGTTTCTGCGTCATCAACAATGTTCCGTTTACTCCAAAGTCATGAATGCACTTTAATATATATATATATATATATATATATATATATATATATATATATATATATATATATATATATATATATATATATATATATATATATATATATATAGGAGCTTGGAACATTTTTATTGGGTGAACTTTTAGTTTAAACTGTTGTTTCTTTTTAGAAAGATTTTATTAAAACTTTAAAATAAAGTATATAAAGTTTGTGGGCTAAAACTAAAATTTTCAACTTTCTGGAAGTTCATTCGAATTGTCGTTCGAACAAGTTTGTCTTTCAAAAAATAATGTCGTTCGAACGAGTTTGCCAACGAGTTCCCACATTGGCCACTGGAATGTCGTTTGAACGAAAATGATGTTCGAGCGAGTTTTCCAACGAGATTTCTAACGAGTTCACACTGGAACTTCGTTAGAAGGCTCGTTCGAACGAAAATCTCGTTCGAACGAGTTTTGGTGGGAACAATTAATTGCCAATTTTGAATAGTTTTTTCCCACTTTCCCACTTATTTCCCCACTAACTTTTTACCTGAATAACTAAGTGCGGAAACCAAGTTTTCCAACTTAATTTTTTCACATCTTTCCATCTCCAAGAGAGAGTTTAAGAGCATAATTTCAAAAGGAAAAGGTTCATTGTTTAAGTGTTGTTGTTTTTCAAGAAAAATCTTTTAAACACTTATTTCACGCCCAAAGTTTGTTTATCCAAGTTCCTTTATATATATATACATTGCTTGCAGTATTTGGCACCGGTTTACTCTACATATTGAAGAGTTCATTTGGGTTTGCTTCTACATCCCACAATGAAGAAGAAGTTTGCATTGATTTATCCACTTGGAGAAAGGTTCCTTATTCGGGTGGCGGTGACCATAAAAAGTCTGATCGATGGATTCCGAGATCACGGTGGAGCTCCGTGGTTATTCGCTAGGCGGAGGTGTATACAAGAAGGAGCGTCAGGGCTTAAGAGGGATCGAGTCGAGTGTTGTTAGTTTTACTATCTTGTATTTGTAAAACCATACTTAGTGGATTTGAGGCTAGGGCCATCCGAGGTTTTTTCCTGTTGTGGGTTTTTCCTCGTACATCGCGGTGTAGTGATTCATTGTTTATTTTATCTTTCACAATACTCACCTAGAACGAATGCTTAGGTAAAAAGATAAAATTTGTTTTAATCACTCCATGTTTAATTTGGTGCTAAATAAATATTGGGTAATATGTTAATTTAATTCAAGTCATTTAATTTAATTTGATAAAATTGGTTTGGCCTAATTTGAAAATATTGAAAATATGACTTAGGCTAATTTTTAGGACTTGGGTTAGATTAATTTGGTTTAAGTGAAATTTAATTTTGTTTGGATTTAATCATATTTCACTTTGTTTAATTTTAATTTGAAAAGAAATTAAAATTTGTTGTTTAATTGAACCATCAACGCTTCCGCATATTTAGAAATTAAAATTATTACTTTTTGAAGTAAAAGATTTAGAATTTAAAATCGGGGGCCTCGTGTTCCAACAAGTGGTATCAGAGCCAAAACGATAAATTCTTTCGTTAAAGATCCTTTAAATATTTTTTGGCTAAAATGGAATTTTCTCCATTCTCAAAATTTCCTATTTTTCGATGAATCTAATTACGCGTATTGGAAAGCGCGTATGAAATCGGTACTAAAATCTATTGACGAGAGAGTTTGGATGTCTGTTGCTAACAGGTAGTCCCCACCTGCTCATTGAGTCGACAATGAGTGTGTTCCCAAACCCGCCGATAGATGGAGTGAAAATGAATTTAAACTTTCAAATTTTAATTTCTGTGGTTCAAATGCCTTGTTTAGCATTGTCACACCGGATGAATTCCGTCGCATTATGACGTGTGAAATCGCTAAAGAAGCTTGGGATATTTTACAACTCACTCATGAAGGTACAAGTTTCGTAAAAGCTTCAAAACTCCAAAACCTCACCACTCAATTTGAAACCATCAAAATGAACGATAAATAAACTTTTGATGAATTTTATGCTAGACTTTCCGATATTGTTAATTCATCTTTTAATCAGGGAGAGAAAATACCCAACAACCGTGTAGTAAAGAAAATTTTAAGGTCCCTTCCCGATAGATTTATTTCAAAAGTGACCATTTTAAATTCTTTACCAACTTTAGCCTCTACGAAATTAAAATAGCTTGTAGCTGATTTACAAACCTATGAACTGGACATGTTTCCCTCTAAATCTGAAAAGAAAATTGAAAAAGGCATTGTCGAAAAGAGGAAAAATAAGTAGTAGAGAGCGATAGTGAAAGTGACTCGGAAGACATGGCTATATTTTCTAGGAAATTTCGAAAATTTCTTAAACTTAACAAAGATAAATTTAAAAATGATTTTAAGAAATGTGAAACTTCTAAGCATGACAAAGCCGAAAGGATCCCTGAAACTCCTAAAGAAAATATAAATAGGGATGAGTCAAATAGGTGTTTTGGTTGTGAAGGGTATGGCCATGGGGCTTCTGAGTGCCCCACTAAACTAAGGAGAGAGGGTAAGAACCAATTTATTTTAATGCAACCCTTAGTGATAGTTATTATGAAGAGGGACTCGACTCCCCCACTAAGCCCAACTTTGTGGCTTTTATGGATAGTCATGTGAGCAGCGATAATGAATCTTCCCATGAACATATTCAAACACATAACACTTCCGTGGTTAAAGTTTATGATTCCCTTATTTTTTATGGTAGTGAGAGTGAAGAAGAAAGAGAGAGTGAAAATGAAGAAGAGGTTGAGTGAACTTAAAAATGCTTTTCAAGAACTTTATGAAGAATCTATTAAATTAAAAAGAGCTAATTTGAAGTTAGAAGCGAGTTTAAAAGAGCGTGCCAAGGTCATTGATGATAGTGCATTAGTGGAAGACCTTAGGACACGAGAGAGAACTCTTCGAGAGAAGCTTCAATATGTAGAAGGCGAGAGAGATAGCCTTAGAGGTTTAATGGAATCCTTGAAAAGGAGCTTCTTGAGTTTGAAGAGAGAAATGTTTTATTAGAGTCTAATATTTTAGAATTGAAAAATAAATTAAAAGACTCTAGAAAAGTCAAATTTGATTTGGAGTGTAGGTTCAAAAAATTAGATAAAATATTAGGAACGGTCCAAATTAAAAGTGACACTTGTGGTTTAGGCTTCGATACTTGTAATGAACCAACTCAAAAAGCCAAAACCATTGTTTTAGGAAAATCGCCTAGGAAAGCCTTTAGAGATCACTCCTTAGGTAAATCTTTTCGTCGTGACTTTAAGTGTTCACATTGTGGTCGAAAAGGTCATCTTAGGAAATTTTGTTTTGATCTTAAACGAGGTCCTAGTAAATCCCAACGTAAGGCAACCAAGGTAGCCAAGATTCCTACACCCCGAGATTGTCATTCGTCATTAGTTTGGGTTAGGAGATAGGGTATTTGATTCTCATTTACTTTCACATGCTTCCTCCCTTGCAAAATATAAATGTTGAATGTGTTAGTTTTATTTGCATATTTTAGCTTTTGTGCTCCATACTATATTATCATGCTAAATGTATGCTTGTTTAGTCATTTTATAGTCTATGCTCCATACTCAATCACATGCTAGAATAATGATTTTTGTTTATCTTTTGTATTATATTTCTTTCACTTTTGTTTGCATTAAATGAAAAAATACAAAAAGATTTTTGTTTATCATTTGTGTTTTATTTTTTTTTTGCAATTTAACATTAATGAAAAATACGAATGATCATTGTTTGTCTTTAGAGTATATATTTTTATTTTTGGTTAAAAATTATAAAAACTCAAAAAGAATTTTATTTTGTGTGTATTTTAGTTTGACACACTTTATATGGCATATACTTGTGTTAGAATCCCATCTTTTATGCTCCCATGTGGCTAGAACTTTTGGTTAAGATTGTCAATCCTTAAAATGTTCTTTACCATGCTTATATGGAGTAGTTGGATTTTGTGTTGATATAATGGATTCTATTTTTATATACGTCTCTTCACACATGCACGAGCTCTTTTGAAATTTTAACTTCATATGTGTATTTGAGCTTTGTGAGATGTTCTCCTACCAATCGTGTCATTTACATATTTGTGACCTAGGAGGACTAGTGCATGTCAAAGTCCGTTGCACGTGAGATTTGTGAGAAATAAAAAATGATAAATATAAATGTGCATGGGGAAGGGCTCCGAAAGGAATAATTATCCTTTGCGAATAGTGAGCCACCTTTTGTTTGGACCTAAAAGAAATACGTGGTCCAACGGCCTAAAAATAGAATTATGGCATTAAAAAGAAAAATAATTGCCAAGGCCTATGTTTGATTGATATATTCATTCAAAATTAATATATGCTTATCGAGGGAGATTGGATGGTATATCAACGGTTTGCACAATGTTCGTTTATCCTAGTTGCGTTTTTAATGTCATGACTCTATTAGTTTGTATAATCATCAACATGCTAGGCTTGTATGCGTTGTGTATGTTTGTTCATTGAGTTCAATTTATATTGTCACATGAGGTTATATTCAAATGTGATAAAGTTTGCAATCAATTGAGAACTCCGTGAACATGTTTTAAGTGATTGGGTCTAAATTTAATTGTTGCTAGTTCACACCCTAACACTTTCGTTTCCATATGACATATTTTTTCCATACGAGTGTGAAAAGCTTATCTTATTTTGTGTCATTTGTGTGTTTATATCTATATATTTTTACTTGAGTCTATTACGTATATATTATATATACATATATATGATATTTTATTTAAGTCTTTGCCATGTTTAGCTTGTCCATTTATGCTTCAATTCATAATTGGTACCTTATTTGTTGCGTAGTTTGTTTGACACATGCTTAGAATATATTTGTCAATTTGGTACCATTTGTTTTCACATCATAGTCGGTATTCATTTGTATAGATTAGTTATGATTTGGTTGCCTATGTGCTTTAATGTTCTCATCACTTTATGCACTAATGCATATTTAGCTTGTTATCCCATTCTATTTATCCCTCGTTTAGTTTAAGGGGTGTATATACATTAATTGGGGGAGATAAGTTAATTATTTGATTCTTTAGCCTTTGTTTATTCCTGAACAAAAAGGAGGAGAATGATAGGGGGAGAAATGGTATCTAATCCTATTGTAATCGTATCTTAGTTTGTGAGATTTAAATTAGGGGAGTCGCTATCTTCTTAGGTTGGTCATAGTTGATAAAGGGGGGAATTAATTTAGGGGGAGTATTTAATTTACATGTTTTTAATATTCTTGATATTCCCTATGCGTTTGATAGTTTGCTTAAGTGTGCAGGAATTCTTCTTAATGGCAACATCCATCATCGGGTAAAGATATTGATCCTTGAGTTGTTTAAGTCAAGCATTGTATTTTTATTTTGGGTGGGACTCCTTTATAAGTCTAGTAGAGCTTGATGGCCCTTTAGGATTGTTGTTGGTTTTTGTCTCAGAATAACTAAAGGGGGAGATTTGTAAGGACACAAATTTTTAATTGAGTCATTTGTAGTTTTGGCTCAATTCCGGACAAAAACGTTTGAGTCATAGGATAAAGTTATTGATCATCCTCCAAGCCTATGACGTACTAAAGTTGAAGCTATAGCGGCCAAGATATTAAAGCTTCATCAAATAACGAGTTTATTGTGCCTCGTTTCTACACCATCAACAATGTTCCGTTTACTCCAAATGTATGAATGCATTTTAATATATATATATTGGTGCTTGAAACATTTTTATTGGGTGAACTTTTAGTTTAAACTGTTGTTTATTTTCAGAAAGATTTTATTAAAACATTAAAATAAAGTATATAAAGTTTCTGGGCTAAAACTAAAATTTTTAACTTTCTGGAAGTTCGTTCGAATTGTCGTTCGGACGAGTTTGTCGTTCGAACAATAATGTCGTTCGAACGAGTTTGCCAACGAGTTCCCACATTGGCCACTGGAATGTCGTTCGAACGAGAATGATGCTCGAACAAGATTTCCAATGAGATTTCTAATGAGTTCACACTAGAACTTCGTTAGAAGGCTCGTTCGAACGAGACTTCGTTCAAACAAAAATGTCGTTCGAACGAGTTTTGGCTGGAACATTTAATTAGCAGTTTTTTCCCACTTTCCCACTTATTTTCCTATTACCTGAATATGTAAGTACAGGAACCAAGTTTTTTAACTTAACTTTTTCAAATCTTTCCATCTCCAAGAGAGAGTTTGAGAGCATAATTCCAAAAGGAAAAAGTCCGTTGTTTAAGTGTTGTTTTTCAAGAAAAATCTTTTAAATACTTGTTTCACACCCAAAGTTTGTTTATCCAAGTTCCTTTATATATATATACATTGCTTGGAGTATTTGGCACCGGTTTACTATACATATTGAAGAGTTCATTTGGGTTTGCTTCTACATTCCACAAAGTAGAAGAAGTTTGCGTTGATTTACCCACTTGGAGAAAGGCTCCTTGTTTGGGTGGCGGTGACCATAAAAAGTCCGATCGGTGGATTCCGAGACCACGGTGGAGCTCTGTGGTTATTCGCTAGGCGGAGGTGTATACAAGAAGGAGCGTCGGGGCTTGATAGGGATGGAGTCGAGTGTTGTAAGTCTTACTGTCTTGTATTTGTAAAATTATACTTTGTGGATTTGAGGCCAGGGTCGTCGGAGGTTTTTTCCCGTTGTGGATTTTTCCTCATACATCGCGGCGTAGTGATTCATTGTTTATTTTATCTTTCGCAATACTCACCTAGAACGCATGCTTACGTAAAAAGATAAAATTTGGTTTAATCACTACATGTTTAATTTGGTGCTAAATAAATATTGGGTAATATGTTAATTTAATTCAAGTCAGTTAATTTAATTTGATAAAATTGGTTTGGCCTAATTTGGAAATATTGAAAATATGAGTTAGGCTAATTTCTAGGACTTGGGTTAGATTAATTTGGTTTAAGTGAAATTTAAATTTTGTTTGGATTTAATCTTATTTCGCTTTGTTTAATTTTAACTTGAAAAGAAATTAAAATTTGTTGTTTAATTGAACCATCAATGCTTCCGCATATCTAGAAATTGAAATTATTACTTTTTATAGCAAAAGATTTAGAATTTAAAATCGGGGGCCTCGTGTTCCAACACAAGTCATGGACTCGCAAAGGGCAGTAAGTCTCAAACCCACCGCTAAGCGTACTTCAAGCATTTGAGATCCGGTCCCCTTACGACTCGCACTGCGCCCCTGGAACAATTAAGTTAAAAAGTTACCCATTCAATATTCATCAATATTAGGAGGATAAATTTGGTGAGCAAATTTTTTTTTTTTACTGTTTTGACGTTCAAACAGCAACTCTTTTTTTTTAATAGAACCATGCCCAACTTTTATTGAAAAAAGAAACAGTGGGGAATAACCCCCCACCCGTGGCATACGTCAATGGTGGGCAACGTGAGCGCCGATGCTCGAAAAAGACTCCAAAATATCAGTACAAAATCTAGTTTTAGAACCTTTAAAAGATAAAATATGAAAAGCAAGCTTAATCTCCCCACAATCAGAGAGAAAATGGAATTTTCCTTCATTGTCACCCCCTCAAAATTTCTTTTATTCCTAGCACACCATAAGTGCCAACAAATGAAAGCCGAAATCATACGACAAAGAATGCCTCTGATCTTGTCACCTTTTAAATTTATCTACCACGTCATCAAATTGTCCATAAATGTTGATGAAGAAATTCTCAACCCTGGTAAGTCATAAAATCGTCTCCAAATAGATTGAGCAAGTGGGCTACTCCAAAAAAAAGATGATCTTTATCTTCTTCGCAAGTTATAGTGCAACATCTACATTTTGAGACCAAAGGGATTTTAAGTAGCTTTATATAAGCATCAATGGATACGCCTCTATGAAGTAGACACCACATGAAAACCGAAATTTTAGGGCCAATTCTCCTATCCCATATAAGTGAAAAGGATCTTCGAATACATCATTTTTCCCTCACCAACTGCCAAGCCGATTTGATACTAAAATTGCCTTTTGTGTTCATTGACCAAGTTCCCGCATCAAAGTCAAACATTTTTTAAAAGTCAACCCAAAAATGTTGCACCTTCTCCACACTTGCGATGAAACCGATGTAGATCCCTTAAAATTTTGCGACTCGAATTTTTCATATTTACTATGCATGAACCGAGACCATGGGAACGTAAAGAGTACTCTTTAATTTGGGACGTAAAGAGTACATGTTAAATCACATCTTATTATGTTGTTCCTTACTTTCCTCATCTTAAATAATTTACCCTAACTCAACTCACACTTTTATTATGGTAATTATTTTATATTCTGCAAATTTTTTAGAGTTCTTGAGATGAGGGTTAAGGGTTGTTGGGTTTGGAGAAAAAGATTAAGTGGGGAAGGAAAGTATTCTGGTTTATAAAAAAACGTACGGGGTTAAATAAACAAGTGAATCAGGAGTGGTTGTGTAATGGAGAAGTAATGGTGTCAAGATTTAAGTAGTTATGTCTAATATTTTAACATAAAGGGGGTTCAGCCTAAATACAGCATTATACATGGGTTAAGTGAAAAAAATCTGGTTAGAGTATGGGGTCAAAACAAGACCCCGCAGTAGCTACGTAAGATCAATTTTCTTCTATGCATTATTCTATTTAAGTTAACCATTGAATGGCTATGTTCTCTTTTTCCAATTCTCATTACGTCTTAGGCCCAGACCTCAAGCATCTGTTCAGACACAAGCTTGATCAAGAACCATTTCTAAAAACATCATAATTTTACAACCATAAAGTTCCACCCTAATCACAATCTTTTTTTATGAGAACATATTTCATCAGTATTCATGTGGCTGGAATAATATTTGGCAACGCCCAACTATGATCTACATTTTACAGTACTTGAATGCCACTGGTCTTTCTTCGTTCTTACATTAGCTACTAGTTCAAAACATCTCTGATCATTGCTTCTTGATTAATATTTAAGAGAGAATGAACACATTTGTCAGCAGACAGGGATTTTAAGGGCTAACAATAAAATCCAGGGCTTCAAAAAAAAATGCCTAGAACCCAGAGGTTAAGAGTTTGATATGTATTCTTTAATATCTTTACCATCTATAGCATCAAAGAAAAAGAACTTCTTGAGGGGGGGGGGCTTGCTTGATATTGCTTTAATAAGTTCCAGTGAGACCAAAGAGAGGGTAAATATAAAATTAAGTGAAAACACATTGAAGAACTCAAGAATTCCTCCAATTATTGCACAAACATTACAAACACTGAAATGATTGCAAGGGGATTCTCTTGAAGATACTACCAATCTCTCTAGCAGAGAATCAGGAATCTGAGACTCATTCAATGATTACAATGGGATAAAAGGTTGTCTATTTAAGTAGAGGCAGGGGCATGGCATCAATCATTACAAACACTGAAGTGATCAATATCAAGTAAATAATATACATGCGCTTGACAAAGTTCCTTCTTCAACTTCAGAACATTAGGAAGGTCTGCAATTGAAGTCTCTTCGAACCTTTCAATCACTGCAAATAATCGGCAAGAATAAATTAATGATAATACATCCCAAGTATCAAAAGAAAAGACAGAAGGTATGAAACCTATGAAGCACGGATACTTTGTTAGGGTCCCCTTACCTATATCGGATACTCATACACGAATATCTTCCCAATACATATCCAAGGAGTATCTAAAGCGTATCGAAAATTAAAAAAATAAGTCACGCGTGTTCTATATGTATCCACATATCCCACTTCATTTTTTATTTTTTGGATAAGTCTTGGAAACCTGAGATGGTATAGTGAGGTACTCGGAAGAAACAGTGAGGGCACTTGATTAATGCCATTTTGTAATTTAAGAAAACAAGTCGAATATAAAGTTGTATTTTTTATAAACTATTCAGAATTAGTCATTTGTCCCATTACAGTCAGAATGGAAAGTCAAACTAATACAAGCGTTGTCACTTTGCATGTAGTCAAAAAACATTTGAACATTTATGATAAATATAAGTGGGTATATTTATTTTTTATACACAGTATCGACTCAAATATTCTTTGTAGTCATATGATTTGTTTAATTAGTAAATTTAATGCATACAAAAGAAATATTATACTATTATTTTATTATCGTTTTCAAACATGCCGCATCCTAATTTTTTTTGTTTTACCGTACCCACGTATCATATCTGTGCTTCTTAGAGGTCTTTGTGGTGAACTCCATGCTTCAGTTGTATAACTTACTAAATAAGTCTGATGTCCCCATCAAACATGACGCCACAATGGCGATGATCATTGTTTGGGTTTCAAATATCTTGCAACTGACGTGAGTCTCATCTTGTCGTTCTGAATTCCCATCTTTCAATTTCCCAAGAATTCGAGAGACCAAAATCCCAACAGATTAACGAGAAGGATCAGAATTATTCATTATAGAATTCAAGACACGCAGAGAGAGTAATTGCAAAGAGAAACGCATTTATAGCCTTAAATTTTTTCCGAAATTTTGTAATTCTATCACTTTATATGTGTGTGTGTGCGCGCGCGCGCGCACTCCGTGTGTGTGTGTGTGTGTGTGTGTGTGTGAGCATTGAAAGGAAGGAGGATTTTTCTTCTTTTGTTGCAATTTTTGGCGACCCAACTTCTCGGCGACCCTCTTATCGGTGACGCAAGGTATTTTTTCAGTCAGGAATTTTTTTTCTCTCTGTTCTGTTTTGTTTCAAGTTAGAACATTTTTTTTCACTTGTAATCTTTATATGTTGATTTCAACAAATTTTTTTTGGTCTGCTTTGTCGTCTATAACCAAACCTTCTATTTTTATTTTTTGTTCTTTTCCTTCTTCAACATGTATTCTTTGTTCTGTTTTTCAAGTCTAGAACTTCTCTTTTTTAGCCTCAATATTTTTTGTTCTTTTTTATTTTATTATTTTTTTTCTCTGCTATTTAATTTTTACTTCTTGGTGAATCAGTTTGTGTATTTCACATGGAATAATCTGAAGTGCTATAATATCAATGTATGCATTGCTGAAACAATTTGATAGCTGCTCAAACATATCAATTTATACATTGATAGTTGCTCACACATATCAGTGTATACATTGCTATGCAATTTGTTTATTATTTCTTCAATTTATTTACACGGTATCAAGTCTAATACATGTGCACATCACTTAATGTTGATTGGTTAATCTGATTGGTGGTAATTTAACATTTTTACAATTTGTTCGTTTGTTACAACAATTTATTATGCTAAATTAGACAATTGGAATAGCTTTTGAATGAAAAAATATTTTTTTTATAATTTTTCGTAAAAAGTGTGCCTCGATTTAGTCAGGAACGCGCCTCACACCTAGGCTTCACGGAAACCTTTGTGCCTTGGTGCGCCTTTCGCCTCTGACAACTATGTAGGCCCATGACCATCAATATCTTTTGGCCAAAAACAATATACTATAGTTCTGTCTTTCTCCAAGAAGAATAATACATACTAAAATTATCTCGAACATCATTTCTCTAGCATGCATAATATCTGCAGAATATAAATAAAAAATCAAGGAAAGAGCTAGAAATGTGTACATCATATTATAAGAGATATAAAGACTGAAGAAAGGATGGATCATTTTCCGCACCTCATTCCAAAGTATGTGTGGAAAAAGAAAAAAAGGCAATTTTTTTTTTCTAACATGCTTCAAGAATGCTAAAAAATTGATGGTGATTGTTCCAAGCCCTCAGTCTAGGTTATGAAAAGCATTATCAATTGACTTAGGGTATGTTTGATAACACTAATTTTTCATGAAAAATGCAATATATGGAGTCATTTTCATCTTTTGGATATTTGATAAATAAAATTTTCTATGCAATTGATTTCTTTAAAACAAATCACGTAACCACTTTTTCCACAAAAGATGGAATTAAAAAAACTCCTTCCACCTTGTTATTCATTTTCCAGGGAAAAGAATTACCACACCAAAAATTGATAAAAAATCCAGAAAATGAATAAAAATCTAAAAATAATGAAAAAAATCCAGAAAGTGAATAAAAATCCAAAATAAAAAAAAATCCAGAAAGTGAATAAAACCCTAAAAATAATGAAAAAAAATCCAAATAATGAATAAAAACCCAAAATTAATGAAAAAAACACAGAAAATGAATAAAACTCCAAAAATAACGAAAAAAATATGAAAAATAAATAAAAAGCCCAAAAATATTGAAAAAAATTCACAAAATGAATAACAACCCAAAAAGTAATGAAAAAAAATCCAAAAACATTTTAAAACCCCAGAAAAAATGAAAAAAACCCAAAATATGAATAAAACCCAAAAATAATGAAAAAATCCAGAAAATGAATAAAAACCCAAAAATAATGAAATAAATACATAAAGTGAATAAAACTCCAAAAATAATGAAAAAAATACAGAAAATGAATAAAAACGCAAACAAAAATGGAAAAAAAAACCGAACGTGGATAAAAACCCAAAAATAATGAAAAAAATCCAAAAAGTGATTAAAACCCCAAAAATAATAAAAAAAATCCAGAAAATGAATAAAAATCCAAAAATAAAGACAAAAAATCCATAAAGTGAATAAAAATCCAAAAGTAATGAAAAAAAATACAGAAAGTGAATAAAACCCAAAAAATAATGAAAAAATCCAAAAAATGAAAAAAAAAACACCAAAAATAATTTAAAAAATACAGAAAGTGAATAAAACTCCAAAAATAATGAAAAAATACAAAAAGTGAACAAAACTCCAAAAATAATGAAAAAATACAGAAAATGAATAAAAACACAAAAACAATGAAAAAATCGAGAATGCGAATAAAACCCAAAAATAATGAAAAAAATACAGAAAGTGATTAAAACCCCAAAAATATTTTTATAAAATCTAGAAAGTGAATAAAAATCCCAAAATATTGAAAAAAATCTAGAAAGTGAATAAAAAACCAAAAATAATGGAAAAAATATAGAAAGTGAATAGAACCCCAAAAATAATGAAAAAAATCCAGAAAATGAATAAAAACCAAAAAATAATGAAAAAATACAGAAAGTGAATAAAAGTTCAAAAATAATGAAAAAAATCCAGAAAATGAAAAAAAACCAAAAATAATGAAAAAAATATAGAAAGTGAATAAAACTCCAAAAATAATGAAAAAAATACAAAAAATGTTAAAAAAATAATGAAAAAAATTCACAAAACGAATAAAAACCCAAAAATAATGAAAAACATACAAAAAGTGGATAAAACTCAATAATAATGAAAAAAATCCAGAAGGTGAATAAGAATCCAAAAATAATGAAAAAAAATACATAAAGTGAATAAAACCACCAAAATAATGGAAAAAATCCAAAAAATGAATAAAAACCCAAAAATAATGAAAACAAATACCGAAAGTGAATAAAACTTAAAAATAATGAAAAAAATCCAGAAATTGAATAAAAATTCAGAAATAATGAAGAAAATCCAGAAAATTCATTATGGGGTAGTATTTAAATCTGGTTTTTTTATTCATTTTCTGTATTTTTTATTTTTTCGTATGTTTTAAATATTATTTGTGGGGTTTGATTCACTTTCTGTATTTTTTCATTATTTTTGGGTTTGCATTCACTATCTGGATTTTTTTCATTATTTTTGAGATTTTATTCACTTTTTGTATTTTTTCATTATTTTTGAATTTTTATTCACTTTCTCGATTTTGTTTTCATTATTTTTGGGTATTTATTCATTTTTGAATTTTTTTTCATTATTTTTGGGGTCTTATTCACTTTCTGTATTTTTTTCACTTTTCGAATTTTTTTCATTATTTTTGGGGTTTTATTCATTTTCTTGATTTTTTTCATTAGCTTGGGGGTTTTATTCACTTTTTTGGATTTTTTTCATTATTTTTGGAGTTTTATTCAATTTCTGTATTTTTTTCATTATTTTTGGGTTTGGGTTTTTATTCACTTTCAGTATTTTTTTTCATTATTTTGGGGCTTTATTCATTTTTTGTATTTTTTTTGCATTATTTTTGGAGTTTTATTCACTTTCTGAATTTTTTTATTATTTTTGGATTTTTATTCACTTTATGGAATTTTTCCTTATCTTTGGGGTTTTATTCACATTTTGGATTTATATATTTATTTATTTATTCTTTGAGATTTTTATTAATTTTCTCGGATTTTTTTTATTTTTTTTCCATGGAAAATATTGGGAACCAAACACAAAAGATGAAAAATAGAACATTTTCCACCTAGAAAATATTTGCAATCAAACACCACAAATAAATTTTTTCCATGGAAAATATTTCAAAGTTTTCAATTCCATGAAAATCGACTGTTAAGGCTTATTTTCCATCTTATTTATCAAACACACCCTTACTGTAAAATTCAATGAAGTCCAAGAAATTTTGCACTTCCAGAATTCCAAGGTACCAATCTCTACTACTTAAAAAGAGGGAACTTTCTCTTCGATGGTTAGAAGACTAAACTACCCTCATTATAATTTAAAATTTCTATTATACCCTTAATAATAGTCAACATATCTTTTCTCAACTCATTGGCTCTTACGAAATAACCAGGTTCATTCCATCTCATATTTCTCATATTCTTTCACACATATCAAGAATCCAAATACATTCATGTTCCAACCCAGGAAATCCAAATTCAATTGCCTCAAATTTCATTCTCCAATTCACTCACATTCACGCATCATATCTCTCTCTTATTTATTCAAGCATATGAACCATCAAAATACATTCATTTTTCAACCCTAGAAATTCATCTTTACAAATGGAAGCTCAAACAACTATTTAATTGAGAGTCCATCGTTTCTTTGCTTTTCTTTATTTCATTGCTATCATTTCTTCTGCCAAAATTAAGGTCAATACTCCTAATTCCGTCTATAATTTTTTATTATGCCAGCAAAGTATGCATTTGTTAATTTGAAGATTAAGACAATTACATCAATTTTATAATTATATATATCTCATTGAAGAATTTTGTCTCTCATTTGTGATCAGAGATATTCATTTTTTTCATGTTTTTAGATATGTGTACTTATTACATATTCTAAATTAAATTTTAATTTTAAAGCAATTATATACATTCACATATGCCTATTGTTTTAAATGTTAATAATTTGAAAATTGTGCATACTGATATAAACTTTTTCAGTACTAAAGATTGTACTTATTTTTTGTGATTTTCTTCTACTTACGAAAATTTCACTTATGATAAAAAAAAGGGCAATTTACAATTAGGTCCCTTGGTAACAATTTTTAAATATTTAAGGACAATTTACAATTAGGTCCATTTGTTATGTCACTAGCGTGGACTTCTACAAGAAGGGAATTAGTGGACCTAAGTGTTTAAAATTTGTCAAAATTCCTTTAGTGTATAAAATTTGTTCGTAAAGGACCTAAGAGTATTTTCCCCAAAAACAATTATTACTTTCGCAAGGTGGAAGTTAACTAGATGGTTAGAAGACTAAACTACCCTCATTATAATTTAAAATTTCTATTATACCCTTAATAATAGTCAACATATCTTTTCCCAACTCATTGACTCTTACGAAATAACCAGGTTCATTCCATCTCATATTTCTCATATTCATTCACACATATCAAGAATCCAAATACATTCATGTTCCAACCCAGGAAATCCAAATTCAATTGCCTCAAATTTCATTCTCCAATTCACTCACATTCACGCATCATATCTCTCTCTTATTTATTCAAGCATATGAACCATCAAAATACATTCATTTTTCAACCCTAGAAATTCATCTTTACAAATGGAAGCTCAAACAACTATTTAATTGAAAGTCCATCGTTTCTTTGCTTTTCTTTATTTCATTGCTATCATTTCTTCTGCCAAAATTAAGGTCAATACTCCTAATTCCGTCTATAATTTTTTATTATGCCAGCAAAGTATGCATTTGTTAATTTGAAGATTAAGACAATTACATCAATTTATAATTATATATATCTCATTGAAGAATTTTGTCTCTCATTTGTGATCAGAGTTTGTATTTTTCATATTCATTTTTTTCATGTTTTTATATATGTGTACTTATTACATATTCTAAATTAAATGTTAATTTTAAAGCAATTATATACATTCACATATGCCTATTGTTTTAAATGTTAATAATTTAAAAATTGTGCATACTGATATAAACTTTTTCAGTACTAAAGATTGTGCTTATTTTTTGTGATTTTCTTCTACTTACGAAAATTTCACTTATGATAAAAAAAGGGCAATTTACAATTAGGACCCTTGGTAACAATTTTTAAATATTTAAGGATAATTTACAATTAGGTCCATTTGTTATGTCACTAGCGTGGCTTCTACAAGAAGGGAATTAGTGGACCTAAGTGTTTAAAATTTGTCAAAATTCCTTTAGTGTATAAAATTTGTTCGTAAAGGACCTAAGAGTATTTTCCCCCAAAAACAATTATTACTTTCGCAAGGTGGAAGTTAACTACTACAATAGTTGATGTAACTAAAATAAATACTTAATTTATGGTTTATTGTCATTCTTATATAATTTCTAATTACGAAAATTTCACTCATGGTAATAAATTGTTTTATTATTTTCACAAGGTGAAAGTTTAATATTTTGGTACTACTGATAAGACAAGTACATAAATTTATGGTATATTGTCATTATTATATAATTTCTAATTACGAAAATTTCACTTATGATAACAAAAAAAAAATCGTATGGTGGAAGTTCATTATTACATACATTAGTTGATGGCACTAAGACAACTATTTACTTTTGGAGTTTATTGTCATTCTTATATAATACGATGTTCTTACTCTTTACAAGTATGTTAACAGTAGTAGGAATGTAATTTGATAGTTCGTAAGAAATTGTTATCATTTCACTTTTTCGTAAGTAATTGTTAATTCTTGTAGGACATTGTCAACATTGGTGGTACAAGCTCAAATTGTGAATCTGAGAGTGAAGGAATTTTACTTTTGTTTACGTGGTATGTGAAGTACTTAATACCATATTTAAACTGTTTCGTACAATTTATATTCGAGATGGTAATATATTTCGTTTGAATTTTTGTAGGATATTGTCAATATTTCTTATAGAATTTTGGACTTTCAATCTCATAGTGAAGGAATCTTAATTTTATTTACGAGGTAATTGCAATTGATTAATGTATGATTGCGAATTTACTTATCATTTTTTATTTAATTTACTGGCCATTATGAAACCAATTAAAGAAATATGTAGATGAGCTAAAAAAATTCATACGCTTTACAATTTGTAATCTGTAGCTTTTTTTTCTTTATTATGGAAAAGAAAAAAAATTAAAGAGTTAGGAAACAAATTATATCATATCAAGTGAATTATATGAAACACAAACTACGTATGTATAACAAATTATATAGTAGAACCAAGTACATACCCAAATCTTTATAAACTAATGAATAACAAATTGTTTGGATAAACAAAATTAATTCATTGCAATATACATATTTAACGTTTTGATATCATGATGAATGAAATAATCTATGAACCAAAAGAATCAAAGACTGTGATGAGTCATTATTTGGTGGGCTTTTTTGGAGCAATTCGGTACTCAGTGAGTGGAATTTTAGGACCACTAAGTTTAAAATGGCTTTGATGCAAGAACTTAAGTATTCACACATAATTTTTTTTATATTAGCCAAATATATAGTTTTTTTAACCTAATTTTTTCAAAATATTTTTTAAACTTAAAACTTACGTATTCATGTCTTTAATGCCATTCATTTGACATGTCATCAAGCTGTAATTAGGTTTTATTGTTGTTATTGTATTGATTTTGAAATGTATACAAGGTGATAGGAAAAAGAATAAAGATACTAATCTACTTGAAAATTTCAGAATAAAATTATAGACCTTCCATAAATTAAATTCATTCTTCTTGGAGTCCTAATTTACGATGGATCTCAGTCCTATAGGTGAACTATCAATATAGAAGTTGACTCCAAGGATATGTTAATGGTATTAGGGGACTGAAACGAAGTACAAATTTCTTGCATTCCCTATCCAATAGTATTTAGGACCAATTGGAAACCAGTTGACGAAAAACTGATCTATATAAGATTGTCTTATGTTCCCAAAAACGAAAAAAAAACGTCTGCCAGTGTTGTTTTATGGGCTAGAATAGGCATTCACCTCCTTATCCTAAGCCAAATAATTGAGATAGTTTTTCTTATATAGGATTTGATAAAACTATGTGTCATTGACTAAATGATAGTAGAAAAAATCCTTCATAGGACATAAACATCTATTGTAACGTAAATGTGACGAATCACATTCATTAAAATTTTCTACTTTATCCGAAATGTATAATGAGGTGAGCTTAAGCCATGCTTCAGCCTACCGCCTACGCCCGCAATGTATAAGCCTTAATGAAGGAGTCTTACCCGATTTGAGGCGAATCGCAACATATGAAGCTTTGTTAGATGTGGGTCTGGGCATACCTTGGACAAATTCAATACTGCATCAGTTTTTCCCTGGTTTGAGATCTCTCTATAATCTTATATACTCCACTTTTTTATTTATTATATGGACAAACGAAGAAAGAAATGAAAGCTTGATCGTCTTAACCTTAGTTTTAAAAAATCCTTAAATGAAGAAATAAATCCCAACCAAAATTCCATGAAATCTAGCTTCATTAGTATGAATTCAGTTTACAATTTCTGGTTGCAATTAATAATAACTGTACAAAATTAACTTATAAACTATGTTATTATGGTTTTATATAAATCAATGTAACCTATAGTTTTCCATTGGTCATATCTGTACTTATTGTGTTGGAATACTCAACTGGTTTATGAGTGTTCAAAGTTGGGTTTATAGGGTCAATGTGGACTGCTTCATTCCCATTGGTTTCTTTTTGTTTTGCTGTAATCGATTAGATTTCGATTTTATAATATTAGCCTCCAACTGTTTGAGGATGACAATGCTCAATATAGGCAAATAATTTCCTTCTTCTATTAAAATGGAGATAACAACCACTGAATTTCGATATGTAGTGGCTCCATTATGTCAATCAGTAGTTGTAGATATTACTGCTTGGTTCGTGGATGTCACGACTACATTTAGTAACAAATATTGTAATAAATATTCTCTACATATCATATAACACACATTTGGAACTACGTTCACTCCCCATGCTTTTATTCTTTTACATTTGTATCCTCTCTTAAGCTAATATTTAGTACTTGAAATAAATAAATCAACATACTTTGAATAGTAGGGTATGTTAATAGTAGTAAACAATAAAACAAAACAATTAAGAATATTGAAGAAACATAAGTTGTCCTCTAGAGTTCCCTTTACCACTTCATTGGGGACTCAATTTCATTATTAAAATTTGGTGAAATAGACTCTGCTAAAGTGTTCGGGGGGAACTCCCAAACACATCTGATAAATATACATATTGCTAAGCATGATGAGATTCTTGGTAGCGATCTGCCTAATCAATAAGCCTACAATAAAGATTTTAAGTCTTATATTTATAGAGTAACTACATTTATTTACTTTAATATGTATAATGGATATTAAATTATAATTTCAGTTCCACAAATTTTCGCTAATGACAGCATATGTACATACAACGTAATCATAATTTTATTTATGATCTTTCTTGCAATACACCTTATTCATAAATAAAGTAGTCTTTAAATATCACAAATGAACTAAAGTAAACGAAATAATAAAGTGATGAATAATTATATAATCAAGATTAGTCACAATAAACTTCAAACTATGAGAATCAAACAATTAAATTCCAGTAATCACCATAACCAACTCTTCATAAAATATATTTATAGATAAAACTCCATTATTTATTTGCAAACATTCTAATAAGTCTTTCCTCTAACCACTCCCCATTTTTCAGCCCTCTATACCATTTAAATTCATAGCCTTAAAATCGAGATCAATTAGTTTACATATGTCAATCACCTCTCTAAAATTACGAACCTGTCAAATCAAATATCTGGAATCAGCCACACGTGCAACGCACGTGGGCACAACTAGTATACTCTAAAAAGCAAGTTCAGTTTTTTAGTCAGTCATGTGGATACATGTATTATAATGAATTGAACGTGTTCATGGAGATGTTTATCCAAATGGGTATGTAAAAATTATATCTTTTTGGGGTTTTTATAATTTGGACTTCTTTTGATTGTTTCAATCATTGGATTAGTATTTTTTTTCTTTTTTTCAGCTTCCGAACACCTTCACAGCAACAACAATTCGTCCAGTCGTGGGGGTTCCTCTTTGGTTTTTCGTCTTCGTGGAGATGTTTATCCAAATGGGTATGTAAAATTATATCTTTTTTGGGTTGTTATAATTTGAAATTTTTTTATTGTTTCATTGATTTTATTAGTGTTTTTTTTCTTTTTTCTCAGCGACCGCCCTGAGCATGTGCCAAGTGAGCGATCGCACATGGCCTCCCGTTGATCTATTTTTATTACTTATATATTGAGGGCCCATTTTTTATATTAATACAGGTAAAAGGAGCTTATTTTACAATTTTTGCATGGGGATCTTGTCAATTTTTATCAATCTCAGGACCGGCCCTGTTCACAGCAACACCAATTCGTTCCGTCGTGGGGGTTCCTCTTTGGCTTTTCGTGTTCATGGAGATGTTTATCTAAATGGGTATGTAAAAATTATATCTTTTTTGGATTTTATAATTTGGAATTTTTTTTTATTGTTTCATTTATTGGATTAGTGTTTTTTTTCTTTTTTGGATTAATGTAGTTTGTTTAGACTAATTTTAATTTGTTTTAGTATTTCTTTTCATGGGGAATTAATGATCCATTTGTTGCATGTTGGATATATTTGCAATTACTTGGGTGTATCACTCTTTTCAAAACTTTATTTGAATGTTCGTGTTGTATATATGTATGTATACAACAAGTCTCTTAAGCAGGATCTAAAATTCAAGCATAAAAACGGATCAATTTTTTAAATTAGTAAATGAATGAATTTTTAAACAAATTTGGTGGAATAGAGGCAAAAAAAAATATCAAGAACATTCAATCCGGATGTGGATGAGATCATCAATCCGAAAATGCATATATTTAACAACTTTGTATTTTACACACTTTTGGATTAAATTTATATATATTCGGTCACGCATCGCGTGGCCTTCATGCTAGTTGATAATTAATAATACCTCTCATAGCAAAGTATAGCTTCTACACTACATTGGGAAGGGATCTCCATGGTATTGCAATTGCTTCCTGTAAGATAATGTCGGACACAATTAACACAACAAATCAGATCTGAATTTGCAAATAATAAAATAATAAAGAAAGAAAAAAAGACCATCCTCAAAGCCAAGAGACCTACTTAACTCATACTTTTAAAGGGTATTTTGACTTTATCACCTATTTAGTTTTGGTAATTAGACTTCGCCATCTATTTTGTTTTCTTTTATGCTTTGTCACTAAAAGTGTATTAAAAAAGTTATTTGGCTGTCTAATCGCTGTCTTTTGTACAAAAGTCAAAACTACCGCATTTTACATTATTAAAGGTTCGCTCCAGTTAATTATTTTCTTTATTTACTTAATACAATTAATCAACTTAATATATTAACTAAATTAGATATTTATTAAAAAAAAATTATAAAAATAAAACAGTTTTTTTGTTTTAAATCAGAAAATGTATTTTTTTTTCTTTTTTGTTTCAGTATTATTCATTAAAAAAAACAATTTTTCGGTTTCATTTTTCGTCCTAATTTTATTTAGTAAAAATACAAAAAATATTTTTCTTTTTTTTCATGTTTTTTTCATCCCATTTTTATCTCTGGAAAAAAAAAAAAAAAAAAATATTTTTCCTGTTCTCGTTTTTGCTTCTATTTATTAAAACAAACAAAAAAATGTTTTTTGTTCCCTTTTTTGCTCCTGTTTTAATTATTAAAAAACTACTTTTTTGTTCGAGTTTTTATTTATTAAAATACCCCTTTTATTAGTAAATAAACAACTGGCGCATAAAAAGAACTATAAAATATATTTTTTCAATAGATACAAACTAGGACTAAAAAGAACAAAAATAGTGTTCTGTTTTTTTAATAGATAAAAAAATAGGACGAAAAAAATTTAAATAAAAACTAGAAAGAGAAAGAGAAAGAGGACAATAAAAATAAATTTTTGTAATAAAATCAATTGGGAAAAAAATGAGAACAAAGAAGCAGTTGGTATCTTTTCCTCGCCCAAGCTTGGAGCTGGCAATTTTTGACACGATAACTCGTTTATGGTAATAATCCGAAATGACCCGAACTTGACACGATTAGCTTGTATAGATTTAAAAGTACCTAAAACTTATACTCAAATAAAAATCAACGCGACCCAAAAATGACACGACTAACCCGAATTGCCACCCCTAGCTACATTTGGTCTCGGGTTTGAGATATGGGAGCAACCTCTCCATATAGGCCTGTCAATGGGTCGGGTCTGGACCCGGACCCGACCCGAACCCGATCTGTATAATAGGGTCTGAGCATATTTTTTTGGACCCGAGACTCGAAGACCCGAATACCCGAAGACCCGTTTATTAAATGGGTAGGGTCTGGATCTTATACAAGACCCGGGCCCGAAGACCCGACCCGAATTGTACATTATTATTTTGTATATATATACATATATACTATAAATTTATATATATTTATAAATATATCTTATCAATATAACATGTAAGTATTATATATAAAAATATATATTTATGTATATAATAAATATAAGTAATATATGTTTTATTTATACTAATAATATTCTACAATACATTGCAAAATATTTTAATTTAAGATTAAATAGTAAAGAAAGGGGATAAAATAAAATAAATATAAAATAAATGTACATATTTGACCAGAGCCGGACCCAGACCCGAACCCGAGACCTGAAGATCCGAATGGATCCGGGTCTGGATCCAATATTGTAGACCCGATGAAGACCCGGACCCGAACCCGATGAAGACCCGATTACACGGATCTGGATCTACCTAAACCCGACCTGTCTCCGACCCGTTGACAGGCCTATCTCCATATATGGGGGTAAGGCGAGTCGACATCTGTCTCTCCCACCGGGTCGACCTTTAGATAAAAACTGAGATGAATAACACAGTTTTTTTTCATAAATAAAAATTGGGATGAAAAAAAGGCCAAAATAATTTTTGTTTCTTTTTAACATATATAAATTGGGATAAAAAAGAAAAAAACATTTTTTAATAAAAAAAAACAAGATGAAAAACACAGTTTATTTTTTTCAAAATAAATAAAAATTGAGATGACAAACAGAATAATTGTAAGTACAAAATAATCACAATAAAGAAATCCACGAAAACAATCACAAAGAGCAGAATGCAAGATCACACACACAACAGATATACGTGGTTCGACAACTTGCCTACGTCCACGGAGAGGTTACTGTTTTATTATAGTGTCTCTGAATGTTTTTATTACATCCCTTTGCCCCGGATCAGGATTTACAATTTATAGAAGTATAAAATAAGTGATTGAATTCCATAGGTAACTCAACCGGCTTGATAGATAGCACGCAAGTGTCCCTTAATATCTCCCCGAGATTATTGATAACTGATTCGTGCTTATCTCCATGCATTTAAGCATATGTTAAATGCATGTCCAAATGATAATCTAAATATTTGGGTCGGGCGGTCTATCTTGCGCACTGGGTTGGTCGGCCAACTAATTGGGCTTTTAATTACTTCCCCACAATTGCCCCTAAAATCTTTGGGCTGATAATTTGGGCCAATAGATTTTACATGAGTCCAAGGCCCAAGGCTTGGAACAGTATAAAAATCGGCACGGCACGTTTGTAATTAAAGAGAACCATTGAGGTTGCGCTGGTCATGAGGAAGAAATGAAGCGTTGAGATCTTCCTGGGGAGGCGCGACTCATCATTTGGGATATTTGAAACTTATAACTTAACCGTCAATTCACTGTTTCTAGTTGTTTTTGCGTGCGAACTTTTCCTTCAAGCTTCCCCTCTTGTTCTTTGCTTCAAATCTAGAGCTCTTCTTCTTCTTCAGTGTTCTTTCAAAGCTTCACCAACACTTGTAAGTTCTAGTTTTCACTTTCTCAGTTATTCTCTTCTTTAAATTAGTTTGTAACTGTAGCTAGGGTTTTCCTTCTTCTGGTGTGCTAATGGCAAGACTTGATAATAAGTCAATTTCTGAGTTTAGAAAGTGTTATGGTATCCCTGACTGGGTAGACATTAATTGTGCTCTCATTCCTAGAGATGTCCGCTCTTTAGAAGACGGGCATTAGATCCATACCCTCTTGATTTCACAAGGAGGATTTGACATTTCTCCCCAATCCTCTTTTTCTAAGATTCTTCAAGTATTTCGACATTGTCCCTGCCCAGTGTACTCCAAATGTTTGAAAAATTGTAAATGGGGTACATAAAATAAATGTATTATATGGAACCAACTAGGGCTTGCTGAAATCTGCTACTGTTATGTCTTTTCGTGAACAAGTGAAGGAATCTTATACTTGAAGGCCAAGAGTGCTAATAGAGTCCTGGTGGTGAACTTTCCTGATTCCCATAAGGACTACTGGAGCTAAGGCTTCATTGCTAGGAATTGGTAATATCCTCCCCAACCTGAGGGCATAGACCTCGAATCCCTACCTTTGGGAAGGAATACATAAGTTGCTGACACTATCTTTTTCTTAGTTCTTCGCTTGCTTGTTCTTCTGTCTGCTTTTCTGATTTTATCTTCTCTACTTGTTTTGTAGCTAAGGATAAGAATTGAGAACCTGCTCCTCATGAGCTAAGGATTGCTGACCTCTTGAAGGCTTTGCAAAGTTGGGGATAAGCGCTCTAACATCGAACATCCTTGCTCGACGGCCTATTTGCTGCAATACAAGAACACTACTACCAGCTTTATTGCTCGGCCAATGGATAGAATCCCCAACTTGGAGCTTCGAGGGGAGGAGGTTGGTGGTCTATCCGAACCCATCCAGTTAGAAGAGGTAGAGTAGGAAGAAAGTGAGGAAGAGGAAGGAGAAGAAGGTGAAGAGAAGGAATCTGAGGAAGATAATTATAAAGGAAGTGAAGAGGAAATCAGTGAAGAAGAAATCATAGCCCCACCCAAGAGGAGGTGTTTGATTGTTCAAGATGATGAAGATGATGATCTGCTCTCGAATCGGATCAAGTCATGAGAACCGAGGGGAAGGAGAGCGAGATGGAGAGAGAAAAAGGAGGAAGAGGAGAAAAGAAGGGGGAGAGAGAGAAATCAGGAGGAGGAGGAGGAGGAGGAGAGAAAAAGAGAAGATGAGAGAAAGAGGGTGCAGGACTTAAAGGACCCTTCTGTGCCTTCTCCCCTCCTTATTGCTGAGGGGTCGAGTGTTGCTAACACTCCCCTGCTTGCCCTCAAATTGCTAGAATGAGTTGTCGCTCGCTGCCGATCGTGAGCGATCGATGAAGATGGGGTCTGACCCATTGGCCCTCAAGTCCGCTCAAGGGCTTTCTTTAGTACGCCCACTTTTCTCTCTCTATTTTTCTTTGATTCCTCTTTCCAATTTCCATAAATTGATCTATGCTTATCCTTTCTTTTGCAGTTTGTTTCTGATTTTACCACATTGCTGCGTGGTCAGGCCGACCAATTAAGAAGGAATGCCGAGTTGAAAATAGCTCTAAAGAACTCTGACAAGGCTCTGGATGATGCTAAGGCCGCTTTTGAGCAGGGGAGGGAGAAAGATTGGGATGTCCTTAAGGAAAAATCAGCGAAGGAGTTGGTCGATCTCCAAACCGCTTATAGTCTGGTAATCGCCGACAAGCTGAAAGTTGCTAAAGAAAATTAGGAGCTAGTTGCCAATGTCGAGAAGCTAGAGGGAGTGGCTACGACTGTTAGGGAAAGTGGGTACAATGAAAGCTAGGAGGCAACGTATGACGATGACAAGATCCAAATAGATTGCGTCAGGCAGGTGGGCTTTAACAAGGACTGGGACCAGGCCTTGATAGCTACCGAGGTTCCCGCAGAATCTTATTCGTTCACCCAACACATGCCAGGCCCCAATCCCATGGATATTGAGGAGACTCTGGTCGACTAGCCTGCTGTTCAAGTTGAGGGGGAGCCTGTTGATCAAGCTGCAAGGGACCTTCCTGTTGACTAAGCTGTAAGGGATCCTGGCGCGATCGTGGTTGCTGATGACCAAGCTGCCAGAGCTGCTGAGAAAGGAAAAGGGCCCGCATCTTCCGAGCATGTGGAAACCTTGTAATTTGTAGGATTTTTGTCTTCTATTGCTTTTTTGTTGGTGATGTGTTGTAATTCTCCAAAACTTGTACCGGCCTTTGCCCGACCTTTATTTAATGGAAAGAGAAAGCTTTCCTTTTTGCTTGTGTTGACGTTTTTTATGTTCTTTATGACTGATGTTTGCCAAATACATTACCTATTTTGTTGATTGTAGCCCATTGATTTAGATGAATACATTCCTCCTGACTCCCGATTAAGGCAGATTCTGGGGTCGAACATTAGTGTCTAGGTTCGCAAGGCTTTCGTAAAGATCTGTAAATCTTTTAAGATAAGGACCGAGCATTACAAGAACTAGGCCAAGTTGGTCTCCAAGTTAAAAGACAGGCTTGAAGAAATGGAGGAGTTTGGAGCCTCAGTTCAGGGAGAAGTGGATGCCTTGAAGGCCAAACTCCTGGACACCACCGAGGTCAATCAAGTGCGTGAGCTGATCCAAAGAGAAAATGATGCCTTGAAGAGGGAACTTGCTTGACTAAAGGAGGACATTCCATCAGGGTCCTCTTCATCATCAGTTGGGACAGTTCGAGCTAAAAACCAAGCTCTGCAGAGAGAGGTTGTTGAGCTCTAAAGGAGAGGTTGTTGGACTCCAAAGAGATGTGAAAAGGCTGAGGCACCTATTCTGAATGGGACCTCAATAGGCCCGGGCAGATGGTTATGACCAAGGTTGGACTGACGCCCCGACAAGATTGAAGGAGGCAGAGGACCTTGCTTTTTCTCGGGGATGGCTCAGTGCCCTCAGGGAGGTGAAAACGCCTAAGGAGTCTAACTTGTGGTACAAGTACCAGGTTGACTGTCCAGCCCATCGTCACAATCCCTTCTCGCGAAATGATAAGTGGATCCCAGTAGATGCTAACCCTGTTAAGCTTTTAGAGCGTTACTTGGAAGATACTGAAAAGGAGTTTGCCCCACACCCAGATGATGGTTGGAGAGTGTGTGTTGCAGACTATCTTTCTCGCCATCCAGGGCCATCTTAAGTCTTTTATATATTTGGATTTTGATGTTAATGTAACTTCTCATTCTGGTTAATGAAAAAATGTTATTTATCAACTTTTGATGTTTTGAGCCTGTGCTGACTAAACATGTGTTAATAACTGTTGCTTTGTTGGTTACTTGAGATCTTTGTTGACCAATCGATACTGAATGACCATTCTAAGCTTTGCTTCCGCATGTGTGAACATTCTCTCAATCCAATATGCCCTGGTAATATCATTCCATTTACTTTACCTTTTAGGTTGTATTGTCAGTCACACTCCTTTAGGCCTAAGTAAGATGATAGCGAGAATTCACCTGATCACTAGGCCATCCGCCCGAGCGGGTTATTTTTGCGACCAACATTGTTGGCGACCAATCTGAGTGGACTTTTGTAAGGATATGTTTTATAAATGTCCGGGGTAGAATCTAGGAATTTTCTAAGTGTCCTAGATCACAATTAAGTATGTCTGATACCTCTACATTTGGCACGTCTCCATGATCATCCATGACGGCGTTAATCCGAATTCATGCATCCATCATCTTCGTACGTGCATCATGGCTCAAGCAATGTACACTTCAACCATTCCCACTACTAGGCTTGTCAATGGATCGGATTTTATCCGAATCCGAATCCGATCCATTTAAGCGGATATGGATCATGCCTAAAATCCAATTATCCGATTACTCGTTTATTAAATGGAGTGGATTTGGATTCATATACTCCGATCCGTTAATAATCCGATCCGATTAATATATATGTGTACATATATATATATATATATATATATATATATATATATATATATATATATATATGTTTTTAATTAATATATATTGTATTTAATAAAATTTTAAATATATATTTTAAATATTTATTATAAAAGTTCTTTATTTCATTAGCTATTTTTTTGGAACATTTGCAAAATAAATTTATGAAATAATAGTTGAAAATAAAAATGTTGTAAATCAAGTTTAAAATAAAATGGATAATCGGATCCAATCTGAATCCGTTTAACATAAACGGATATGGATTTGGATTTGTCTGATCCGATCCGATTAATAAATGGATCAGATCTGAATCCGTTTAATATAAATGGATATGTATTTGGATTTGTCTGATGCGGTCTGAATTCAATCCGTTTATAGGCCTACCTACTCCACATACTTATGCATAAATAGTTGAGAATATTTTTTAAATAAATTTTTTGAAGTCTGGAAGATGATAAACACACAAGATCTTTTTAAGGAGGTTTTTTTAGGCACGTCACTGATGTCGTTCGAACGACATCGTTTGTCGCTCGAACGACCACTGCCTCAACCTGCTTATTTAAACACGGTTCATGTTACACGTTTTTCCAAATCTGCATACCTCCGTTTCTGCTAAACATTACCTCTTTCCAGACGTCATATATTAAGGTTTTAATACCTTTTTGATTCACAAATAATTCCCAATCCGTTATGTGAATCCTCTAAACCCTAAGGAAGATTATACTACTCATTTGGAGTACACTTATGGAAAAGATGAAGTTTTTCCATTGCTGACCTTCTGGAGCTCTTGCGGGAACTCTAGCCGACGACATCGAAACCGACGCCTGCGGGTATTTCATATGTCACTGCTTGTATTTTCATTGTAATCCGTGCAAACCGAACTTTACAAATTATATGGTTTTGCCCTAGTGGGGGATTTTTTCCTCAACTACGATTGTCTTGCATGCTTAGATTATTTATTTATTCAATCACGTTTGTTTGCAAGACTTAAGACTTGTTGGGTCTAAAATTGGAATTTAATTAAATAAGTGTGACATTGATTGCTGGTGCACTCTCAAATTGGTATCAGAGCCATTTACACAATTTTACCGTGTAATTTTTTCGTAAAATTTTTCTGGATGTCAATATTGTTTTAAAAATTGATCTTTGAAAAAGTGAAATTTCAACGTGTAAGGACACAAATTTCCAATTGAGTCCTTTGTAGTTTTGGCGTAATTCCGGACAAAAACGTTTGAGTCATAAGATAGAGTTATTGATCATCCTTAAAGCCTATGACGTACTAAAGTTGAAGACGTAGCGACCAAGATATTAAAGCTTCATCAAATGCCGAGTTTATTGTGCCTCGTTTCTACGTCATCAACAATGTTCCGTTTACTCCTAAGGTATGAATGCATTTTAATATATATATATATATATAGGAGCTTGGAACATTTTTATTGGGTGAACTTTTATTTTAAACAGTTGTTTATTTTCAGAAAGATTTTATTAAAACTTTAAAATAAAGTATATAAAGTTTTTAGGCTAAAACTAAAATTTTCAACTTTCTGGAAGTTCGTTCGAATTGTCGTTCGAACGAGTTTGTCGTTCGAACAATAATGTCGTTCGAACGAGTTCCCACATTTGCCACAGGAATGTCGTTCGAAGTGTCGTTCGAACGAAAATGATGTTCGAGCGAGATTTCTAATGAGTTCGCACTGGAACTTCGTTAGAAGGCTCGTTCGAACAAGACTTCGTTCGAAAGAAAATCTCGTTCGAACGAGTTTTGGCGGGAACAGTTAATTGACAATTTTGAGGAGTTTTTTCCCACTTTCCCACTAACTTTTTACCTGATTAACTAAGTGCGAAAACCAAGTTTTCTAACTTAAATTTTTCACATCTTTCCATCTCCAAGAGAGAGTTTGAGAGCATAATTCCAAAAGAAAAAGTTCATTATTTAAGTGTTGTTGTTTTTCAAGAAAAAATCTTTTAAACACTTGTTTCACACCCAAAGTTTGTTTATCCAAGTTCCTTTATATATATATATATACATTGCTTGGAGTATTTGGCACCGGTTTACTCTACATATTGAAGAGTTCGTTTGGGTTTACTTCTAAATTCCACAAAGAAGAAGAAGTTTGCGTTGATTTACCCACTTGGAGAAAGGCTCCTTGTTCGGGCGACGATGACTATAAAAAGTCCTATCGGTGGATTTCGAGACCGCAGTGGAGCTCCGTGGTTATTCGCTAGGCGGAGGTGTATACAAGGAACGTCGGGGCTTGAGAGGGATCGAGTCGAGTGTTGTAAGTCTTACTGTCTTGTATTTGTAAAACCATACTTAGTGGATTTGAGGCTAGGGTCGTCCGAGGTTTTTTCCTGTTGTTGATTTTTCCTCGTACATCGCGGCGTAGTGATTCACTGTTTATTTTATATTTTGCTATACTTACTTAGAACGCATGCTTAGGTAAAAAGATAAAATTTGGTTTAGTTACTACTTGCTTAATTTGGTGCTACAATAAATTTGGGTAATGTTTATGTTAATTTAATTCAAGTCGTTAATTTAATTTGATAAAATTGGTTTGGCCTAATTTGGTAATATTGAAAATATGACTTAGGCAAATTTTCTAAGGCTTGGGTTAAATTAATTGGTTTAAGTGAAATTAACATAAGTGTGTGTTTAATTTAATTTAATTTCACTTGGTTTAATTTTAATTTGATAAGAAATTAAAATTTGTTGTTTAATTTGAACCATCATCTTACGCTTCAGCATTTAAAAAGGAAATTATTACTTTTTGAAGTAAAAGATTTTAAAATTGGGAACCTTGTGTTCCAACAAGTGGTATCAGAGCCGGATCGCTAATTTATCGCGTCAAATATCCGTTTTTCGGCTTTTATAGTTTTTGTGCTCCTAGTATTTTTAAGTGGTTCAATTTTTACTCTCTCAATTTTTTTTATATCTCTCGATGGGACGCCTTAATGATAATTTATCCATTTCTAATGATAATGAACTCTTTGCTATTCGAGAGGAATTTAATGAGCTTAATAAGTGTAATGAAAAATTAAAAGAATTAAATTTGAGATTTGCAAAAATAATTAAATTTCTTGAAAATGAAACTTCTTGTTTTAAAACTAAAGTTGAGTTTTTGAAAATCTCCCTAACTCAAAAAGATATTTTTCGTGAAAAGCTCATGGACATAAATCACAATTTTAATATTTTAGAAAAGTCCAAGAAAGAGAGTGATTGTCGAGAAAAGACTCTTAGGGACAAGCTTGCTCACATTGAGGGAAAGCGTGATAACCTTCTAGGAGTTATTAAAAATTTAAAGAAGGAGTCCCGTAAATTTGAGGAGTCTAATTTATTACTTGAGTCCAAAATTTTAAAAATGAAAAATGATTTTCAAGACTCGAGTAGTTGTGATAATGGTTCTAGCTCATCTAGTTCAAATATTTCCGTTGCTAAAGCTAAAACCATTGTTTGTTTTAGAGGGTCGACTTTATCCAATGACTTTAGAAAAGGTCACACCGTAGGTATCATTCCTCGTGCTTTCACATGCTTGCATTGTGGTAGGAAAGGTCATCTTAGGCATTTTGTTTTGATCTTAAAAGAAGTCCTAGGAAGTGTATGTCTAGTATTTCATTAGTTTTCAAATCCCATCATTTTAAATATACATCTATATGGGTTCGGAAATCATTCTTAGACGCGCTAGATATTAGATTTGTTGATTCTCATTTGCTTTCACATGAAACCTCCCTATCTAAATCTAAAGGTTGAATGCGTTAGTTTTGTTTGCATACTCTAGCTTTTTGTGCTTCATATTATATATCGTTGCTAGGTGTATGCATGTTTATTCATTTTCTAGTCTATGCTCCATGATAAATCACATGCTAGAATAATGATTTTTGTTTGTCTTTTGTATTATACTTCTTTCATTTTAGTTTGCATTAAATGAAAAATACAAAAAGATTTTTGTTTATCTTTTGGGTTTTATCTCTTGGTAATTTAAGCTTAATGTAAAATTCAAATGATTTTTGTTTGTCTTTTGAGTATATATTTTTATTTTTGGATAAAAATTTGAAAAACTTAAAAAGATTTTTTTTTGTGTGTATTTTAATTTGACACACTTTATGTGGCATACACTTATGTTAGAATTCCATCTTTTTCGCTCTCATCTGGCTAGAACTTTTGGTTTATATTGTCAATCCTTATTATGTTCTTTACCATGCTTACATATAGTAGTTGGATTTTGTGTTGATTAAATGGATTCTATTTTTATATGCCTCTATTCACACATGAACGAGCTCCTTTGAAATTTAATCGTCACATGTTATATTTGAGCTTTGTGAGGTGTTCTCCTACCATTATTATCATCTACATATTTGTGACCTAGGAGGATTAGTGCATGTCAAAATCCGTTGCACGTGAGATTTGTAAGAAATAAAAATTAATAAATATAAATGTGCACGGGGAAGGGCTCCGAAAGGATTTTTTTATCCTTTGCGAATAGTAAGCCACCGTTTGTTTAGACCTAAAAGAAATACGTGGTCCAAAGGCCTAAAAATAGAATTATGGCATTAAAAAGAATAATGATTACCAAGGCCTATTTTTGCTTAATATGTTCATTCAAATATATATGCTTATTGAGGGAGATTGGATGGTATATCAACGGCTTGTACAATGTCCGTTTATCCTAGTTGTACTTTCAATGTCATGACTTTATTGGTTTGTAGAATCATCAAAAGTCTAGACTTGTATGCATTGTGTATGTTTGTTCATTGAGTTCCATCTATATTGTCACATGAGGTTATATTCAAATGTGATGAAGTTTGCAATCAATTGAGAACTCCGTGAACATGTTTTAAGTGATTGGGTCTAAATTTAATTGTTACTAGTTCACACCCCAACACTTTCGTTTCCATATAACACATTTTTGCCATACGAGTGTGAAAAGTTTATCTTATTTTGTGTCATTTGTGTGTGTGTGTGTATATATATATATGCGTGTGCATCTTTGGTATATCTAGAGTATGTATATATATGATATTTTTTTGGGTCTTTGTCTTGCTT
Organism: Sambucus nigra; assembly: GCA_949130495.1. Classification (NCBI taxonomy): domain Eukaryota; kingdom Viridiplantae; phylum Streptophyta; class Magnoliopsida; order Dipsacales; family Adoxaceae; genus Sambucus; species Sambucus nigra. Next base: position 501,068,246 of record OX422212.1, read on the forward strand.
TCTACTCCATTTATGCTTCAATTCATAATTGGTACCTTATTTGTTGCATAGTTTGTTTGATATCACATGCTTAGAATATTATTTGTCAATTTGGTATCATTTGTTTTCACATCATAGTCGGTATTCATTTGTATAGATTAGTTATGATTTTGTTGCCTATGTGCTTTAATGTTCTCATCACTCTATGCACTAATGCATGTTTAGTTTGTTATTCCATTCTATTTATTCCTTGTTTAGTTTAATGGGTGTATTTGCTTTCATTGGGGAAGATAAGTTAATGTTTTGATTCTTTAGCCTTTGTCTATTCCTGAACAAAAAGGGGGAGAATGATTGGGGGAGAAATGGTATATAATCCTATTATAATCGTATCTTAGTTTTGGGAGATTTATCTTAGGGAGAAACGTCTTTCTAAATAGGTCATTTGTTTGATAAAGGGGAGAATTAATTAAGGGGGAGTAGTTATTTTAATTGCATTAAATATTTTGATATTCCCTATGCGTTTGATACTTTGCTTAAGTGTGCAGGAATTCTTCTTAAAGGCAACGTTCATCATCGGGCAAAGATATTGATCCTTGGGTTGTTTGAGTCAAGCATTGTATTTCTATTTTGGGTGGGACATTTTTGTGAGTCTAGTAGAGCTTGACGGCCCTTTAGGATTTTTATTGGTTTTTGTTCCGGAATAGTCAAAGGGGGAGATTTGTAAGGACACAAATTTCCAATTGAGTCCTTTGTAGTTTTGGCTCAATTCCGGACAAAAACGTTTGAGTCATAGGATAGAGTTATTGATCATCCTTCAAGCCTATGGCGTACTAAAGTTGAAGACGTAGCGGCCAAGATATTAAAGCTTCATCAAATGCCGAGTTTATTGTGCCTCATTTTTACGTCATCAACAATGTTCCATTTACTCCGAAGGTATGAATGCATTTTAATATATATATATATATATATATATATATATATATATATATATATATATATATATATATATATATATATATATATAGGAGCTTGGAACATTTTTATTGGGTGAACATTTATTTTAAACTGTTGTTTATTTTTAGAAAGATTTTATTAAAACTTTAAAATAAAGTATATAAAATTTTTGGGCTAAAACTAAAATTTTCAACTTTCTCGAAGTTCGTTCGAATTGTTGTTCGAACGAGTTTGTCGTTCGAACAATAATGTCGTTCGAACGAGTTCCAACATTTGCCACAGGAATGTAGTTCGAAGTGTCGTTCGAATGAAAATGATGTTCGAGCGAGATTTTCAACGATATTTCTAACGAGTTCGTACTGGAACTTCGTTAGAAGGCTCGTTCGAACGAGACTTCGTTCGAACGAAAATCTCGTTCGAACGAGTTTTGGTGGGAACAGTTAATTGGCAATTTTGAGTAGTTTTTTCCCACTTTCCCACTAACTTTTTACCTGAATAACTAAGTGCGAAAACCAAGTTTTCTAACTTAAATTTTTCACATCTTTCCATCTCCAAGAGAGAGTTTGAGAGCATAATTCGAAAAGAAAAAGTTCATTATTTAAGTGTTGTTGTTTTTCAAGAAAAAATCTTTTAAACACTTGTTTCACACCCAAAGTTTGTTTATCCAAGTTCCTTTATATATATATATATATATATATATATATATATATATATATATATATATATATATATATATATATATATTACTTAGAGTATTTGGCACCGGTTTACTCTACATATTGAAGAGTTCGTTTGGGTTTTGCGTTGATTTACCCACTTGGAGAAAGACTCCTTGTTCGGGTGGCGGTGATCATAAAAAGTCCTATCGGTGGATTCCGAGACCGCGGTGGAGCTCCGTGGTTATTCGCTAGGCGGAGGTGTATACAAGGAGAGTCGGGGATTTAGAGGAATCGAGTCGAGTATTGTAAGTCTTACTGTCTTGTATTTGTAAAACCATACTTAGTGAATTTGAGGCTAGGGTCGTCCGAGGTTTTTTCCCGTAGTGATTCACTGTTTATTTTATCTTTTGCTATACTTACCTAGAACGCATGCTTAGGTAAAAAGATAAAATTTGGTTTAGTCACTACTTGCTTAATTTGGTGCTACAATAAATTTAGGTAATGTTTATGTTAATTTAATTCAAGTCATTAATTTAATTTGATAAAATTGGTTTGGCCTAATTTGGTAATATTGAAAATATGACTTAGGCAAATTTTCTAAGACTTGGGTTAAATTAATTGATTTAAGTGAAATTAACATAAGTGTGTGTTTAATTTAATTTCACTTGGTTTAATTAAAATTTGTTGTTTAATTTGAACCATCATCTTACGCTTTCGTATTTAAAAAGGAAATTATTACTTTTTGAAGTAAAAGAATTTAAAATTGGGGGTCTCGTGTTCCAACACAATGGAAAACTTATATAATAGAGTCCCAATTTTTTACGAGTCAAATTATGCATACTGGAAAGCCCGTATGAAATCTCACTTAAAGGCCATAGACGAACGTGTTTGGGTTATGTGTGAAAGAGGGTGGATGCCTCCCACTGTCACTATAGATAACGTAACTACTTTAAAATTTGTGACTGCATAGACTAAGGATGAATTTAAATGGAGCACATATAACTTCACGTGGGCTTAGTGCCATTTCTGGAGCCGTCACACCTAACGAGTTCCGACGCATCATGACGTGTACCATGTCTAAAGAGGTATGGGATGTTCTGCAACTTACCCATGAATGCACAAATGCAGTGAAAGAATCTAAATTGAAAAACTTAACTACACAGTCTGAAACTATCTCCATGCATGAAAATGAGTGTTTCGGTGAATTTTATGCACGTTTATCTGATATCGTGAACACTAGTTTCAACTTAGGTGAACACATTCCTAATGCTATGGTTGTTAAGAAAATTGAGATCACTGCCTAAGAGATTTATCCCCAAAGTCACTGTGTTAAATTCATTAGGTAATTTGAGTAGGCTGAAATTAGAAGAGTTAGTTGAAGACCTACTGACCTATGAAATCGACATGTTCCCAAACACGATAAAATCAAAAGATAAAGGGGTAGCACTTAAAGCCCAGGCCAGAAAGATTGAGGGGTCAAAGAGAGGTGAGTCGTCTAAGAAAAGAGAGGAAGAGATGTCTAATTCCGATTCTGATTCTGATTTTGACTTAGATAATTTGGTCCTATTTGCTAAAAAATTTAAGAAATTTCTCAAATTAAAGAAAAATGGAAATTTTAAAGATAAAAAGAATTTTGAGAAAAATAAATCTGAAAAGAAATTTGAGAAAGATAAAAAGGACATCCCTAAGAAAGAAAGTGAGAGATGTTTTGAGTGCGGCGGTAGAGGTCATAGGGGGTTTAAATGTGCAACTAGGTTGAAACGTCAAGAACAATCCAAATCTGCATTAAACACCACCCTTAGTGACGATAGCGAGGTTGAGTCGATGAACTCTGGAGACGAGTCACTGCATGGATGTAACTTCATCGCATTCATGGCTAGTCGTGTGAGTACTGACAGTGCTCCTCACGACGATGAGGATGCAAGCTCACAGGGACACCTCGACAGTGATAGTAGTGTGAGCGAGGGGGAGGAAGAAGCAAGTGAGAGCGAGAGTGATCTACGACGTGCGTACGCTGATTTATATGCTCATACTTTCAAGAACAAAAAGCGTAACAAAGCATTAGCTCTTAGGATAGCAGCTCTAGAGATGGAGTAAGGAGAGATGAGAGAGAGAGAGAGAGAGAGAGAGAGAGACTTCCATAACCACTGTATTAAGAGTGAGAGAGAGACCGCCTGTGTTGATAGAGAGAGTTTTTGGAGAGAGTGTTTTTGCGAAAGAAAAAGGGGACTTGACTAAGAAAGTGGCTGATCTGACGAGTGAGCTCCATTCATCCCCGAACACTCGAAAGAAACTGGAAGCCCTTGTAGCCCAACTCACTCATGACCTTGAGAGAGCCCGAGAAGTCAAGGTAAGAATTGAGGATCAATCTGGTAAGATGAGAAAGACGCTCCTCGCCCCTACTTTGGGTTTAGGTGAGAGGCCGGGAATAGGTTTTGATGGCGCTTCCACGTCCCATACGACAATGGAACCAATTCCCGAGTTTAATACAAATCCATATGACCACCCACCTAAAAATTAGAAGACAGTTCGGCCAAGAAAAGCAAACCGAAGCCTGCCTAAGTCTACATATTTTTGTACTTACTGCAAAAGAAAAGGCCACCTTCATGAGTATTGCTATAGTTTGGGTCGAACACGACATACTTTTGCTCCGTTACATCCCCCCTCTAATTTTGAGAGTCTTAGAAAACGTGTTGAGTTTCTAGTCGCCACATCTGAGAGTATAGTGGAAGAGTTCCAACGGATTTCTATGCCGTTAGCGGACACTTCTAAAATATCGACTAGAGTCAATAATGACAAGGGCAAACAAAAGGTTACCACATCTTGGGTTCCTAAACACAACGCAAAAGCCCTTGTTGTTCATGTTACTCTTAAAGCACATAATTCTCTACAGTGGTACTTCGATAGTGGGTGCTCCAGGCACATTACTGGTGACGTCTCTCTGTTTACCTCCCCAGAGGATCGTAAGGAAGGTAAAGTCACTTTTGGAGACGGGAGCAAGTCTGAAATAGTAGGAAGAGGTACAGTAGAGTTATCAGGATTTCCTAAGCTAGAGAATGTGTTGTACGTCAAGGGATTGAAAGCAAATTTACTCAACATTAGCCAGTTTTGTGACGCTGACTTCGCAGTAAAGTTTGATCGGAATAAATGCAACATTTATGATAAAGCCGGTATACTTCTATTGCAAGGGGTGAGGACTGAAGACAATTGTTATGGGATCATGCCTTAGACCTCATTTGTCTATAATAGCGCCACAATCACTACTATGGATCTGTGGCATCAACGTCTAGGTCATGTGAACTTTTGAGATTTGGAAAAGTTAGTTAAAAAGGACCTAGTACGTGGCTTACCATCGCTTGGAAAGCCAACTTTCGAAGTTTGTGAACCCTGCCAGTTGGGAAAGCAAATTCGTAGCCCCCATCGGAAGTTGAATTCCATTACCACCTCACGCATCCTTGAGTTGATACATGTGGATCTTATGGGTCCTACTCGTACTGAAAGTTTAGGTGGTTAGAGATACATTCTCGTGATGATAGATGATTTCTCACGCTACTCTATTATAGGTTTTCCACGAGAGAAATCCGATGTTGTGGAGTTTCTTACGACTTAGTGCCATGTCCTGCAAAATCAATACGGTGTCACTATCAATAGAATACGTAGTGACAACGGCACTGAGTTTAAAGAAGAAAAAATAGATCTTTTCTGTGATAGCCTCGAAATCAAACACGAATTTTCGGCCGTTAGGACTCCTAAAAAAAATGGGATTGTTGAGAGAAAGAATCGGACGATTCAGGAGATGGCTAGATCTATGCTTTGGGGTCGTAAAGTTGCAAGAAGTTTTTGGGCACAGGTGGTATCTACCGCATGCCATATGGTGAATAGGGTATATCTTCGTCCACACACACTTATGACTCCCTACGAATTGTGGACTGTAAAGAAGCCCAACCTTTCATATTTTCGTGTCTTTGGGAGCAAATGCTACATTCTACGAGAGAGAGAGATTAGGAAAGTTCGACTCCTGAAGCGACGAGGGGATATTTGTAGGTTATTCATCGTCCAGTAGAGCTTATCGGGTGTATAACCTGAATAGCTCTAACGTTATGGAGTCAATAAATGTCACTGTGCAAGATGAAGAACCACCGGCATTTGCTGATTCTAAACTTTTAGGGGAGGGTGACGCACTTTCGACTGATGATCCCATTGTGCCTCCCATGCCCAGAGTGGATCCCATTCCTGACTTGGGGGACACTCCTGCTTGGGTTCGCAAGAGTCATGATCCTTCTACTATTCTAGGAGATCCCACCCTAGGGGTCAAGACTCGTGCTCAGCTAAAGAACGTTGTTAGCCATGTTTGCTACACATCCAAAGTCAAGCCCAAGAACTATAAGGAAGCACTCAAAGATGAACACTGAATATGTGCTATGCAGGATGAATTGCTTCAGTTTAGAAAGAATGATGTCTGGAAACTGGTCCCCCGACCTAGTGAGACAAATGTGATAGGTACCAAGTGGATCTTCAAGAATAAGGTGGATGAGACTGGTACTATTGTCCGAAATAAGGCTAGATTGGTCGCTTAAGGCTACACACAGATTGAAGGTGTAGATTTTAACGAGACGTTCGCTCCTATTATGAGGCTTGAATCCATCTTCTTACTACTCGCCATTGCATGTCATCTGCGCTTCAAGTTATATCAGATGGATGTCAAGAGTGCCTTTCTGAATGGCATTCTAGAGGAGGAGGTTTACGTGGAACAACCAAAATGGTTTGAAGATTCTAAGCACCTTGATCACGTCTACTATCTGAGAAAATCCTTGTATGGTTTGAAGCAAGCACCCCGTGCTTGGTACGAGAGGCTTACTTCCTATCTCTTAGCCCGTGGCTTTAAGAGAGGGGGAGTTGATATGATGTTGTTCGTCAGGAGAGATGACGGTGCTATTTTGGCTGCCCAGGTCTATGTGGACGACATAGTCTTTGGATCCACGTGCTCCCAACATGCTCAGCACTTTGAGGAGGAGATGAAGAGTGAGTTTGAGATGAGTATAGTTGGTGAGCTTACTTTCTTCCTTGGTCTCCAGGTTCGTCAGCTAGAGGATGGGATGTTCATCTCCCAATCCAAGTATGCTAAAAACCTTGTGAAGAAACTTGGTCTAGACTTTTCTAAGCACGCACGTACACCGATGGGTACCTTAACTAATCTTAGCAAGGACACTTCAGGCAAGGACGTAGAGTAAACTTTGTATCGGAGTATGATAGGTAGTCTTCTCTACTTGACTGCCAGTCGTCCCGATATAGCCTTTAGTGTTGGAATATGTGTGCGATATTAGGCATCCCCGAAAGAGTCACACTTACTCGCTCTTAAACGTATTATCAATACGTGAGTGGGAATCTCTCACTTGGCATTTGGTTTCCTTTGATACCAGTGACCGTTTATCTGCTTATTCAGATGCCGATTGGGTCGGGGATGCAGATGGATGTAGGAGCACTTCTGGTGGGTGTTTCTTCTTTGGTTCTGCTCCTGTCTCTTGGTTGAGCAAGAAGCAAAACTACATCTCTTTGTCCATTACAGAGGCTGAGTACATAGGTGCCGGGAGTTGTTGCACGCAACTTCTGTGGATCAAGAAGATATTGGAGGATTATGGGATATCACAGGATACCATGACTATTTCCTATGATAACACGAGCGTGATACACATCCCGTAATCCAGTCTAGCATTCATGCACAAAACACATTAGGATACGTGAGCAATTTATCCGTGAGCTTGTAGAGGAACAGGTTGTATCCTTGAGTTTTGTATCTACCAACCTCCAATTAGCCGATATCTTCACGAAGCCTTTAGATGCACTTAGATTCGAGAGTTTTAGGAAGTCTTCAGGAATTTGCGTTGTTGACTGAGGGGTGATTACCATGTCTAGAGTAGGATACATTTTTCATGTACATATCTTTTGATTCCTATCTCTAGATTGTATCATTTGTATATTTATTTGTTTGATTTTTATTTTTTGAAAAATTGAAAAATCCAAAAAGATTTTAATTTTATTTTAGAAAAAGACAAAAGGTTTTTCTTTTTATAATTTTTTTTGAAAAAAAATACAAAAAGAGTTTTGCATTTTGTTTACATCTTTTATGGATGAACATTTAAGATAACCATAGTCTCAACTTCATTCCATATTTCACGTGACTGTTTGGTAGTGATTTGAGATGCTACATCATTTCATCCATGTGCTTTACATTGTTTGGAGTCTTTGAGATGTGAATCATGATATCTTCTACATGTTTGGCTCCTTATCTCTTTTATTGCAAACATGCACGGTATTATTTGAGTATTGTACTTATCTATCACATATTGGCTTGAGTGTTTTTATCTCAATTCTGTCTATACAACGATCAAAATGCGATAAAACTTGACACAATAGTAGTGCATGTAAAAACCGTTTATTGTGAGGAATTAATTACAACAAAATATGATGAGTGAATCATGGGAAAGAGCTACGAGAGTTTAAAATTAACTCGTCGAGAAAGCCGCCGTTTGAAAAAGAGCCCGGAAAAATTAATTGGCAATAAAATGAAAAACATGCCAAATCAAATGGGCCAATAGGTTTTAGTTTCATCACCTCAAAAGAAAAATGTAATGTCTTATTATGTATGAGGGAGTTTGGATGGAAAGATATGAAAAACGGGTTTGCATGTCCTTGAAAGTCATGAAAAAGCATTTCAAATGTTTTGGACGCTATTGGTGTGAAAATCACTTTGAACTTTGATTTGTTGATTTGATTGAGACAATTTATTTTAATTCCACAATTTTTACACCTAAGGAAGAAGTTGAGTTTATTCGTTGGGAATACCCAACATTCATTGTGCACATATGTTATGACTGTATGTATTGATTTTCCTGTTAAATTTGTTCACACCCCTACATTTCCGCTATCACTGACTTGGTTGTTTTGGTGTTCTTTCGTGGTGTGATTATTTTTTGCTTTAAAAATTTTGAAAAACTCAAAAAGAGAGTTTGTTACCTTGTGACACTCTCCATTTGTATCGCTTATGTTCTTCATATCTTTCTATTTGGCGACATCATAAAAAGGGGGAGAACGGATAATGGGGGGAAATTGCATGTTTGTTTTTATAATGATTTTCTTACACATAATTGATATTTATTTCCGCATATCATTATATTTCAAACTGTTGGGCGTCACGGGTATTTGTTTCTGTCACATGTGTGTAGGTATCAAAATAGAGAATCAATTTTGCACACCCTAATGATGACAAAGAAAGTTTGAAGAGTTTAAGATGATCGAATTTGTAAAACACACATTTAGTATTTCCAGTTTTCGAGGTTAATAGGGATATTAAATTGTATGTCAGTTCATTTATTTTGGGCAGCATAATTCGGATATTTTTATGTATGTTCCAGCATAGACATATGTGGGAGATTTGTAAGGATATGTTTTATAAATGTTCAGGGTAGAATCTAGGAATTTTTCAAGTGTCCTAGATCACAATTAAGTATGTCTGATGCCGCTACATTTGGCATGTCTCCATGATCATCCACGACGGCCTTGATCCGAATTCATGCATCCATCATCTTCGTACGTGCATCATGGCTCAAGCAATGTACACTTTAACCGTTCCCACTACTCCACGTACTTATGGTAAAATAATTTTAATTGGAGTTTTTAATTATTTGCATAAATAGTTGGGAATATTTTTTAAATAAATTTTTTGAAGTCTGGAAGATGATAAACACGCAAGAACTTTTTAAGGAGGTTTTTTTAGGCACGTCACTGATGTCGTTCGAACGACATCGTATGTTGCTCGAACGACCACTGCCTCAACCTGCTTATTTAAACAGGGTTCATGCTACACGTTTTCCCAAGTCTGCATACCTTAGTTTCTGCAAAACAGTACCTCTTTCCAGACTTCATATTTTAAGGTTTTAATACCTTTTTGATATACAAATAATCCCCAATCCGTTATGTGAATCCTCTAAACCCCAACGAAGATTATACTACTCATTTGGAGTACACTTGTGGAGAAGACGAAGCTTTTCCATTGCTGACCTTCTGGAGCTCTTGCGAGAACTCTAGCGTACGACATCGAAACCGATGCCTGCAGGTATTTCATATGTCACTGCTTGTATTTTCATTGTAATCCGTGTAAACCTAACTTTACAAATTATTGTGAAAATAAGATGGTTTTGCCCCTGTGGGGGATTTTTTCCTCAACTATAATTGTCTTGCATGCTTAGATTATTTATTTTATTCAATCACGTTTGTTTGCAAGAGTAAAGACTTGTTGGGATTAAAATTGAAATTTAATTAAATAAGTGTAACATTGATTGCTGGCGCACTCTCAGCTTTTTTGCCTAAGGATCTCATGTTAGAATTTTGTTGTTGTCGGGGCAACTCATGAGGTCTCTTGTGTTTGTAACAAAGACCCGAGCGTTGTAGTAATTGGAACACTTTTATTAACTTATTATAACTACTGCAAACCCTGCTCGTCACGTGAGATTCCTTAATTGAAATAAGTTGAACAACTTGTTGTAATCCTAGTTGCTCAGCTATGCACGAACGAGTTATCATTTAGAAAAGGTGTGTATTAGAAAGATGCTATAAAAAAAAATCAAGCAACCAATGCATAATATCAAAGTGCGATGGTCAACTGGATTTTATTCATTGAATACTATTTGACGAGCAACATAAGTTTGAAATGAAAAATTTCTTAAACTAAATGTGCTAACAAAAGATAAAGAAGACTAAAAGTAGAACTTATTGAGATTGGTTGCATTCCAGGATCTTGGTATCTCCCTGCCCCCCAGCGTTTCCAAGTGATATGCTCCTTAAAGGTCGTCCATGTTTACTCTGAAGTGTCCTTCCCGATTTGGTCCCGATTTCCCATTTGATGGTTTTACCTTTCCTTAGGACACAGGCAAACTTTTGAATCGTTTTTTCAGTCCATCAAGCATGGTTTTGTTGGAAGCCTCTGTCTGTCCATTACTTTGGGATACGCCAAAAAACTGAAGTGGTGCTTGATACCATGCTCATCACAGAAACTTTAAAAGAAACTAATTTCAAATTGTGTGCCATTGTCGGCGATGATGAGTCCTCAGTACCCAAAGCGTGTTACGATATTTCTCCAGATAAACGTGGTCATATCTGAGTCGTGAATGTTCGCCAGTGGTTCTGCCTCTACCCATTTAGTTAAGTAATCTGTGTCAACCAGCAGATACTTCCGATTTCCAGTTTCCAGATGCGATGGGTAGTGGTCCGACTATGTCTAGTCCCCATTGCACGAATGGCCATGGGCTTATTAGTGATTTCAAGTCGCTAGTGGGTTGGTGGATCATAAGAGAGTGCTTCTGACCCTTTTCACACTTGAGAACGTAAGTGACTGCGTCCTTTTGCATATGAGGCCACCAGTAACCCTCCTCAATTGCTCGGAAGGCCAACGATCTCCCTCCTGCGTGACTCCCACAAATGCCTTCATGAATTTTCGTAAGTACTGGAGATGAGGGCCAAAGAATGACTTCTTGTAAAGTTTCCCCTTCTGGGGAGAAGTAAAAACGGGCAGCCTTGATCCTTACCCGATGGGTTGACCTCCTATCATCGGGCAGTATGTCGCTCCGTAAATAAGTGATGATGGGATCCATCCAACTAGGAGCCTTCTCTATGAGGAGGATTTTGCTCGGCTGCGAATGTCTGGTCAATAATTGGTTAAGCGAAGAACTCAATCTGAATGGTTCTCCTTACGTCAGAGTCGATTGCCGAGCTCAGGGCTGCTAAAGTGTCGGCGTGGCTGTTTTGCCCTCGGGGGAACTATTGAATGTCCACTTTCTCAAATTCGGCCATAAGTCCTCTTACCACGGCGAGGTAGGCTACCATTCTATCATCTTTGGCATTGAAGCCCCACTTACCTGCTTAGAGATCAGTTTTGAGTCGCCGAACACATGAAGGAACTTTTTCCCTAGGAGTAGGGTCGTGCGCAAACCAGTGATCAGTGTTTCGTATTCAGCTTCATTATTGGAGAACTCAAATCCCAATCTAATTCCTTGCTTGACGACGGCGTCTTCTGGAGTGATAAGGACAATGCCTACTCATGCTCCCTTGGAATTGGAGGCTCCATCAACATATAGGGTCTAGTCCTTAGACAGTGCTTCCCCATTCGTTGACTGCTCCATTTCTAATTGGTCAACTAGCTGGTCCCTGTGAATTTAGCAATGAAGTCCACTAGGATTTGTCCCTTAATCATTGTTCGTGGTTGAAAGTGGATATCGAATCTCCCAACTTCTACCGACCATTTTAAAAGTCATCCGGAGAGGTCGACTATCCGAAGAACAACTTTGAGATGGTAGGAAGTGATTACGATTATTAAGTGGCTTTAAAGTAATGTTTCAGCTTCCTCAAGGCGACCACCAGTGCATAGGCGAGTTTCTCCAGAGGCAGGTACCACTGCTCTGCATCCAGAAGTCTTACTAGCATAATAGATTGGGTGTTGACCTCCTTTTTTCTCACATATCAGAGCGGAGCTTAGAGCGTGATATGATACTGCAAGATAAAGATACAGTGGATCTCCATCATTTGGAATTACCAGCAGGGGTAGTTTGCTCAGGTAGGATTTAATCTCTTTCAAAGCTTTTGAACAATCATCATTCCATATGAGGTCTTTGTCCTTCTTCAAGATGAAAGAATGGTTGGTAGCATTCAGAAGACTTGGAGATGAAGCGATTGAGCGCCACGAGCATACCAGTGAGCTTTTGAACATCTCGCAACGTCTGAGGAGGTTGGACTCTTGTGATAGCGTCGATCTGATCTGGTTGGCCTCAATTCCTCTTTTACTGACTAGATAGTCCAAGAACTTTCCAGACTGAACACCGAATGAACACTTACACTAAGCTTGATCAGATACCTCCTGAGGATCTCAAAAGTTCTGGATAAGTCCGTAAGGTGGTCACCCTTATTCTTGCTTTTGACTAGCATACCGTCGATGTATACCTCCATCGTGTCTCCCATCTGTCTCTTGAAAATCTTGGTGACCAGTCTCTGATAAGTCGCCCCTACGTTCTTTAAACCATACGGCATAACCTTATAGCAATATAACCCAATGGGGGTTATAAATGACGTTTTATCCTAGTCGGGTCCGAACAAAGAAATCTGATGGTAGCCAGAATAGGCGTCCAGGATACTCATTCTTTTTTGCGTCACCATAGCGTCAACCAACTGATCTATTTTAGGAAATGGGAAGTTGTCTTAGGGACATGATCTGTTGAGATCCGTGAAATCAATACAGGCCCTCCAACTGTCGTTGCTCTTGCGTACCACCACTGGGTTGGACAACCATTTGGGAACTGCTTCCCTGATGGATCCTGCATCTAGTAGCTTCCTACTTCATTCTCCACCGCTTTAGCCTTCTCAGGAGCTGTTCGGTGAGCCTTTTGAGTGATCGGTTTGAAGGCCAAATCAACGTGCAGGCGATGGCAGGCTACGTTGGGGTCAATCCCTGGAAAAATCATATGGTTCCCAAGAGAAAACATCTAGACTACTTCTGATAAAGGCAATCAATTCTTTCTTCTCTTAATCGGCGAGTGTGGCTTTAATAAAAAAATTTCTCTCTGGCAAGTTGTCATCGGCTCTAATTTCGTCTAGGCTTTCGACGACCCTGTCGGCGGGGTGTACCCTGGTCTCCTCTACCCCTGGTCGGTCGTACCTTAATTGCTATTTGGAGGGTCCAATCCCCTCCTGGACTTCCTCTTAAGCATCCTTTACCTCCTTCCTTTCCTTCTTAGGGCAAATGGACACGATAAAGCATTTCCTAGCCGTGGCCTGATCGCGACGGATTTCAATCACGCCTCGGTCAGTAATACCCTTCAATTTTTTGTGCTAGGTGGATGGTACGACCTTCATGGCATGCAGCCAGCCTCTGCCTAAGATGGCGTGATATGGGGAATCAATGTCCACCACTAAGAACTCAATTAGGTTTGAAATGTTGTCTGCCCTGACTGACAAGATTATCTTTCATAGCAGCATCATAATCCTCCCTACAAAGCCGACCAACGGAACTGTGGCTTCCTTGAGGTCGGCGATGTTCAGCTTCAGTTTGTGGAACAACTCCAGGTACATCACTTCTGATGAACTCCCTTCGTCCACAAGCAGCTTGTTAATGTCCCAATTGGAAATTCCGAGGGTAATCACCAATGCATCATGATGTGGGGTTCTAACCCCAACCAAATCTTCCTCGGTGAAAATAATATGTTTGGTATAGAAGACATCCTCTAGTCGCCGATGTTTTCTAGGATGGGTTTTGGGAGGGTCGATCTAAAACGCCTCTATGACGATAGTAACCTTCTTCAGCTCCATTCGAACAACATTTCCTTGGATTTGCTTAAGATCTAATGCCCCATGGATTACCGTGAAATCATGCCTGTGTCATCGTTAAGGACGTTGTTCGGCTTTTGGTCACCATTGGCTGCGACCTTTTATATTTTCTTTTCTATGTACTCATTGAGGTGCCCAGCTTGGGCCAGCTTTTCCAAGTGTGACTTTAAAGCCTTGCAATTTTTAGTCTTATGGACGCCCTCCTTGTGGAATGCGCATCTCAGCATATTATTTCTTTTAGTTGGGTCACCACCCATCTTTTTGGGCCACTTGATTAATGATTGGTCTTTGATCTTGCTCAAGATCTTGTAAATGGGTTATTTGAAGACTCTGTTAACAAACTAGAATGCCTTGGAGGGATCAACCTTGTTACCATTTTTGGAGCCATTCTTGCCTCCTTTGGAGTATCATTCTTCTATGTTCCTTTGTTTACCTTTGCTCGACAGTTGTCCCCTGCATTAGAGTGAATCACATCTTCTACCTTGGCGTATTTCTCAATACAAGTATGAGGTTGTCAATGGTGTTGGCTTTTTTCTTAGTTAAGGACTGGGGCAGCAAAGAGATGGTCGTAAGACCAATTTTGAAGGATGCTACGGCAACCTGCTCCGATCAGTCCTCGACCTCGTTGAAGACTTCCCAATACCTTTTGGCATAATCATGAAGGCTCTCTAGTGGATTATTCTTCATCGTAAGCAGTGCAACCATCCGTTTAGGGTGGGAGCTGCTGGTTATAAAGCAGGCGGTGAAGGCCTCTGCTAGAGCTTTGAAGTTTCTAATCGACCTGGGAAGCATCTTCTCAAACCACTTCTGCGTTATGTCATGTAGGCGAGAAGGGAAAATTTGACACATTAGTGCATCATTATGGCTCCATAAGGTCATTGCTTGTATATATTGCCGAACGTAGTCTATGAGATCTGTCTTTTCGTCGTAAATCTTAAACCTAGGAACGGTAAAATTTTTGGGGGGTTTCTCCTCTTCGATCGCCCTTGAGAAAGGGGATTTCATCTGGGTATTGAGAACCGTCTTGTCTAGCTCTCTGGTGGACCTGTCTCCACGATGGGCTGGATATTGGTCCATCTCTCTATGGACCAGAATCCTAATGTCTTCGTTCGGTCGATCGTTGTTCCTGTGGTCTCTCTGGCTAGCCACACTCTGATCATCCACGTTCATTTCTATCATGGTTGCCCCTGGAGCTCCTCCCTCGGCTGTAAGTATTACTCACCTGAGGACCAGGAGTCATATCACGGCATTTTCTAGTGTCCCTATGGAGATATCTCTCTAATCTTTCAAGTCGCCTTTGGAGGCGAGCATTCTCTTTCACCTGGAAACACGTAGCCTCCTCTTGTTCTCAAAGTATGGCTTTGTAAGCGTCGACCAACCTAAAGATCTGCATAGATCTGGGTGGTCCCTGGCTTTCTTCGGAAGGTTACCTTTCCTGGCGAAACCTGTGATTTGTATACTGGCAAATCTTTGACTTAACCCTAGGTGGAACTGGGTCTTCTTGCACATCGCCAACCTTAGGAATATTGTTGCTATAGTGAGATATCACGGGCTTTCTGTTTGTGAAGATTTTTGCAGGAATAGAACGGGGCGCCAATTGTGAGTACAAGAAATATCACAATAAAGAAATTCACGAAAAACAATCACAAAGAGCAGAATGCAAGCTCACACACACAACAGATATACTTAGTTCGACAACTTGCCTATGTCCACGAAGAGATTACTGTTTTATTATATTGTCTCTCAAATAAGTGATTGAATTCCATAGGCAACTCAATCGACTTGATAGATAGCACGTAAGTGTCCCTAAATATCTCCCGGAGATTTTGGTAACTGATTTGTGCTTATCTCCATGCATTTAAGCATATGTTAAATGCACGTCCAAATAATAATCTAAATGTTTGGGCCAGACAGTTCGTCTTACGCACTAGGCTGGTCGGCCAACTGATTGGGCTTTTAAATACGTCCCCACAATAATAAACAATTTTTCATTTCTCCTTATCAAATATAAAATGGGACAAAAAAGAAAAAAAATATTGTTTTGTTTTTCTTATAATAGATAAAAACTAGGGGGGAAAGGAACAAAAATTTAGTTTTTTTAATAAATAAAACAGGGAAAAAAAGGGAATAGAAAAACTTTTTTTAAATAAATAAAACTGAGACAAAAAGAAGTTTATTATTCAAAACAAAAAAAATACTGTTTTTTTACATATTAAAAAATAATTGTTTTTCATATTGAAAAAAAATGTTTTTAGTTTTAAATAATGTTTTAATAAAAGGAAACATAATGATAAATCCTTAGACTCTTTAGAAATTAATGATAAGGACAAGCTAAAAATAGTTTTTTCAATAAGTCCACGTTTGTTACAATTATTAATGTAGATACATAAATATAGATACAATTACACTCATTAATGTAAATACCGTTACAATTATTAATGTAGATAGCTACAATTGCGAATACATGAATATAGTTACAATTACACTCATTAATGTAAATATTGTTACAATTATTAATGTACATAGTAACAATTGCAATTGTATCTACATTAATATGTGTAACTATATCGTTTGGACGTATTGTTAATTAATTAAAAAAGTTTATGATGGGAATGGCGTCATATTAGGGTTTAATTATCATTTTTAATATTTTGTATTAGTCTTTATTTTATTTTAATTCCTTTATTTTCTTTTTAACCTTTAATTGGTCTCCAAGCATGTTTGGGACTAATTATGTATGCTTTTATTAGTATTCGTCCTTCGGCCATTTTAGGTAATTACTTGATTAGCAAGTAATCTATCCCATATAAATACCCCATGTAGTCTTCATTTGAAGATAGTTTTCCATTCTTGAAATATAAGAAATCTTTTGATTCTCTCCCCAAAAGTTAGGGTTTGGTATATTTCCTTTAGCTATTGAAGTGTAGTTTACGTCAGTTTATAGGCTTATGATACCAACAAGATTATCGCTTGGACTGATCATATATAACTAAATTTTTAAGGGATTTATTAGCAAATGCCCCTTAACAAAATGTCGAATTTAATTAATATATTAAGTTAATAAAGTGTCTCAAGTAAAAAAAAGAAAATAATAAGTGGATTGGGCCTTTAATAATGTAGAATATGTGTAGTTTGGACTTTTGTAGAAAAGACGGTTTGACCAGTCAACAAACTTTTTCCATCCAAGTTTAGTGGCAAAGTTTAAAAGAAAATAAAATAGTGGATAAAGTTTAATTACCAAAACTAAATGGAGTGATAAAGTCAAAATACCTTTAATTTAAAGCAGAAGAATGGAATGCATCGGCTAACAATCTATTCGCACAAATAAAGTTGATTGCATGATCACACCAATAAAAAATAGTTTTTTGTTTTACTTTGCCCCATGAGATAATGCCATAATTAGACTTAACCCTTGCTTGTGAATCAATGCCACGAACTCAACATGAGAATCCAACAAAAACAAGTATACAAGGTAAGGCATGATACTATACTAATGCCTATGTCCATGGTCTCAAAGAAGGAGTTGGAACTCCTCCTCTTCAAACAACAAGGGTAACTTTAGTAAACTGATAGTTTTAGTAAACTGATAGTTTTATCCCAAAAGCAATCCAAAACTAGATTCTTAAAGATCAATTTGGAAAACCCTAGCAATTCTCTTAAGGAAGCATAAATGTCTCTAAAATCGATTTAAGAAAAAATATTTTATAACGAGAACATATGATGAACACTTGCCCTTAAATTCTCACTCTTTCTCTAGAGTGTTGTTGGTAATGGTTTTCTCAAAGTATCTAGCATCTTTGGGAATGGAGCCCAAGAGTTCTATTTATAAAAAGTGAAGGGAACCTAGGGTTTAAAAAGGTGTGAGGCATAGGTGAGGAGTTTATGGCTTAGTGAGGCAAGGCGTAAGAACTTGAAAAAAAAATCACCAAAATATAATAAAACGTATAAAATTGCAAAAAGAATGTATCATGGCTATCATAAAAAAAATATCCATAACCCATATTACGAACAAAATAAATAGTGTTGAACAACATCATCTAAAAAATAATAACGTGTCATCATGAAACTATTACAATGATGTAGCAATGTAATGAACCCACTTGAGAGGAGGGCGAGGACCTAGACAACACTCAATAATCATAGCAAAACCAATTTTCTCAATATTCGTTTATCTAAACAAAGGGGAGTTAAAATGATATGCATAGCCAAGGGGAAACCATGGGCATCGAATAACCGCAAAAAGAAAAAGGACAAACGTAAACATAATTTGCTGACTACATAATAATATCCCAAATTAGTAAATAAAATAATTATATGTCTCTTAGTTGATAGCCCAAAAGGGTCCACCATGCGTATGAACCATGCTTCCCGACTTTGAGAGAGCTCGGCGTGAAGCTTGAGCCGAAAAGTTCTCGTGTCAAACAAATAAATATTTGAGTATTTGGGGATCTTCAAGAACATGTAAGAGTGTTTATATATATATATATATATATATATATATATATATATATATATATATATATATATATAATGAGAGAGAGGCAGGCTCCTGTGCACACCAAGTTTGCATACTTGCTAGCAAAAACCTATATTTTTTAAATATTAAAAAAAATATTTTTGAGTTTAATTTTTTTTATGTGATATTTAAACATATCAAGGGACCCATATAAAAAAATCAACTCAAAAAAACTTTTTTTGCTATTTTAAAAAAATCGGTCAAACTTTCGCAGCTTTTAAAGTGCCTTAAAAGTTGTGAAGGAGCAAAAAAAATTTGAAGTTTTTTCTTCTTTTAATGTTGGTTCCTTGAAATGTTTAAATACCACACAAACAAATTCAACTCAAAAAATTATTTGTTTATTATGTCAAAAAACTAGTGTGCAAACTTGGTACACAAAGTTGGGTATGCAAAGGAGCCTGGCTCCATATATATATATATAATAATGTTCTTGTGCGGACTAGTCCGCATTTTAAGAATGCGAACCGGACATGTGTCACCTAACGGTGCCCCTAGAAATTATCGTCTAAATTATAGGTACTCTTTCTTTTTTCTGAGCTCATCGCCAGGTGACACATGTCCGATCCGCATTCTTAAAATGCAGACTAGTCCGCACAATAGCAGAACTGTATATATATATATATATATATATATATATATATATATATATGGGGTATGTCTGTGTGTGTGTAGATAGAGTATATATAATATGATTAATTGAACAAAGTACATATACATGTACTTATTTGACAAAAGAAAAAAATAGAGTTGAAGAAGAATTATTTGTGGTTCGAGAGTTGTAAACCCCAAGGCTTAAGCCTCAATTAAGTGAGACATAAGACCCTGAGGCTCATAGCTCGTGGTTGTTTCTTATTTTTTCAAGGTGGGGCAAGCTTCGAGGCTTGCGCATCAAGGAGTAAGTCTCAAATGCCTTTTCGAACATTGGGGATGTCCGCACAGTCGAGCCCACCAGAAGTATTCCAGGGTGTGTTATCCCCAATGTGCGGGGTAAATCATTCATCGTATATGATGCCCTCTAGCATTACACATATAACATGAAAGATGTTGAACCGGGACTAAAGGGGTAAAATTATACCTCGCGTCGTTTGGAGTTGGCGCATGACGCCACTTCTCCCGAACGGGTTGCAAAATGTCATCCTGATTCCCATTCGAGAGTCCATGGGGATTGACATTGTTGAATATACAACTTGGGGTTGTTTGTAGAAGTTTTGATGGTAAATCTTCAACTAAAACAACTTCAGGGGCTGTTATGTAATTCCTGGGACTTGGTTGAAAGTTTTGGGTGTTGGAAGTGTAATTTTGGAATTTAGGTTGAATGTTTAAAGGGGATGGGGTGTTATTTGCAAAGGTCTAAAAACGGTGGGGGCTGGATTGTAATTTGAAAAGGTGGTTGAAGGGGTAAAATAATTTGGGGGCTGATTTTAGGTGTCTGGAAGTTCAGGGGTGAGTCCGTATGATTTGGGGGTTTTGGTAGCTTTATGAAGTCTGGGCGGTAAATGGTAGGTTAGCAGATTAGGTCCAGAGAAGATTAGACTTATAGAAAGGTTTATATGGGGTTTGAAGATGGGCAAAAAATGAATGATAGGGTCAAGGATCCGGGTCGGGTCAAAGGTCATGGGTTGGATCTGGTCTTGAGGTGGGTATCCACTGGAATTGTTTTACGAATTTCTTTTTTGATTTGAGGACTAAAGAGTACATCACTGTCTCCAACCATAGATTAAAGTTCAACTCTCAGATGCAAAGGGTCTCGCATGGAGGACTCGAGGGAGCTCCAATGGCGGTATCAAAGGTCACAACCCTCTAATTTGCGACAACCATCAACCTGCGCCACCAATCCCTGAATAGGAAAGTCATCGCGAGTTCCGACCAAAGCCGCTGCCAGAACAGACCAATGTTTCACTGGGGTGGTCTGAGATGACGGCAGCGACCACGATTGAGTCTTCCTGTTCTGGTCTCGCAACTCATCATCGTGGTGTCGTTTGGGTGAAGAGACACCACCAATACAAGACTGGACATGTCGTGATGTGCAGGTCTCATCTTCTTCAAGCTGACCAATGCGACCTCCCATTACCTCTTGCTTCTACCAAAGCTGCCATCATAGATCATACGTTTCAGTTCCTCAATTCATTCTCCCATTTTAGTGAGCTTCTGATTTTTTGGTTGATAACCAAAAATATTCTACACGACAACGGACTAACCAACACAAACGAAATTAAAGCTCTCTCTACCGCTCTAAACGGATATTCGAAATTTCGCATCCGTCAATATTCGAATTCGAATTTATGGATATTTATCCAAAAAAATGAAAATGAATACGAATATGGATACTTTATATAAATATCTAAAAAAACGGCTACGGATACGGATAGTAATAGTATCCGACGCGAATAATCCGTATCCGATGCGAAGTATCCATTTTACCGGATATCAGTATCCGTCAAACTTATGTTTAAAATATTACTAATAATATTAGTATTAGTATTACTAATAAAATAATATTAAAAAAAAATTTAATCGTTTATTCTCTAAAACAAAATAAGCACATGCTCTACTCAAAACAAAATACCGTAAAATTATTATTTTATTGGGTATATTATAAAATGCCATGTATTATTATTTTATTGGGTACACTATCATGGAGTTACACTAAAGTTACAATACACCCTATCACACACAATATACACCCAGTAAAGAAATTATGCTCCACTCAAAATAAAAAAAAAAACCCATACAGATACGGATGGTTGGGTATATTATCATGGATTGGATTGGATTTCATTGGATTAAATATTTTAATAGTTATTTTTTGCGATGGCTAAACAACGTAAATGGATACGGATATTATCCGAATCCGAGGTATCCAAGCGGATACGGATATAAATAGTTGTTTTAACTATCCGAGCGGATACGGATAGTGCATCCAAAGGCGGATACGGATATGAAAAATATGGTATCCGATTCGTATCCATCCGTTTACCACCCCTAGCTCTCTCTAATATATTCAATATATCTTCAATGAGGCATACATAAATATAAATAAAATAAAATAAAATACTGAGGGGTAAAATAACCAAAGGACAAAAGTTAATATTTTGGGATACAATTACAAATTACATGCAAAAGTAAGACTGTGTACATCTAAATTCTATAGTACCCCGCAGTAGCAGAAACCTCGTACACTTGCCCTTTTACAATTACCAAAGACAAAAGGATAAACAAAACATACATCCCTTGTTTACATCCATAAGTGTATAGAAATATGAAATTATAAATTTCAACATCGGTTTGCAAAGTGTTGAAATCTATAGTTAGTCAATTATATAATTACCCAGTTGCATGCTTTACTAAGGTCTTTATTGAAAGCCATTTTTTACCAAAAATAAGGAGAGTTTTGTTCAACAAACCCCTTCTTATTACACTGTTGAATTAAAGCTTTGCTGAGCATTAAGTCTTGTTCAATCAAAACACACCATAAATGTACATTTTGTACGTGGATACTGTAGTTGGCAATCAACTGTCTCATCAAGTTTCTTCTACTAAAGGAGAAGAATATATTAAAAAAAACAATAAAGTGTGATAGATAGATCTTTCCAGGATCAAGTTTTCATCATCTGTAGAGACTAGACTTCAACAAGCCACATAACTGAATAGCAGAAACCATTAGACATTCTAAAGCTTTCCTGACCACCAAGCATGAACGAAATGAACGAAACCTCTAACGGATATATTTCTGGAGCTAAAGGGAAAAATGGAATGACGTTGGGACAAAACGGACAAGACACAGTGGATTCTAGCTTTGGGTCGTGGATGCTCGTCAGGCGTCTAGACCTAAAAGACAAACCATAGGAAACAACCAAAATAGAGTTAATTCCCACAATAGGTTTGCTAGCCTCTCCCATCACTCTGAGGATAACGAAAACGAGAATACACAAAGGATAACTAACCAACCTAGGATAAGACAACCTATAAAGCAAAATAGTACCCATGCTGCAAATAAAGGACGACTTTCGGCAGTCCTAGGTGACTACATGAAAGACAACTCCCACCCAACAATCAATGGTATGTTGACTGCAAATCTTTGCATAGATGGCCTGGCGCCGAAGACTGTTTTAAGCCTGTGCAACACGAAAGGCAGGCATGATAATGTCATGACAACGGCGCAGGGGACACATAAAATAATAACTCATCCACCGTCTCGCACTGTTCTCCCTACAGTTGACGTGGCCACATCATTAGAGATCGCAGGTAATAATTTGATTACCACCAAGGTACGCAATAATTTAAGCTCCCCCAACCACCATTCTAATATTTTAAATACTAATATTATAGGGACTAACTCCAACTTACTTATAGGACATCCCAGTTGCGAACCTTCCCACTGTGACCCCCTCAACACCAACTCCATCATCGTCGACCCTCCCCCTGACTCCTTACCTGACCCCAATGGAGTCTCCCCCATTTCCAATAGCAATGATAGGAAACCTCCAGATACAATATCTAAATCTTTTGGAAGGAAGGGAGGAATTCACTCTAAACCTAGAGACGGAAATGGTAATCTGCACGAGGGTGAAATGGAGTGTGACTCAAACACGCGTTTTACTCAGAACCTCAGAAGCGATAGGGTCAGACAGACAAATGATAGGGAGGTTGATGGAAATGGACTCAGCCAATGACTCCATCTGTATGATAAAAAATTTCCTCCCATGACCACTAAATGTGGACCTCCCTATTACAACAAACCTATTGTCTATGTCTGTAATCACATGGAATTGTAGAGGGGCAGGGAAACCCCTTTTTAAACCCACATTCAATGAACTCTGCAAAAATTTCAAGCCTAGCATGATCATCATTATCGAAACTCAAACTGCGTTTTCCAGTTTCTCTAGCTTTTTTGAGGGTCTGGGATTCACCAACTGGGAGATCTCGGAGGCCAGAGGTCGCTCCGGTGGTATCTGGGTGTTATGGAACCAAAGTAACATACAGCTTTGCCCTATCAATGTTTCCGAGCAGGCCATTCATCTCCTTGTTACATTAAAGGGCTATGATGACTGGTTTTCATCCGCTATCTATGCTAGCCCTATCTACACCCTGCGGCAAAACCCTCTGGAACAACCTCAAAAATCTGGCCAAAGACCTTGATACCCCTTGGCTTGCCACGGGTGACTTTAATGACCACTTTGATTCCTCCGAGAAGAGAAGTTATTCCAGACACAAGAAGGAGTACAAGTGTAATAAATTTGTGGAGAATGTCAATAACTGCAACCTCACTGACCTTGGCAGCACGGGTCCACGCCTCACTTGGACTAATAGTAGAGACGGTTTTGCGAACACCCTTGTGAGGCTGGATCGCTCGCTGGCCAACCCGGATTGGCGATTATAATTCCCGGACGCTGTGGTCGAAAATATACCTCGCACCGCCTCGGACCACTGCCCCATGCTCATCCGTTTCGAAGGTAAAAAATCCAAACTTTTCACTCCCCGTCCCTTTAGACTTCTTGCGTGCTGGTTTGAACGTACTGATTTTCAGAATATTATCTTAAATAACTGGAATAAAAATCTCAGCTTCCAACATAACCTTGATAACTGTATTCCCATAATTATACATTGGAACCATGCTATCTATGGCCACATTAACTTAAATAAAAAACGTATTCTTCGTAGACTTAATGGTATTCAAATTGCACAAGAAACGCACTTCTCTCATAACCTCAATCTTCTTGAAAACCAGCTGAAAAATAAGTACAATAACATCCTTTGGCATGAAGAACTCCTTTGGAAACAGAAATCCCGCATAAAATGGCTTAGTGAGGGAGACAAAAACACAAAATTTTTCCACACCTCTACCATCATTAGAAGGCGCCGTAATAAGATTGATAGATTAAGAACTGATGGGGTTTGGGTGGACAATTGTGAGAAGATCTCACGGCATACGAACAACTACTTTATAACTCTTTTCACCAACACCTACTCCCCAACTACTAGAGATAATTTTATTAACTTCAATCACCCCCGATTTGAGGATGTTGACAATAACATTCTGGACATCCCCTTGACAATTGATGAGGTCAGGCGTGCGGTGTTTAGTATGAATGGGCTCAAAGCCCCGGGCCCGGACGGTATCCAACCCGTTTTCTACCATGCTTTCTGTGAGACTACCAAGCTGTCCTTATTCAAATTCATTGAGGAATGTTTTTCCTATCTCTCTTTTCCGGAAAAGGCTAACTCCAGTCACATCACTCTTATCCCGAAAATTGACAATCCAGAGAATATTACCCAGTTTAGACCTATCACACTCTGTAATGTGCCCTACAAAGTTCTAGCTAAGATCATAGTTAATAGACTCCGACCAATCCTATGAAAAATCATTAGCCCTAATCAAGCTAGTTTTCTTCCGGGCCGGCAGACGTCGGATAACATTATTATTACCCAGGAAATTATACATTCCCTTAACAAAAAAAAAGGAAAGAAAGGGGGGGCTATTTTTAAAATCGATCTTGAGAAAGCCTACGACAAAATAAGCTGGGAGTTCTTGGAGCGGGTCCTCATCTGGTTCAATATCAGCACCAAACTTAGACGGCTCATCCTTAGTTGTATAACCAGTTCTTCCACTTCAGTTTTGTGGAATGGGGCATCGCTCCCGCAGTTTAAGCCTTCTAGAGGCCTTAAACAAGGCGATCCCCTGTCCCCTTACCTCTTCGTCATGTGTATGGAATATTTAGGAGCGTCCATTAACTACCAGGTGAATCAGGGCAATTGGAAGTGTATTAAGGCCTCCCCCAATGGCCCTACCATTTCCCACCTCTTCTTTGCGGATGACCTCATCCTTTTCACCGAGTCCTCTCAGAATAGTTGTAGTGTGGTCATAGAGACTCTCAACCATTTCTGTGGTGTCTCTGGCCAGACCCTTAGCCTTCAAAAATAAAAAAATTTCATCTCCCCTAACATCCCAAAACAGAGTGCGTGTGACATTGGCAGAAGTTGCGGTATTAATATCACCAACGATCTGGGAATGTACCTTGGCAATAACCTCATCCATGGAAAAGTCAAAACAAATCACTTCAACCATATCATTGAGAAGGTCCAAAAGAGACTTGCTGGATGGAAATCCAAACTCCTCTCTCTCGCTGGACGTGCTACCCTCATCTAGACTGTCACCGCCACCATCCCTGTCTATAATATGCAAACCTCGATATTCCCTAAAAAGATTAATGAAAAACTTGACAAACTCAATAGAAACTTCCTCTGGGGAGAATCGGATGACAAGAAAAAAGTCCATCTCATTAAGTGGGACACTGTGTGCCGCCCCAAAGATCTTGGGGGATTTGGTCTTAGGAGAAGCGAGGAAAACAACCGTGCCATTATCTCAAAGATTGGGTGGAAAACTATGAACAATAAAAACTCACTATGGGTTCGTGTGCTTAGAGCGAAGTATAATACGCACGACAACCCTAGAAATTGGACCCGTAAGGCCCAAGCATCCCATGTTTGGAGGAGCATCTCTAAGTGTAAAAATGATATTGTAAAAAATACCAAATGGATTATTGGGGATGGGAAGTCCACTAATATTTTCAAGGATTGGTGGGTGGGTACCTCCACCATATCCACATCACACAATAATCAACACGTGTCCGTTGTTTGTGACCTAATAAAGGAAGGGGCCTGGAATGAACAGCTCATTAAAGACACCTTCAGTAATGACATTTCCAACTTAATTCTGGGTACTTCCCTGCCCCACATCCCAAATCAATCTGACAGCCCTAGTTGGGGACCCTCCCCCAACGGAAAATTCTCAATTAAATCTTCCTATGACTCCCTTGTTAAAATTGACCTCAATACCCCACACCTCATTAACTGGAATCTCATTTGGAAACTTAAAATCCCTCAGAAACTTAAAACCTTCCTGTGGCTAATCTTTCACAAAAAAATACTTACTAATTGCCAAAGATTTAATATACGCATATCTATTTCAAAACTATGTGATTTCTGTGAGTATGATGAGGACATTGATCATGTACTTAGAAACTATCACCTTACCACTGCAGTTTGGGAACTCACCTTCACCCCCCAGGTGTGGAACACTCAGAAAAACATTAACTTTTTTGATTGGATTAAAGACAACATTTGGGATAAACCTATGCATATTGGGCAGTGCCTCTTTATTTCCACTTTATGGCACATTTGGACTGCACGTAATAAACACATTTTTGATAAGAAAAATATCTCCTTGAACATGGTTTGGGCTAACTCGAGGGCCTTCGCAAGTGAACTTAAACTACTTGCTAAACCCAAAGTTAGTCCAAACCATGCTCCGGGAAATGTATCTAAGTCCTCTTCAAGTGTCTACCCCTTTTCAGGTTATGAGATTTTTACATATGGCAGCTATGACCCTTTCAGCAATCTTGGTGGCTTTGGTGGCATGGCCAGTAGCAATGAGCAACGGTGGATTATTGGTTTTAGTGGCAGAATCACTGACGATAGCAGCCCCATAAAAGCTGAATTAGTGGGCATTCTGCGTGGGCTGAACATGGCAACACTCAAGGGCTGGAAGGGGTGTTTACTTCGCAGTGACTGCCTGGATGCCGTCCACTTTCTGAATAGACAGGATCATCAAAACCATTTGCTGACTAACATTATCGATGAATGCATCGCTATTATGGCGGAGAGGGAGATCAAAGTCTCACATATCAGGAGGTCGAATAATATGTGGGCTGATGGCTTAGCTCGAATTGGGAGGCGACAGGTACACGACTATGCAGAGTATGACGAGATTCCGAAACCTCTTTTCTGCCTCCTGGAGCATGTTGACCGGGGAAAGACTAAGGTTGCCCTCCAGGCTTGTACTGACCCTACCTACCGCATTGCTACTTTTGGGGATTATGTCCTTGATGATCGGGGGCATTGGAAGAGCGGCTACTACGGACGACTCATGGGTACTCCTTCTCTCCTTAGTGCCCGATGGAAGGCCTTTTCCACGGTCTTAATATGGCCAATATGCGGGGTTGGAAAGATATTATTGTTGAAACTACCTCCCACGAGCTTATTGATATTTTCAAAGGGGTCCAGTACCGTGAAACTGACTTTGAAAATATTAGGGTCGACTGTTACGAGCTCATGCGAAAGGTGGACACAGACTTCATCTATGTCAATCCTGGTATGGTTCGGCGTACGGATTGGCTGGCACGTGAGGCTAAAGTTCAGGAGGAGGCCTTTGTGGAAATTGAGGAGATCCCGTACGCTTTGCGTCGGATCCTTGATAATCCTACTATGTAGTTTGTCTCGCCGTATGCTTTGCTACCCGTTTGTTGGGCTCTTTTCTATTGTTTTTCTCTGTTGCCTTGATGGCCTATGGTGTCGATGTGTAAACTCTGAGTAACCTATTTCTATTTCAATGTTTACCAAAAAAAAAAAGCTTTCCTGAACTCTACTATTTGAAAGAAATTTTAATCAACTCATACCTCAAAACTAGGATACTGTAGTTGGCATTCAACCGTTTCATCAAGTTTCTTCTGCCAAGGGAGAAGAATATAATAAAAAGATAATAATAATTATATAAACAAATAAACAAATAAATAAAAATAAAAATAAAAACATTGAAGCATGATAGATAGATCATTCCGGCTCAGATTTCATCATCTGTAGAGAATAGACTTCAACAAGCTACATAACTGAATAGCAGAAACCATTTCTGAAGCAGGCTACAATTATGTTTTATTAAAGCCAAGTTATTATTCCAAAATTTTCAGCGTTTTACTTTCCAATTCTCATATTTTATAGGACAAAACTAACATATGTAAAATATTAAATAAAAGGGAAATATTTTGATACACGGTAATAAAAGAGTCCCATAGAAGAAATTCTACTAGGCCCTATCCAATGCACGACAATATTTTGGGAGGATTGTGATTGCCAGGAAACATTTTACCCGAAAATTAAATCTCGTTTCATTAACTAGTGGATTTTTATCCGGAAGAAAAATCTCGTGTTTTGTTCAATATATGAAGAATGGGATTCGATATACACCAAATACCTAGAATACACTTCAGCAATTTTATTTATATACGTACTATCAATTTATTTATGTTTATTTTTTCTATGTAATAAAGCAAAACTAAATGGTTCTTCATTTATAAATAGATGAATGTGTCTAGGAATCAAATTATTGCATATAAGTAAGAAACATAATACTAAAATTATCCAAATAAAATATTATAAGCCCATAAATTAATTGAAAACTGAAACTAGGGAACTTGGAGCTGCTGAGGTCTCCATAGCCAAAAACAATTACTTCATCTAAGGTCCCCGTACCGGTATTGGGTAAGTATTGGTATCGCCCCAGTACGTATAGGATGCACCTGATAAGTATCCTGGATTTTTTTATATTAAGCTGGGAGGGGGGAAATAGGGGAGATACCGGGGGTTACAACTATGAACCCTTTTTCATGCATGAACAAGGGTTACATTTGTACTTTTTACAACTTTCCCCGTATAAAGCCAAATGAACCCTTTTTCTTTCATTATTCTACCAAAGAAGTCAAAAGAGGGGAATGAAAAAGTGGTGATTTGTACAGGAGATCCCTGAGCGCATAATTGCAATATATTAATTGCATATTTATAATTGTGTGTCCTGTTTACGTTATTTCCTTATTTTAGGTTAGTATAATATCTAGAGTGTAATATTCTCTTGTGTGCTCTTAAGTCTTTTTACCATTTTAGCGTTATTTTGGCATCTATTAGAGAAACCCTTATTTCTAAAATCTTCATTGTTGTGCATTAATTTCCAATGTTCTTACATCAAATTGACATCATAGCAAAAAAAAATCATTTTTAGTTGATTTTTTATGGGTACCCTAAAATGTTTAAAATACACATGAAAAAATCAATCCAAAAAATATTTTTTTTACTTTTTTTAAAAAATAGGTCCGTATGGTGCGGACCCATAAGTGAGTCCGCACTTAATCCTTCTTATATATATATATATATATATATATATATATATATATATATATATATATATATATATATATATATAGAGAGAGAGAGAGAGAGAGAGAGGGGTTCAAAAGTTAACCAAAAGACCGAACTTTGTAAGACATTAAAAAATAACCCAATTAATTGTAATTCCAATGTTGTATTTGGTCCGCGCCGGAGGCAATGGACACACGTGTCACACGAGAATCCCTTACCCACACCCCTTAACCCCCCACCCCTACCCCACCCACCAAACTCCGGCAGACTATACTTGTTTAGACCTATAACCTCCTACGCCCACACCCATTGCAACCCGGACCTAATTCCAAAACCTGAAACCCAACCTGCCCCTACCATAACCCACAAACTCTGACCTGTTGGAAACCATAGATGACGACCTTATCACTCCAAATCCGGCCAAGCTTCCTAGCCACCAAAAAAACTTCCGGTCAGACTTACCACGACCCATACCTGCTTCCCACGACAATAGCCAACAAACCCGAATCCATATCAACAAACCCAATTCCAGTCAACCCAAACCTGATCCTGCTTAAACTTACAATTAACCCACATCCGAACCAATACCCAAACCTGAAATCAGTAATCCACAACTCCACTAAAATCGAAACCCTTTTGACCTTTTCCCTCATCTGTCAAAGTCCCAATAAAAGGGTAATGGTAGATGGGGGGGAGGGGGGGTTCTTGTGTGACACGCGTGTCCGTTAACCACTGGCGCGGACCAATTACAACAAGGAATTAAAATTAATTGGGTTTTTTTAATGTCTTAACAGGTTCATTAAAAAGTTCTATCTTTTGGTTCGCTTTTGAACCTCTCTCTCTCTCTCTCTCTCTCTATCTATCTATCTATCTATCTATCTATATATATATATATACGAAATACCTTTAGCCAAATATAAAGTTATACTTTCTCCATTACTAATAATGCAAGTTGATAACAATGGTTGTGAACTTATGTATTATTTTATATATGTAAAAATATAAGTTCAATAATTACATGAATTTAATAAGCAGGGAGGGTTCGAGTTCCATTAATATCATTTTGGGGTAGGGCGGGTTTTAGATGAAAACCCATTTTGAGTTGATGGTGGAACGAGTTTGGTATTTTTCTTAACGAATTGGGTTCAAGTTTTGCAAAACCCACGCCAAACCCGACTCGATGCCATCCCTATCTTCAATCAGAGGTGGATCACACTTCGCTAGCCTTCGGCGACGCCTATCGGCGAATAGAGGCCTAGTGCCCTCGTCGATAACCAAAAAACTTCCAATGAACCTTCATGACCACTCCCTTTTGCCTATTTATTTAGTTTCTAACACTTACTTTTCGATCCCTTGTCCACGACATGACTCCTAACCATTCTCTTCAAATTTGGAAAATTACCCTTCCAACCCCCAAAGTTTCCAACCAGAACGCCAAACCCCTTGCAAAAATTACACTCTCACCTCCCGAACATTCTGAAAGATTACCTAACCCTCCTCTTGAATTCCCAAATTTACATTTCAAAAACCAAAGTTTTTATAATTTCCATATCAACCCCTAGGCTTCACGAAAATTACAACCTAACCCCCTTATTTATGAAAAATTGTGGATCACCCCTCCCTCAAATCTAACTTCTTCGACCCTTCAATTTACTACTATATACCCTAGTTTGAGGAGGAATACGAGGATATCACGTCTAAGATCGTGCTTCGAGTTGCGTGAGAATGATCAAGCCTCTTGGTGTAAAAGGCTATGAGTATCGAATATGGGTGGAGACACTCCCGAGGATGATTAAGTGAACAAAGACGATCAATGATATGAAAGTGTTGTACAAGGAGGTCGAGGATACAAATGTCCGAGCTCCATGTATTCGTCGATATTGTTGACTAGCCTTGGATGTGCCATTCCTTGTGGTCCACTGGTCCACGTTCCAGTTGTGTACCTCTCCAATATCTCCTATAGTTTCGTAAATGTCGTCGGTTAATGAGGTTTCTTAAGTACTTTATTGAGGAATCTTTCGATACCTTCGTCGAGGATTTGTTGGGTCACTTGGAATAAAGTTTGAAATGTTATGATATTTGCCACCGAGGAGCTATGAAGCACGGAATCTACACGCAATTTGTTTCGACACGACACGCGACACGTGATTTTTCTAAAAAATAGGATACAACACGCTAGAATATGTATAATATATAATATATATTTAAATATATATATATATATATATATATATATAAGAAATAAAATAGATTTTTTGCCATAAAATATATTATTAGAGCATTCTTAACATAAAATTAAGAAAATTGACCATACAAAACAATATTCAAGCACACTTTAACATTAAAAATCATAAATAAACACATTCATCTAAAAATAAAAAACAATCAACATATAAAAAACAAGGTAAGATCAAATATAAAAAGGTGACAAAAGACAGTGGCATTGTTTTTTGTTTCTTTACTTTTTTTGCTGTTTTTTGTTGTTGTTACTTATCTTAGTTTTTTTGGTGTTGTTGCGCATATAACATAAAGAGGGAGAAATAGTGGCATAACATACCCTTGTGTGGGAAGAGGAAACAAAAAAGAAAAAAGCAAAGAAAAACAAAAAAATAGGAGCGAGAGAGAGAGGACACAGCGTGAACAACTAAAAATAAAATGGGACACTCTGGGACTTGCGTGTCGCGTGTCCGACCCGTTTCAAACAAGATTCGTGCCTTTCGAGAGAGTATTGATGCTTCATAGCCGAGGAGTGAGGACTTCTTTACCGTCTTTGAAAAGGAGGTTGGGTTATGTATCGAAGACAACATTTTTACCAAGATTGGTCGAATAACTCACTTCCTCTTCCAAGATACGAAGTCATACTATGTTGGTAACGTCATCCAAATTGTTGGGAATGTAGATGGGTTTGGTATGGATTGTTCTTTTGATGATTATCCCAAGATTGCTTCGTCGTTTTGGGTGGGCATGGTTGATCCCAAATATGTGGGTCCATTTTGGGATACCTTCAGGGCTCATTTGGAGATGGAGACGCGGCGCCTAGCACGTAATGCTCATCATGGGTAGCTTGGCCCTTGTTTGGCATCGTTATCCTTCTCTGAAAAGTTGGTGTTTGATTCCATTATGGTAAACTATGGGGTTGAGTTCATGTTCGCCATCCATGGTTGGAATCTTTGACTACTCTCCCTCGTCTTCATGTAACATAGCTATGCGTAATAAATTATTAGTATTCTACATTCCTTATATTCACCTCCTCTATGGAACTTTCATTCTAAACTCCATAGTTGTAAAATTGTACGATTCGCGATTCGAATCATACAATTCAATTCCATTCCCGCACTTTTCAATTCGAGCCGATATGAGAATCGCTTGGGGCACAAGAATCGGAATGAAACGTCGATTCAAGGGTTTGAATCGTCAATTTATAGTAACGATTCACAAAAATGGGTTATATTCGTGGGTTTTACCCGATTAGTGAAGAAAACGTGTTTTGGGTCTTTTTTTTCCTCTGTTTTGAACGCACGTATCTTTCTCAGTTAATAAAATAAAGAAAAAAATGGTAAAAACAAATAATACCTTTACGAATCAGATTTTGAAAGAATAAAATGTCCAAATTTGAGAAACCCTATAAATTTTTGCCGGTCTTCTTACCTTTCTCTTCTTCTGCTTACCTTTCTCTCCTTCTGCTAGAAAACTGCTCGAAAACCTTTGGTCGAAATTCTTCTCTTCTCTTCTCCAGTTTACTTTGCAAAGTCACGGTGTTCTTCTCTTCTCTTCTCTTCTCCATTTTGTAAAGGTTGTAAATGCATATTTATACTTTATATTGTAAAGTTATACTCTCTTCTTTCTGATTATTTATATTGTAAAGTTTTTTACATTAAATGTTGTTATTATTATAATTTATATTGTAAAGTGTATATTGTATTGCTTTTATTATTATTATTATTATTATTATTATTATTATTATTATTATTATTATTATTATTATTATTATTATTATTATTATTATTATATATTGTATTGTTTTTATTATTATATGATAGTATGATACATTTTTATTGTATTGTTAATAATCTATATTTATGTATTACAAATTACAATTTATATTTGTAACCATTTGAAATAATACATTGTTGTGTTTTAATTTGGACATTGTAGGTGTTGTTATTAATAATATTTGGCCACCAAAATGGTTAAAAAAAAGTTATAAAAATATTTGCATTGTGTTAATGATATTGTGGAGAATTAATGATACTCGCATAGTTGCATGCCATCTAGTGACATGATCATAGACAATAAAAATGATAGCAGCCAAAAGATACTAACTACATGACAACAACCTCCCATGCCTTCAAACAACCACCGAATAGCTAACTAAGGCAACCCAACGGAGTTCCCTGCAAAGATTTCGTGCAAACGCCGATAAGGAAGCCAAGAATTTTATCTTTTCCAAAATCCATTCCTTTTCAAACTCTTTATCTTCAAAGATTCTAATGTTTCTTTCCTGCCAAACAACCCATATTAGTGCAAATGACGCACATCTCCACAGACTTTTAGCTTTGGAATCTACTCTTTTGAGAACAACCTCCATTGTCATATGGTTCACAAATTTCCGTGGTACGATACATACAATGTTCAGCTCAATAAATACTTTTCCCCATAGAAAAGACGAGAAACAAGAATGTAGGAGCAAAGGCTCTCTCCCTCATCTTTATAAAGAATGCACCAATGGGGGTGAGATGCATTATTTCTTCCCTCTCACTTGCAAAAGATCATAATTATGAACCTTTCCATGATCAATTATCCAAACTTTTGTTGGAATTCCTATTGCCCGTATAAAACTTAAAGGATAAAAAGATATTAATGTATTCAACAAATGCTAGAAATATGAGTCACAAGAGAATAACCTCCCATTAAATTTTCAAGATCTTCCACCATTCTTAATTATCCCAACAAGGCCATTATTTTTTAGATTTCATAATCATTGAGATTTATATTAAAAGAAAGGTTCCAAGATGGAATATTGGATGAATATAACGAGGCCAAAGAATCAAGATAAGAATTTTGTGATTCAAACAGATTCTAAATAATGTTGGAAACATAGTTTTAAGTGAAACTCTCTCTAACCACACATCCACTCAAAACGGAATACAATTCCCATCCTTAACAAGAGACACTTTTTAAGAAAGATTCATGACCATGAGATATTAATTTCCAAGGATTTCTGAAAGAACCTCTCTCTACTACCTTTGAATCCCACCCATTCTTCTCTAACTCATATTTTCCCCTAATGATAAAATGCCATAAAGAGTGTTGTTCAGGAGGAAACCGCCACACAACCATTTTACCAATAAAGCTTTAATTCTTTTTACCCTCCCACAAAAAGCCCTTTGGATTTAGACACTATTTCCAATTTGTTAACTGGTTGTTTTCCCTCATCATTACCCTCACACAAAAAGCCCTCCTTTTTCAATTAGCTTAGCCACTTCAAGAGAAACTTAAAATAATGACAAAATGTAAATGAGCATCATATCAGTTTAATGGTTTCATCAAGGGCGCTAACATGCTTCTTCATAGGTCTAATACAAACCAGTCAATCTTAGCAGTGTTTATAGATTTCTAATGCTGAGTTGGAGATAAAGAGATGAGGTTAGTGGTCGTAGTTGTAAGTCGGATCAAGAAAACCAAATTTTCAAATTTTTGTTGCTGAAAAAAGTTGTATCATCCGAAAATCATACATGAGTGACCTCTGTTGTTTCTTAAAAAACAAATCAACCCATTCCTACTTTCCCTATAAACCAATCTACTTAACAAATCAATCAATAGAATAAACAAAACTGGGGACAAAATTTCCCCTTGCCTAAGGCCCTCTAAAAATCCTTAAATTTTCCTCTAGGCCTCCCAATGACAAGAATTGGAAAATTTATCGAGGATAAACATCCCTAAATCCACTTCCTCCATTTCTCCTTAAACCCTTTTTTCTCAAGCACATTCATAAAAAATATCCATTCGACATGATCATATGCAGTGGTGGAGCTATAATGTATCTGGGAGATTAGATGCCCCACCCTGGACATTGAAAAAAAAAATATATTTTTTACTTTTATTTGTTTTAGAACTTTAAGGTAATGGAATGTAAATAGTAAATACATTTTAAGTGTTTAACTTTTCACCGGCGCGCTAATTTCTAAAGCATTTCATTCTCACAACTCAAATGTCTCTCGGTTGTCCCCGACTCCCTCTATCCTTCAACCCCAAAGAAAAATTGATGCCTTTTTCTCCCGAAAAAAAAGTTGCGCTCTGAACCGAGTCTCTCTCATTCACAAACCCTCTTAAGGTAAATTGATTTATTGCTATTTTAGGGTTTGATATGGTTATTTTTAGGGTTTTGCTTTAATTTTATTTTGTTGTTTTTTAAATTAGGGTTTAATTTGGTTGCTCTTATGGATTGATTTGCTTTGATTTTGTTATTGTTATTGCTTAGGTTTGGTTTGGTTTGGTATGATTTAGTTGTTATTTTAGTGATTTCCTAGTTGTGGTTGTAGATTGCTACTTTGGAAAAATTTCTTTGATTGGAGTTGCTATTTATTGTTGTCTCTACGGAATTAAGGTATTTTCCTTAAATCTTACATTTTAATTCAATTTGCAATTTGAATATTTGTTGAGTTACATAAGGACAATATGATAAATGTTTGTTGAAGTACAATATGTGAGGTTGTTTATTTGGGTTATGACCGTCTAAATGTGCAAATTCGCAATTGAATATAAAGATTAGAAATAAAAAACTAAAAATAACCCACCAAAAATTTGCCTTAGAGCCTTCCGCCCACAACACCCCGCGGCGGTCGATGCTTTGTACACTACGGTGCCCCGCCCAAAAAAAAATTATAACTCCGCCATTTATCATATGCCTTCTTAAAATCTTTTTTAAAAACCACACCTTTCTGTTTTGCTTGCTTTATACAGTGTTCTAAAAGGCGTGCATAGGCGTCGCCTATGTGTGATGCTTTTTAGAAACGCAACCCATACGAGGTATGCATGGGAAAAGGTGTGGTCAACACTTTTTAAGGCGATCAATGGGGTGATGCGCGCATAGGCGTGCAATGCGTGCATAAAACGCGTTTTTTTATAATTTTTTTATTACAGAAATCATTTTTTCCTTATGCTTGAGTTAAAATGACGTCGTTTTGGGTTAAAAGGATACAATTTTTTTTTTTTGTTTATTATCAACTATACTAATCTTTCTAACCCTAACATAACAAACTACCCCCCCCCCCCAAGAAAACCCCGATCAGACAAAAAAAACAAAAAAAAATAAGAACCCTAACTTCTCCGATCGTCCATCAACCCTAACTCTTTGATGCCGACAAACCTTCCCCTCCCTCTCTGTAAGTTTTTTTTTCATTTTTGTAAATATTTATCATCATTGTCCCCAAATTTTTTGTCTCTATATCTTTCATCATGCTCTCCACTAGTCGGATTTATTTTTTTTCCACATTCTTTTTTGTTTGTTCAACTAATAATGTCCTTGATTTTACCCTCAATGTTTTGTAAGTTATGTACAATTATTCATTCTAAAACAAGATGGACTATAATATAGTAATGGGGACATATTTTGGGGGAGACATTCATATTATATTTTAGTAACAAAAATAAAATTCTTTCTTTCCACCAACAGTGGCAGTATCTAGTTTAACTGCTTATAAAATAATTGTTGTAATTTTTTTCTTATTCCAATATTTATAAAATAGTTGTTGTCCAATATTTCTGACTTATTCCAAAAGATCTCCTGTAGAAATTTCAAAAAGAGTTTTTGCTATTATAAGATAACTCCTGTAAAAAAACATTGTTGTTATAAAATAACTATTGTAAATAATTGTAATTTTTTTCTTTTATCTAAGTATATGGATATGGGAAAAAGGTCCCCGAAATATACGAATATAATTTCAAATTTCAAGGTATGTTTTATTTTATTCGTAATTTTGATTGCATGTTTATAATTATGTTTTTTTTATTTAAGTTATGCTTATATATCTGCTTTTATTATTTTAGAAACCTGGATATAATTAAAAAAAAAAAAAAAAGGCAAAACGTATTTTCACGCGTAGTCTTTGCATAGGTTCCTAATGCATGATGCTTGATCTCCACGCATCGCGTCTTTTAGATACTTGGCTCTATACAAATTATACTCCACCTCCTTTTCATCAGTTATAAGAATTGAATGTAGAATTTGTCTCCCTTCAACGAATTCCCCTTGAGATTTCAAAATCGTTTCACCCAACACCTCCCTCAATCTCAAAGGCAACACCTTAGCCAAAATTTATACACTTGTTACCGAACTAATGGGATGAAAATCTTTCAATTTTATTGATTGTTGCTTCTTAGGAATTTAAATGCATGCATGATCACCCCATCTCAAAAAATTTACAAAGAAATCCATTTCATATCCTTTTACCACTTCCCAACATTCTTAGGACCCGGGGGTTTATCCCGCATTCAAAAATTACCTTCATAATTTCCTCCTCAAATGATCACTCAATCCAAGTAGCCTTCTCCTCACTAATGTGGTACCATTATAACCCATCCACTCTAAATTTTTTCGTTCTTTCTTCGTATATAATTTTCCCTCCTTCAGAATAACACAAAAGATTATTTTGAACCTTTTATACCACTCTTTCATCTCCCTCAATTTACTAATTATTTTGAACCTTGTGCCATCCTTGGATAAGGAATTTCCTCCACCAAGAAATAAATCTATCTTTGAACACTTTATCAGCCAACCACATGTTTTCGAATCTAAAATGTGACGGGCCCATTTCACTCAAAAAGAATCGAGAATAATGGGACAATGGAATGAAGTTACTTGACTTCTTGCCTAAGACTCCTAAGTCGTCAATAACATCCCTCCCATTATGATGAAAACAAAATCTATCATTTCTAAAACAAAAAAGAGATTCCCTCATATTGGAGCACGTAAACTTTTCATTATTCAACTCAATATCCCTTAACTACACCAAAAACAGGAAACTGGCACGGTTTAAAACCGTGCCAGACGCAATCTGGCACGGTTCAAAACCGTGCCAGAATCAGGCGTGCCAGATTTTCTGGCGCGGTTTAAAATCGTGCCAGATTTTTCAATCTGGCACGCTTTTAAACTGTGCCAGTTTTTTAATCTAGCACGCTTTTGGCACGCTTTTAAACAGTGTCATATGTTAAATCTGGCACGCTTTTGGCACACGCCAAAACCGTGCCAAATTATCTATTTTCTGGAACGCTTTTGGCACAGTTATAAAGCGTGCCAGATTATTTTATAAGCGTTCTCATTTTTATGCATTGGCACTGTTTTGGCATGGTTTAAAACCGTGCCAGATTTTTCAGTTGATTAAAAAAATAATAATAGGAACCAAATCTGGAAAATCTGCAAATTCCAAATTCAGTAGGAAAAATATTTATTATTTGCAAAAACAAAATCAAGAAAATTCACAAATTATGAATATCGCAGGTTGTTGATAAACTAATGTGCATACAAACTTCAAAAAATTACAAGAGATAATACCAATATAAACCAACACATGACCATAAAAGTCGACAATAACTTCAAAAAATTACAAGAGTTAATAGTTCTCATATAAAAAAAAATTTGGACAGAGTTTCCTCTATTTTTTTAGCATTCCAAAACCTGCTAACATAAAATCTGTCCATATAAAGCCCACACGGCCATAAAAGTCAACAATAAAACTACTATAGCCAGCACGACCATAAAAATAAACCATAAAACTACGGAAGCCTGCTCAGCCATAACACAAAAAATAGAATCCTGAATATTAACGACACTAAATACACAATCCCCCTGTTGTAAAGCATTGACTTCTTCGTGCGTTCCAAGTGGATAAAAGCTAACGATTGAATGTCATCCTACAAAAAAAATAAGACACAAAAAAGATACAAAATTAGTAACCAAGTCATTTTTAAAAAAATATTCAAGCAAAAAAATTGCATATACAAGAAGAAAAATTGCATATACGACTACGCGGTCAGTTCCTACAAGTTACATTGATCCCGTGCGAGGTGTTTGTGCCTCCTACGGGGTCGTTTGGGGCTGGTTCGGGTTTTCACCCCTTAACGGAATGTTTTCAAGTCTAAGTGTGTTTTTTGCAAATTATCGTCATATTCTCAAATCAGGAGTCCCGGGACTACGCGGTCAGTTCCTACAAGTTACATTGGTCCCGTGCGAGGTGTTCGTGCCTCCTACGGGGTCGTTTGGGGACTGGTTCGGGTTTTCACCCCTTAATGGCCTGTTTTCAAGTCTAAGTGTGATTTTTGCAAATTATCGTCATACTCTCATACCGGGAGTCCCGGGACTACGCGGTCAGTTCCTACAAGTTACATTAGTCCCCTACGAGATGTTTGTGCCTCCTACGGGGTCGTTTGGGGGTTGGTTCGGATTTTCACCCCTTAACGACCTGTTTTCAAGTCTAAGTGTGATTTTTGCAAATTATCGTCATACTCTCAAACCGGAAGTCTCGGGACTACGCGATCAGTTCCTACGAGTTACATTGGTCCCGTGCGAGGTGTTCGTGCCTCCTACGGGGTCGTTTGGGGGCTGTTTTAGGCTTTCACCCCTAAACGGCATGTTTTCAAGTCTAAGTGTGATTTTTGCAAATTATCGCCATACTCTCAAACCGGGAGTCCTAGGAGTATGCGGTCAGTCCCTATAAGTTACATTGGTCCCGTTCGAGGTGTTCGTGCCTCCTACGAGATCGTTTGGGGGTTGGTTGGGGTTTTCATCCCTTAACGACCTGTTTTCAAGTCTAAGTGTAATTTTTGCAAATTATCGTCATACTCTCAAACCGGGAGACCCGGGACTACCTGGTCAGTTCCTACAAGTTACATTGGTCCCGTGCGAGGTGTTTGTGCCTCCTACAGGGTCGTTTGGGGGCTGGTTCGGGTTTTCACCCCTTAACAGCCTGTTTTCAAGTCTAAGTGTGATTTTTACAAATTATCGTCATACTCTCAAACCGGGAGTCCCGGGACTACGCGGTCAGTTCCTACGAGTTACATTGGTCCCGTGCGAGGTGTCCGTGCCTCTTACGGGGTCGTTTGGGGGCTGGTTCGGGTTTTCACCCCTTAACGACCTGTTTTCAAGTCTAAGTGTGATTTTTGCAAATTATAGTCATACTATCATACCGGTAGTCCCGGGACTACGCGGTCAGTTCCTACAAGTTACATTGGTCCCGTGTGAGGTGTTCGTGCCTCCTACGGGGTCGTTTGGGGGCTGGTTCAGGTTTTCACCCCTTAACGGCCTGTTTTCATGTCTAAGTGTGATTTTTGCAAATTCAGATCATACTCTCATACCGAGAGTCCCGGGACTACGCGGTCAGTTGCTACAAGTTACATTGGTCCCGTACGAGGTGTTCGTGCCTCCTACGGGGTCGTTTGGGGGTTGGTTTTGGTTTTCACCCCTTAACGGCCTGTTTCATGTCTAAGTGTGATTTTTGCAAATTCGGGTCATACTCTCAAACCGGAAGACCCGGGACTACGCGGTCAGTTCCTACGAGTTACATTAGTCCCGTGCGAGGTGTTCGTGCCTCCTACGGGGTTGTTTGGGTGCTGGTTCGGGTTTTCACCCCTTAACGGCCTGTTATCAAGTCTAAGTGTGATTTTTGCAAATTTGGGTCATACTCTCAAACCGGGAGTCCCGGGACTACGCGGTCACTTCCTAAAAGTTACATTGGTACCGTGCGAGGTGTTCGTGCCTCCTACGGGGTCGTTTGGGGGCTGGTTCAGGTTTTCACCCCTTAACGGCCTGTTTTCAAGTCTAAGTGTGATTTTTGCAAATTATCGCCATACTCACAAATCGGGAGATCCGGGACTACGCGGTCAGTTCCTACAAGTTGCATTGGTCCCGTGTGAGGTGTTCGTGCCTCTTACGGGACCGTTTGGTGGCTGGTTTAGGTTTTCACCCTTTAACGGCTTGTTTTTAAGTTTAAGTGTTTATTTTTGCAAATTATCGTCATATTCTCAAAACGGGAGACCCGTGACTACGCGGTAAGTTCGTACAAGTTACATTGGTCCCGTGTGAGGTGTTTGTGCCTCTTACGGGACCGTTTGGCGACTAGTTTGGGTTTTTACCCTCAAACAACTTGTTTTTAAGCCTAATATAGATATTTCAAAATTATCGTCATATTCTCAAATCGGGAGACCCACGAACACGCGATTATTTCTTATAAGTTACATTGGTCCCGTGCGAGGTGTGTGTGACTCGTACGGGGCCGTTTGAGGACTGGTTTGAGTTTTCACCCTTTAACGGCTTTTTTAAGCCTAAATCTAAATATGTTTTCTAATATTTCTAGCCGCTTTAATCAGAAAACTATTACCACAAAATGAATCAATCAAACATGAACATAAGAAATTTACAAACCTGTGGAACCGGTGTGTCGATTTCACGAAAGCCTATAGATTCCATCGTCTTGCGTATCTCCGATACAATCTACACGAAGAAAACATTGGTCAACATATGAATAATTTTTTTACTTTCACCCTCACCGTTATTTGAACTTTCAAATTACTCTCTGTATATAATATTATCATGCGCTTTCATACCAAAGAAAACTATATACATACCATATATTGTCGTGAACACAAAGTTTTCATTTGTTCCCTATTAGGAAAAAAATAATTTCCAAAGAGTTAAACCTTGGCACAACTGAATATAAAA
Organism: Sambucus nigra; assembly: GCA_949130495.1. Taxonomy (NCBI): domain Eukaryota; kingdom Viridiplantae; phylum Streptophyta; class Magnoliopsida; order Dipsacales; family Adoxaceae; genus Sambucus; species Sambucus nigra. The sequence goes on from OX422212.1 coordinate 501,110,403, forward strand.
AAACAAAGAAGGATGAGAAATGTGGAGTAATAGGCTTTGCGTGTACCAATTTTCTATACAAATTTCATAATGACAATTGGAGACTTACTTGATACTTTCTCTTGGCAGTAGGTTTTAGGGGGCACTCTAACAGCCCACCAAATGCAGCACCTTTCATATCTCCTGTGATCTAGGTGTACAATATGGTCCACATTAAAGAGTTAAAGAACACCAAAATTTTTAAAGGAGAAAATCAAAGAACATCCACATAAAAGCTCTTGTCGGAATATATATGTGAACGAGTTCACATGCGCTTTTCTAACTCAGACATGGATACACTTTCGCTAATGTGTGGCGCCTCGGATTAAAGGTTTAATTTATTACGACGGCGGATGAGAGCTAACACTGATCCTGGTTTGATCCCAAAATTGGAGACGAATTTTAGGTTAAATGGCAAATGGGGTTGTAATTTGGATTATGACGTGTTCAACTATTTTAATCCTAATCTGGTTAAGAATAATTTCGATTATAGTGAACGGTCGCAGAAGCAGAAATGTACAATGTACCTATCCTGTTGCTGTATATTATTTTGTTGCTGTATATTATCCGGTCGCAGAAATGTACAATGTACCTATCCGGTCGCAGAAACAGAAATGTACAATGTACCTATCCGATCGCAGAAACAGAAACAGAACGTGTTCAACTATTTATGCAAGTTTGTTGCTGTATATTATTTTGATACTAGTGGATATGCTTTTACCTATCCTGTTGTGAGGATGTTTGGGTGCAAAGTTATTTGTTACAGGCACTACCCAACAATCAGTTTAGACATATTATCTCGAGTTCGTTCCCGGAGTTCAATGTACAATAATGATGCCTTGGTTGCTAAGAGCATTCTGCTCTCCCAGTGCAAAGTCATCTATTATGCATTTTTTAGTTCGATTTATGGGATTTTTGGTTCTTGTGCACACATTGTAATGGTAAATTCTTCATGAACACAATCTCATATTGAGAAGCTTTGGTGAATTCCAAGTTATACCAAGAGAATCTATCCTCCTTGTGATACTTCAGGACTCCAGGTGATTCCATTGGAAAGGCTAGCACTACCTCCAAAAATTATTTTTGTGGCTCAATCTCGTCCCGAGAAGGCACACAGTCTTCAACTTGAAGCATTTGCAGTTGCCATCAAGAAATTAGATGTAGTCTTTCCTAGACCGAAACTCCAATTTGTGGGCAGTTGCCGAAATGAGGCAGATGAAAAGAGGTTGCAAAACTTGAAAGAACTAGATATCAGACTGAAGGTGGAAGAGGATGTGAAGTTCTACAAGAATCTCATGTACAGAGATTTGGTGAGACTTTTGGGTGGTGCTGTTGCTGGGATCCATTCCATGATAAATGAACATTTTGGGATAAATGTTGTAGAGTATATGGCTGCGGGTGCAATACCAATTGGTTGGCATTTCCAATGACCTGTTTTACGTAATGGGCATGTGGCTTTTGACCTTTCAAACTTAATGTGAAACATGACTTTCAGCCCCACGGTTTTCACTCATAATTCTGCTGGGCCGAAGATGGACATTGTGTTAGCAGAAGATGGAAAGCTAACCGGATTTCTTGCCGAAAGCGTCTCAGAATACGCAGATGCGATTTTGCAGATTTTAAGGATGCCAGAAAATGAGAGACTTGAGATGGCTGCAGCTGCAAGGAGACGGGCCGACAGGTTTTCCGAGCAGAAGTTTTATGAAGATTTCAAAGATGCCATTAGTCCAATTCTGTGCCATCGTCCAAGTGACAATTAACTTACGATTCAGTTAAGTAAGAGGTGACGGATATTATTAGTGTCATTCATTTGGAAAGAAATACGAGCTGAAGTTTTTGTAATGGGAATGGTAGATGTTTATAATTGATTTAATTTTCATATATAGTATAACAAATCCTTTTTCCCCTTGGAAAAAAAATGTGAACATACCAGCAAACAAGGACCAAGAAGATCTGCACTCTTTCGAATAAGTGTGCGAAGTGATATACGGTGTTTCACGGTATTTCCCTTAACATCCAAATGCAAATATGCAATAGCTCTAAGTTGGTCACACTCCCAACTTTAAGAAGAAAAATAAGAAAAATGGTTTTTTTTTGAAATGTTGAACATATGAATATAATCATAAACTCTAGTAAGATAAGCATAGATGCAAGCATAAGCCCAAGTGAAGCACATCATGTGAGGAAAACCATGTATATCAATAGTCTTCTACTTAGGTCTGATCAAAGTCCAAATACCCCAACAAAACCAAACACTACAATGGAAAGTCCAAGACTTGATGATCATAAGAAGCAGCCCTATGGCATATGTGTAGAAACCATAACCTTGCAAAATAGAAACAAAGTTGCAAGTAGTAGCATATACCAAAGTATAGAGGTGACTGATACGGGAAACATAAAATAAACCATATAACCAAGTTATTAAAATTAAAGGCATCGCTATGACAATAAAAGTATCACCTATCGTTTTCATTGAAGCAACTCATGATTCCAAAAGAAATAGAGCTTCACTAAAGAGTTAAAGCAGGTTCTTTCAATCATATGTTGTAGCTTCACATTAGCACAAAGTTTTTGGCTTTATTAAACAATGCAACTACTGTGTCAGGTGTCTTGATAAGCATATAGGTGAGTTTATGCTGTGCTATTTGTTCCATAGCTTACTTGTGCATTAGTAAAGTTCTTGAATAAAAAATGTCCATTGGTGTTACATGTGAAAACACTTTCATGCTATCTACTTTATGTTTTGATTAATAGTGTTACATGTACGAGTATTTTGAGGGGCCTAGCCTTTAATGTACACTAGATTACTTAAGAAAATCATAATATGCTATACACATGATGTTAAGAGGACCTACATTTTTCAAGATATGATATTCCTTTCTTGAAAGTATTCACATGTGATGGGTTTTCTAACACACATACCGATAACATGTCAAGTAAGAATAAAATATTTGCATTTTCATAATAGTGTCACATAACGAAAGTATGCGTCTTTTGCCACTTATGATCAGTGTTCACAAGAGCGAGACGGTTCCATGTCTTACAATGTTCAAGCAGCATTCTTGTCGGAAGGATTTATTAGGAGGCCCGGACACCTACCGAACATCCTTGAAGGATGGAACAAGATGATGAAGAAGGCGGCGAAGGTATGGAGGAAAATCTGGGAAGAGAACAAGGAGTCAAAAGGGGGAGGCAAAGAAGTCGTAGAAATGTTGAAGAGGATACAACCCGCTCTTGGACTTAAGACTATGCACGTCGCGTGCTCGATCTAGCAATCTTGGACAATTCTTTTTATGAATTGTCATTAAACTAAAAAAGAAAGAAGAGAAAGAGCTGGGAGTTGGCGCCTACATAACTGCTTGCTTGCTTACCAGGATATTCGGGAGCCTCTAGCTTGGGAGTGCCCATAACCCCAGCGCCACTACTACCCGCTCCGGAGGGAGACCCGGGGTCCTCGTCTCGTTCTACTTCTCTTGAGGGTCGTGCCTCAAGCTCAGAAAGCACAGAACGAGACTTTTTTTCAACTTCGTCCCAATTTCCGTCCCCATCTACTTCGACCACGACTCCCAACAACTAATTCGATAGTTCTCCCAACACCGAGCAGAAGGAGAGCTCAAAATTTCTCTCGGAAGAACATCGAAGCTTTTGGAAGAACGAAGTGATTAGAGCGTTCAATGACGAATTAGAGGACGTTGATCCACAAGGGAATATTGGGCCGATTCCCGAAAAATCGTTGAGTCTGATAGTAGTTTTTCTTTTTATCATTATTTTTTTATATTCGGTTAAGGATCACCTCAACAATGTTTAAATGTTCACCCCAACACGGCACCTCTAGTGCATTCATATGAAAGTCAATTGTATTTAATTGCCCAAATTCAACGTGCTTGCATATTTCCATTTTGAAGTTAAAAAGGGCCCATGATCAATTGCATATAAGAGAGTGGAACATAGTAGACTAAGAATCAGTTGCATACATGTGATTGGGCATCTCAATTTGTTGGTGGGTTATTACGAAAATTCATTATTCATGTACTATGCATCCTATATCATGATTCATTCTCAGAAATACATCCGTGTGTATGGTGGGGATGTTAGTAATTCTTACATCAGTGTGTTTTGTGTGGTTTGACAACAAAGCACATAAAAACATGATATAATAAAAGGGGAAATGAAAAATTGAAAACAAAATACTGAATATAGCATCTATACAGAAACTCAAAACATAGAGAAGCTATAATTTGATTCGCTCTAAATTTCTCTGAGTCATTTCAACGAACACTACATATACAACACAACATAAAAAATGGGAAACTGACCTTTTCAGACCCTAACATATAATATCTCCTTACCCTACACCTCAACTAAACCTTAACGTTAACCCTAATTCTAAATCCAAACCAAAGAAGAAGAAATTCCAAACAATCGAAAGGGTATTAGTAGATACCTATAGTGCCAAGTCTGCCACTATTTTTTCGATGTTATCAATACCGGAGCAAAGGCCTAGAACAGTAGTTGACGAGCGCGGAACTGCGACAAATCACCTCCCTTCTATTCATCCCCTATATCTACGGTGTCGTCCATAACTCTGTTGAGCAGAGATCGTCGAAAAATGGTGGAAGACGATCTCTATTCACCGGAACAAATTCCTTTATGTTCATCCCTGTACCATCATGAGCTTTAGCTTAGGAATCTTAGAAGAGATATCTGTTCGTCGAACAATCGAGATTGGGTGAAGAGCGGGAGAGGAGAATTGAGTGAATGGCGCGAGAGTGAGCAGGACCAAATCAAAATGAAAAGTGTTTGACTTTAACAATTTTGTTTATTTTATTTAACCTTATTAAATTTGGGACGATTTTGGCACGCTTTTAAACTGTGCCAAAATTTGGCACGGTTTAAAACGGTGCCAGATTTTTAAGAAACCGTGCCAAATTTTAACACGGTTTAAAACCGTGCCAGATTCTCCTTGTCTAAGTGTGCCAGATTGACAGTTTTGGTGTAGTGTAAGCCTGATTCCCTACAAGTCATCGAAGTCACTGACCCTCCCTCCTGACTTCTCCGAGACAAGTATCACCGCGTTGAACTCCCCTCACGCACAACACTTTGAACAATACAATCCATATAGACCAGCTCCTCCTAAACCCCCTATCTCTATTCCTACAAGGCCTACATACACCCAAAAACCACCACTCTTCACCCCCCTTGGTTGGAATTTTAACGTAAATCGAGAAACTCCCCATAAGACACTCCATCACATTATCAGTTCTAACATCCCAAACAACCATGGTTCAAAGTTTCGGTATCAGTCCCGGTATAGGTCACTTGATTTTCAACTCGGTCGCGGTATCGGGCGATACACAAAGATACATTATTTAGAGAGCGCAAAAAATTCCGAAAAAAATATAGAAAATTTTTTAAAAAAATAAGATAACATGTGGACCAATTAGATACTTTCAAAACCATAATTTAATATTTCATTATACAATAGGTTATACTGAAGCGCAGAAAACTTGTCAGATTTAATATTCCATAATAAACCAATATTAACATTGCAAACAATTTAATGACATATAGAACTTGATAAAATATAACATGCATTTGTTTAGGAGTCACTCTACAAAGTAATAAGCATTTGTTTCATAAATTTTCTAATATGCGTACTTAGCATTATTACAACCGTTCTACAAAATAACATTATTTTTTTAGCATTCTAAACATTATTTGTACACAAGTTTTATTAATTTTGAACGAGACTATTATTTTAGGAATTTTAGAATTACTAAACATTATTTTAAATATTATTTGAACATAGTTTTAGTAATTTGGTACAAAACAATATTTTTTGGAATTCTAAGATTTACTAAACATTATATTAAATATTATTTGAACATTATTTGTGAAAAACATTATTTTTACCAAATTGACATTTTTTATGAATTAATACAACTTTATTTGTTAATTATTTTTTACAAATCAGAACCATTTTTTTTAAATAGTACCAATTTATCGATAATTGTTTCCTAAATCATTACCAATTCTCCTAAAAACTCATGATCTAAAAAAAGGTACACGAAAGAGTACCATTTTTCAAACAAAATGTTATAATAAAGTTTTATTTATAAATAATGGTACATTTAAAAAAAATCAGTGATATATTTTAAATTAAATAAAGAATGATATATCTTGTAAAAATATTAAGTAAATATAAACATATTGTAAATAAACAAAATGAATAATAATATAATTTAGTACGTAAATAATTGTTCATTTGAATACATTTTAACTAAAAGGTGGATAATATTTCACTTTATAGAATACACTTTAAATGAAAACATTAGCTCTCACCTTTCCAAACATATTAACATTTAAAAAAAAACATATCAACAGATTATAACACACAAAGTGTCGGCAGAATTACCATAAAAAGAGGGGGCGTACAAAGCGTAACACAAATAGGGTGACTTTACCCTACCCACAACCCCTCTTTCGATTAAAACCATAACCATCTTTCTATCGCAAACCATAGCCATCTTTCCTTTAGAAAAACCCCACCCTAGCTTCAAAACCATAGCCATCTTCACTCCTTTTTCCATCGAAAACCCTACCCATAGCTCATTTGAAACCCTAACTATACTTCTTGAGAGAGACGATTCAGATCTGGTTTTTCAAAGGTGATATACGAAGAATTGCAACAGTCAATGTTCCTTTGTTTCCATCTCTTCATCTTCGTCTCTTTCTGAATCGACCGAAATCTAATTGACTAGGATAAATCGGGCGATATTTCACCGGTACAACTCGATCTCGCCGATCTATCGGCGATTAACCACGATTCAACAATTATTTCATCACACGGTATCGGATCGGCATGCTTCGAGACCGAGTCAACTCGGTCGATGCCGAGTTGACTCAGTCGAGACTTTGAACCATACAAACAATTAAAATTAGGGGTGTGCAAAAAAAGTGGCAACCCGAAGAACCGAACCAAACCGACCTTCATGGATTGGGTTGGTTCGGGTTTTTTCTCCATGGATTGGTTCTGGTTCCAAAAAATTTAGAACCGAAGTGTTAGGTTTGGTTCTCGATTTTATACCTGAACCGAACCGAACCGAACCAAAGAACCATCCCTAAGAACCAACGCGAGAACCAACCCGCGAACCGAAACCATTAACCAGAATTCGGGAACCAACCCGCGAACCAGAACCATTAGCGAGAACCGCAAACTAGAACCACGAACCAAAACCGCAAACTAGAACCAAGAGCCAGAACCGTGAACCGACCCGAACCAAACCAAACCGTGAACCAATGGTTCGGTTCGATTTAGAACCGACCAATTTCGGTTCTGGTTCCGGTTCCAAAACTACATACCTGACCAATTTCGGTTCTGGTTCTGTAGTGGAACCGAACCGAACCATGTGCACCCCTAATTAAAACTCCACTTCTAACGACAAAAATAAAAGCAATGGAAAAAAAACAAATAAATAAATCCTTAAACCAAATTCCCCACACAATGACAACAAATTTTTTATCAATACCTTCTTTTTTTGTTTCTTAATGAACGCAAATCGGGATTTCTTTGACTACCATTTCCTTCACTAATTTTCTTTATTCTTTGTTCCCTAACCCTCTAATGTTCCAAGACACAATCTTCTTATAGAGACATTGACCCTAAAAAAATAATGATAATAAATAAAGATTGTTTTGCTTATCATTTTTACCATAATTTATTCTAAAGCTAACTTGTGTAATTCCCTTTCAAACCCCGTAGTTTTCAGTTCCTTTGCTTAAATTTGTATTTATTTTAGTTGGACTTATGGGTATCACTTTTAAATTCATCTTCCTAAAAAAAAAAACTTGTAGCAATGAACGAAATTCTCTCCCCTAATTTTTTAAGGCATTATTATCCAAACTAGGTGTAAACCCGCGCGATGCGCGAGTGCTTGCGTGTTGATATAATAAAGCATTACCACGATACCACATATTTCAAAATTTTGTTAAAGATTAAAAAAGCTCTTCCAACTTTAGAAAATGATATTTTTCAACATCCTCAAACCTTTGTATACAAATATTTTTTTAGTAAAAATACCAAACGAACAAATACAAGAATTACAATATTATGAAACTAAATAACTTCCAATTTTGCATAAATACAAAGTTCCAATATCTTCACTTCCATCTTGTACATGCATAAAGTAAACCAAATCAAATCACAGTCAAATCGAGTAACTGTTTCAACAACAAATAATTTTTCATGTCCATTTCATTCTTGATGTTTTGATCAAGTAGTCGTTATGCATGAAATTTTTGTTGCTGGATATAGCTTTTTCATAGAAGCATTTTGTGGCAATACAATGACCTGAAATTTGAGGGTCAATAGAATGAATCAATGAAAAAATAAAATGACAAACATTATTCCATAAAAAATTATATGAATACCTCCAAGATGTTGAACAACACATAGTGGAGATTTGAGTTTTTAAAATGTAAATGAAGGATTTTTTCGACTCTCTATTTTTTATTATTGCTTTACTTTGATTTGATTGTAAGACGACAAACACACTCATAACCTAGAAAACAAAATAGCCCAAACATTTCATAGAACTCAAGATGGAAAATTTTACAAACATTACAAAACATGTGGAAAATAAAAATATATATTAAAAAAACTAAAAAACACAAATAAACAATATATTTTTTTGAAATATTCTATCAAAATAATTCGGAAATTATATTTAAAGTAATTGCTGAAAATTTTTTTCCCACCAAAAAAATAATTCGCGGCAATAAAAAGTAATTTTTTGCATTAATAAATTATTTTCAGCAAATAAAAAATATTCCACCAATAAAAAAAATATTTTCAGCATATAAAAATGATTTCCAAGAAGAAAAATTGATTTTCAGCAATAATAAATTATTACCATCAAATATGATATTATTTTCAGCCAAAAAAGTGATTTTCAGCCATATAAAACTAATTCTAGCAAATGAAATTGATTTCTACCAAATGAAAAATGATATTCTGCAAAAAGAAATCATTTATAGGAAATAAAATATGACTTCGACCATACATAAATGATTTCAGCATCTAAAATTTTTTCAAGCATATGAAAATGATTCACAACAAATAATAAAGGTTTATCAGCAGTAATAAATTATTTCAATGAAATAAAATATAATTTGCAAGAATAAAAAAATTATTTTCAGCAATATAAAAATATTTTCGGCATATAAAAATGATTTTCAGCAAAAAATTCCCCATAAAAGTGATTTTCAGTAAATAAAAAAATAGAGGGACTAATAGAGGGAACAAACCAAATCATTAAAAAAATTCCCACAAAAAAACTCTTGCTCAAATTTCCCAAATACGAGGAACAAACGAAATTTTCCTAACAAAAAATTCCACTTCTCATGACCTTATAAATTACCCCAAACCAAATCAGACCACAATTAACTCAACTTCCTACTCTGTCTCTCTCTCTCTCTCTCTCTCTCACACACACACACACACACACACCTCACCCATGACCAAATATTGTGCGTAATTTATCCTTGTACCACATAAACGCATTTTTTCCGTCTGCACTCTCTTATTCGTTCGAGCACATGACCCCACTAAAATGGCCAAATTGAATGAAATACCGAAAATAAAATTTTCAACACACTGCTTTGACAAACGAACCTATAAAAAATAGGAAACAAAAATTGGTCAAAAATGATATCAAAGACACCCTACTCAATACCAGCTCACATAACATATGAGAAAGACAAAAACCATGTATAACATGTGTACAAAAACCATGTATAACATGTGTACCTACCTGTATAACATCTTTCTTATAAAAACAATTTCATTTTAATTATTATTATTACAGCAAATGGTTAGCCCACTTAAAAAAAATCTACATATCAAGATCACAATATCTAGATTTACAAATTAAGATTACAATCACCAAAGCAACGATTAAATCCACGTGATCTTGCTAAGAAATGATAAAACCCCTTGAAAACCTAACTTTAGTAAAAGTAAAATCGGTCCCGGATGAAAGTGTCAAATAGATGAGTATAAATATACAAATTATACATAAAAACATATATAGATACAAATATATATAGATCATATCAGACCTTGGTTTTAGATTGTGGATGAAAGTGTCAAAAGGCCTAGAAAGGTATGATTACTTATGTCTCTTCCTTTGCCATTTATACCCATTTGCTGCTTCAATTTCTTATTTTGGTATCGATGTGGGACTACTACAAAAACAATCAGAGGATTTTATGAAAACTACTTTCTTTGTGATTTAACAGAGGGTCGGCAAATTGGTGAAGGGGTTTATATAATTGTTCTGGGTTTTTCAATAGTCTGAGCAATACGTAGTGAGATATGTTGGCGCCGGTGCTGTTGCCGGCTATGAAGCAGCGGGATATGTAAAAAAAATATTTTTGAGCTAATTTTTTTATATAGTTTTTAAACATTTCAGTAGCGCCATAAAAAAAAATCAGCTCAAAATGAATTTTTTTACTATTTTAAAAAAATAGGTCAAACTTTGTCAGTTTCTAACAACTTAAAAACTGAAAAAGTTTGACCGATTTTTTTAAAATAACAAAAAAAATTCATTTTGAGTTGATTATTTTTTTATGGTCTTATTGAAATGTTTAAAAATCATAAAAAAGAAATCAACCCAAAAATATTTTTTTTACTATTTTAAAAAAATGGTCTTCATTCAGGGTTCTCAAACTGGGACCTCACTTGATCCTTTCCGTGTATATATATATATATATATATATATATATATATATATATATATATTTAAAAATGGTCCTCATTCAGGGTCCTTATAAATAAGGTATTTTTAGCAGATTTTTGTGGATTTTTTAAAAATAGCTACAAAATATATTTTGACCTAGTTTTTTGCATATGCGTTGATTGGAATGTTAATTTCAAGAAAAAAAATATAAAATTTGAAAAAAAAAATTTTAGGGCCCAGAATTAGGCGTGATGCATGGGTGATGTATAGAGCATGATGTAGGTGAGCCTTCTCCTATATATATATATATATATATATGTGTGTGTGTGTGTGTGTGTGTGTGTGTGTGTGTGAATACGTATATATAAAATAAAACAGAAAAAACATCAAACCCAGTTTTGAGAGTTTTATCTATGGTTGTCCAACTTAAAAAAAAAGAACCTAAAAAAAAAACACTCACATATATACTTGAACCGTATATATATATATATATATATATATATATATATATATATATGAAAAACACACCACCCATATAGGTAAATCCCATTTTACACATTAGAATGTATACAATATTTGTTAGCACAAAAGTTCAAGTAAAATGAATTTGTTTACAAAACCTAACAATCAACATCCAATACAAATAAAAATTAAACCCATATAAACTATTAAAAACAATACTTAAAAAATCCAACTACACGTCTAAGATATCCATATGAAAACAGATTCGAGGAGCTATTTCACACTATTTGGTGTGCTTAGTTTCTAATCTAAATCCACCATTTTGAAAACTAAAAAATCAAGAAAATATGTTACATGAGTGTACTATAAACCCTAAAGGGAAAAAGTGGCAAAAACAATTATAATTCGAATTTTAAAAATTCAACATTATAAAAAAGGATATATTGGGGCCTGTATGGTTTTGTGAGGTTTTTGTAAAATGTAAGAACTCAACTAAACACACGAAGTATGTTGAATATAATATCTGGTTGTTGGATATAATATTTGATTGCATGTAAACCTTATTGGACTATTAGCTTCTTATATATAACTAAAGAACAATCATCTGGTTTATAGATATAAAGATCAATTCATTTGGTTTATAGCGATATCAATTCACATATCAGTGATGGGAAATCAACATAATATTTTGGATTAAATAATCAAAGCAACCAAATGATAAGAGAAGAGTCATGTACATAAAATGAAAACTTACCTTGATTGCCAGATTTTTGCTCAATCCTTTTCCCACATATTAGCAAGAGAAACGTAGGAGATCCATATTTTCATTCCCAAACCCGATTAAACCTGTACCTATTTCTAGATTTTGATATATACTATTGATTATATAACATCCGGATATTAAAAGGTTGAGAAAGGTGCAGGAATCAAAGAGTTCATGAGAGGGTTGAACAGACTATGAGATGAGGAATAAATGAAAAACGTAGAAAGGCTACAATATGAAAGGAGAACTTAAATAGACTTAATGATATTTAATGCATTCGCCACGTATCATGTGTCACGTGGATAGGTTAATTGCAAAGCATAATAAATGTCTTATTTTATATTTTATAGTATTAAGAGATTAGGAGCAGTAGCTTCACAGTTCAAGAAGTCTCCTCTTTCATCAACATTCGATATGATTTCTAATATTGGGACTTCGACGAGCTTAGAGAAATCAATGGGTAAGGTTCTGAAGTTACTAGATATTCGGTTCCCTAAGAGATTCTCACCCACCCCAACTCTTGTACCTCATTTTCTTGAGACAATATTCTATTACATGTCCTCTCCAATTATCCCCGGGATTAGAAGAGTTCAGATATCCAGAAAAAGAGGACGGAGAGGAAAAAGAAAGGGAGCGGTGCACATGGGAAAGTGGAGGAAGTGCACCTGTATCGTTTATACACAAGTAGCAGTTAATTCAAAAATGGTGTTATTTCTATGATGAGGAGTGCTGTGAGTCCCAAATAATTTCTTCAAATTTCTTCCAAAATAATTTGTGCTTTGTACCCTGGCGGGACCTCATCACATGGCAATAAATGACAAGTAAGTGGAAGAATAACGTGGCGTTCACATAAAATTTGGGGGAAATTTGAGAAAATTATTTGGAACTCAAAGCATTATTTGGAACTCAAAGCATTATTCTTCTCTGATTTGTGACAGACTTGGCCTCCACTTGACCCTTCTGACGAGGAGAGTTGGCCTCTAACATGTGATAGAAATCCCCAAGCTCCTCAGAAGAATCATTCACCACTGTTTTGCTTTCCGAAGCTTCCGCTTCTGTTTATGCTTCCTCGGATGATGGAGATGAGAATATATGCTCACCATCCAACTGATTAGTAATTACATTTTCTTCATTACACACCTTAGCACAATCTTGAATTTCCTCAATAATAATTAATCGCTTTTCCCCCCGGTCCTTTCATAGAACGACAAACATTGCTTCCATTTTGACGAAGACATTATTAACTATTCCATTTTGTTCAGAGAAGAATTACTCTCCTCATATTTAAGTATGGCCTCCGCAAGACTAATCCATCTCACCTTTCCCCCCCGGAAGGAATCTGTAAACTGCCCCCATTATCATTGATATTCTTATAAATTTCTTCATAGAGACCGTTACTTTTTTCACGCAACTCCCATAACGAGAATTCGCAACACTATATTTTCTGAAAAATGGCAGCCCCTTTGGTAGCAAAGCCACCGTCTCCAGCTGCTGACAGACCCAAAGAGCACTCAAACTCTCCCATGATAATCTAAAGAACTTGCCTTTACTGATTACTGAAATCACCACCAAGATCTTGGATCTTTTCTCCTCCTTAACTTCAAAGTACTTCTGTTCAATTTTTAAAGAAATGACTTCCGTCAAAATGTTGAAATTAAACAACTCCAAAATCAATACCAAAGATGCAGATATAGAACCCTTCAGCAAAACCTTCAGTGACTAAAGACCCTCGGTGAAGGAAAATCGGGACAGGAAGCATAGAGTGTAAAGAATCAGTACTGTGCTGGTCGCGTTACATTCACTTTGAACTAAACTACAAATTAACAAAGTATGCAGACAACTTTTGTAATTATCACACGAGGTTGCGTTAACCATCTACTGTTTTGAAATGATACCATTTTAAAGCTTAGAATCCAACCACGTGATCCATTTATTGTATGTGTACCGCATCTTTGAATGTACAGGGTATCAAGTTCCATTCTTGTTACCAATCCAAACTGCTCACTTCTTATGTAACATTGGTCGGTAAGCGGCATAGCATGGATTTGATACAAGCAAAGTAATATTATAATATTGACAAATGTGGCTGTAGAATTAATAACTTAGCAAGAGAAATCGAAGTCCCACTATCAACCAAAAACAATTGAGTTCAGCAACAAAAGGTGAAAGCGGAGCAACATGCATGCATAAAGAATAAAAGAGAACAAACAGTGAAATTCCATAAACAGAAACTAGCATATATAAGATAGTTGGAAGATTACCTTTGAATAGACATAGTTCTGCAAATCAACAAATATTTCACCACAGGAGTCTCGACAACTTGCGGCATTTTCCATTAACCAATCTATGCAGCAAAAGCAAGAGAACTGAACGTCCCAACAACAGAGGCTTCAAAGGAATGAAAATTAAATCTAAAGGTAACACATGCGAGGAAGTGCAAAGAAAGCCGACAAGATAGGGCTTTCTATTCATGAGGCAAGTGAGAGTTAGCACTGTACTTTTGTCGTGAGGGAACAACAACCAACCACCACAACATTAAACTTATCAAAAAAATCTGCACCAAAGCTTGACAAATCCCCTGTAAGAATAACAATTTGATAATGAGAGAGGTATTCCATATCCAATGCATTAATAGTTACAATATGCTTACAATTTTAATTTAAGTTAAATGATTATGCTTTATCAAGTTTGGAATATAAAGATTACAAAGGAGCATACCTTTTTCTACGGAAACACGAACCATACAATTGAAATCTCTCAACGAATCACAACAAAGTTCACCTAGCGAAACACGAACCATTCTCATTAAAAGGAATTAAGATATATATGCTGACAGCGCTTCTTCAGTAACGGGGCGATCATCATTTAGGGTCAAACTGCCCACTCCAGCTACAACTATGTTCTTGCAAAACTGAACCAATGCAATGCAGCTAAACTATAGTCATTATAGTTTGACAATTGTAAAAAAAAATGAACTTTTTCCTCAACAACAGTCCCTTTGATGCCGGTGACTGATAAATGAGCTTTGCTTAGTGTAAGTGTAAATGGCAGAAAGTCATAAAGTAAAATGTGACGTATAATATGATACGATAAATATTGGATTGAATTAGAAAAAGTAGAGAGGGGCAAATTGAATGAGTAGTAGGAAGCTACCTTCGCTGGGCATCAACACCCCAAACCCTAATTTGGCGGTCATACAACGCAGTTTCCTGCTCTGTCAACTTCTCGCCGTAAATTCCCATATATGTGACAATGATCTCACACGGTTATATGTCTCTACAGATAAGAAAGTAACCCAAAAAACTACACAAGTAAATTCAGAATGAACCAACTGAGCTTGATAAAATATCGCTCTCACAAGACAAGACCGCCGGTAACTTTCTAATTCTCTTTCTAAGGCGATCTCCGATTGCACAGAGAAAGCGTTGCATGAAAAATTTCAAAAAAATAAACATATATTATTATATATTTAGTGGGTAATTATAATTAATTTGCATTTATTTTATTATATATAATTAAATTCATAATTTTATAACACTAATGTGAGAATATTTTTTTATATAGGTGCAATGAGCTAGTGATAACTTTTGACGCAAAGAGGAGCATAAATTCAATTACGATCACTGCTACGAGGTGCTTAAGGACTTGCCAAAGTATTCCATATCAACAACCGGTTCACAATATACCGATGAAGAAAATAATGCGAGCCTACTTGAATCGAACGACAACGAAATAAGAGAATTCAATAATGCACTAAAAAGACAGGAAAGACGTAAAGCTGCGAAACAGAAAGGGAAGAAACGAGCGGCAACCAATAGTGCGAATACACACACGGTCCTTTTAGAGGACTCTCAAGAATTCAACATACTTTATGACAAAAATTTTGCAGAATCCCAAACAATAAGAAGAAATCTAAATGAAAAGATCGATGGTTTAATTTCAATTCGCACCAAGGAGTACGAAGCTCAACTCCGACGTGATGAAGCTCAACTCCAACGTGATGAAAATCAGATTATTTACATGGATACAACTAAATTCACTTCCCAACAAAATGCCTTTCACGAGATACGAATGACTGAGATAATACAACGTCGGTCTTAAGCATATCGGAACTTCTCACAATAGAAAAATAGATTTATATTGTTATTTATGTAATCCAAATTTATAAGTTATTAACTTTTGTACCAATATTTATCAATGACTATTTTTACTTAAACAAATTTTATTTAGCACAGAGAAAATTGTGTACATAGATAAGATAGGGTAAATGGATAAAATTGAAATTACAATCAAGATGATGATTCTGCATGACCATTCCAAATGTGTTCCATAAAGTTGTCACGTAACTGGTTATGGGCATCCCTATTCCACATCTTCGCCTCCACACCTGTTACTAATAGTTGCAGCGAGACTTTACCTACTTAAGCAGGGGGTGGGTCACGTAAGGGCAGGTCAGCTCGCCAAGTCACGTCCCGCAACTCCTCCTCGACAATCATATTGTGTAATATGACACAAGCCTTCATAATTACACGTGAGTCTTTATATTTCCCAAAATTTATTGGTTTCCTGATAAAGTGGAATTGTTGTTGCAAGGTGCCAAATTCTCTTTCCACATCCTTTCGGGATCCTTCCTGAGCTCGTGTGAACACCTTCTGCTTTTGAGTGATCGATCTCTTGAAACTCTTGACGATAGTTGCGATGGGTGGATAGATACCATCTGCAAGGTGATATCACGTGTCATATGTGTTTCCGTTGACTTCGAAGTGCATAGGGGTACGATTTCCTTCCAAAAGTTCTTCGAACACGTGAGATTTGGCAAGAACATTCAGATCATTACATTAACCAGGCATTCCAAAGAACGCATGCCAAATCCAAGTATCATAAGATGCCACTGCCTAAAAAATTATAGTGGCAGCATGGCAATGACCTTGATATTATCCTTTATGTGCATGTGGACAGTTATTCCATTCCCAGTGCATGCAATCAATGCTCTCAATCATCCCGGGAAAACCACGTTGTTCATTATCTGGCTGCATGCGGGCTATATCTTTGGCTATAGGTGTGCGATAATACTCCGGGCTAAACACCTTCACTACAGTCCTACAAAAATGTTTTAAAGTGTCAATCATTGTCATTGTAAACATTTAATAAATACGGAACTTGACGATCCAGAGTATGTGTCCGACCTGGAACTTCTGAACTATAAAGGGGACGATTCCGACAATGATTTTGTACAACATCTACCAAACATGTTGATGGGTGAAGGGAATGCAATATGTTGCAATCCGTGGTTGACCAGGAAACCACAAAGTATTTAATATGTAACTTTATTTTGTACGTGTTTAATATGTCTACTATGCTCAGCATAATCGTTGGAACATATAATCCAAGTAATTTTGTCTTTAAGTATGGTGTTTGTACTTGAATCTAATATCTTTAATAAAGGCAAAAATTATAACATTGTTAACTCTTTTAAATAAAGGTATGCATCATTTACAACAAATTATTACATTACAAGTTTAACTTTACATCGGACCCCTACCAAGATATTGGTCATAAGAAAATGCATTGAAAAGTACAAAAACGTCATCGACAGGCGATGGTTGACTGAGTGATCCTCTGGGATCTTGTGAGGGTGGATGAAAAATATTAGGAGAAGTAATTGGATATTCATCTCCATATATATATATATATATATATATATATATATGTGTGTGTGTGTGTGTGTGTGTGTGTGTGTGTGTGTGTGTTACGGAATGGGGTTGTGCCCGGTAGACAAACTTGGTCCAGCGCCTCTCAAAGTTGCAATCTCTTCATCTTTCTGTTGGTCTCTCTCTCTCTCACACACCTTTACCACATAAGCTCCAATTCTAACATTTTTTGTTTAATTTTCCCTATGTAGTCCTCTTTAAAAAAAACATATCACGCCATTGTGAGCGTGAGTATAATTTTATGGGTGCTAAGTTATTCTGTATGCTTAGCGGATCTAGTTGAATGACTGTTATGTCATTCAAACATATATCTACAACTTCAAACTCCTTTGACAATGGTATAAGATTTGACGATGAAGATTGTCCCTGTGTGTGTATGTATGGGGAGCCTCCCATCTATATATCGGTGCGATGGACTCCCGTAAATCAGAGGGTGCAATCGAGGCGAACCCCACCCCGTCATGGTTTTTTCACCAAAATAGTGAGGGTAATATTGCACCCTTACCCACAATCTTCTAGTATGTCAACCATCCATCCCTCGATGACACTGTGACATGAGAAATTGCAGGTTGTTAGTTGTCAATTTGTTGCAAATATATTTCTCTTGGAATAAATGCCATAGGATACTGTGGGTTTTCTAGAATGGCAATGATACTTATCATACCAAGTCCCACCTAACTCGACATCGAAAAGTATGAACTGTCTCTACGCCAAATCATGAGCAACTCTAACGGCATTAAACTGGTTTTCTGTCAATCCCATAAAAGGTTGCCATATAACTGACTCGGAAGAGCGCATTTCCTGTTGCTCCTGCATTGCTGAACTTTTGAACCTCATTTGTCCCAATAGAGCCCCACGTTGATTAGTCACCCATCGTAGCATACGCGGACATCTTTCCATGGCATTATCGTGCAATATGGTATTCATTGTGCGAAGGTACTCGTAGCCGAAGTACTGCGGGTATAAAGAACAACTCGTTAGTATTTGGTAGATTATTAAAATAAAAATAAATAAATTTAATGGTCACGATTCAAATGTTAAATTAGAGAAAAAATGCCTCTATAAGTTACCAGAAATAATTTACTATTTTTTACACATTTGTGGTGCATGCATCAAGGGCATAGTAATCACGGACTAAAATGGCAGAACCCCAATCCTTAGCAGCCATGTCGTTAAGATCGTCTAAATAAGTTGCCAAATCCACACACAAGGAATTATGTCCCGTCGAGAAAAAAATGGAGCTCAACACAAAAATAATAAAAGCTCTAGCAATTTGTTCGGCGCTCACTAATCTTTGCTCCGGAGCTTGTTGGAACCAATCTAACATGTACGTTTTTCATGTTTTACAAGAAATATTTCTTCCTTTGTACTCTGGGAGGCCTATTCCAGGAAAATATAGCTCGAACATTTGCTCTATAGTATAAGGACTAGATGTTGGAAAGCTAGGCAAAATTGGATGGATTCCTATTGGAATTCCTAAAACCAAATAATTTAAGAAGTATTAAATATGGAAAGTTTCAACAATAATTAATAAAAATAAATATAGTGCGTAAAAATATTATTGAAATATTACCGGATAAATGCACAAAAATCATAAGGGGTAATCCCCAACTCTACACCCGGTAGATGGAATGTATGCGTTATCTCCGACCACCTTCTTATGAGCGCTCCAATCATTTGGTTGCTCGAGTTAGGAAAAGATTAGTTAAAAAAATGACTAAAATCGAAATTCCCAATGGCTTCTCGCACAAATGGAATCTGGGATAATTCGGCGTACACGTCTATTGGACCTTGGACACTACCGCACATAAGAAATTGATTGTCGTTTGGATGCGCTGTAGGATCAACAATCGTATCTCTCGCGTGTGGAAAACTATCGTCAAACAATCGAAAATAATTCCGATACAAGATTGGCAAATTTGGTGGTGGGGGTGGAATAGGAATTGATTTTGTGGTTTTGCCACACCATTTTCTTTGAATCGGTAACATTTTTGAAAAAAATACTATTAACTCTATAAAATATATGTATTTGATTTTTGGGATATAATAAATATACTAGTATTAATTTTGGGATTATTTTGGGAGTGTGAAACTAGGAGATAAAAGGAAGTTGTAGGATGATTTTTGTGAGTGTGAAAAATAAGAGATACGCGAATGTTGTATTTACAGGGGTTAATGTATAAATATTGAGGGTTAACAGTTATTTTCATAACGGTAATATTGGTAATATTTAATGGCTATATCATTAATGGTAGGCTACACCTAAAACCTCCTGGGCGTGGAAGTTTCATCCGCCCAGGGCTTGGGCGTGAAACATTCACCCACCCAGGTTCCCCCCTGCCACGTCAACTTTGCATTGTCCCAGTATGCATACATCTTAAAAAATGTAGTGTTAACAATATAAGTTTACATTGTGGGAGATTTTCCCACTGAAGATGGCCTAATAGAATTAATTTATATATATATTCTTCTTAGAAAAATATTATCCCAAAATTACTTCAAAATTATCGAAAATGTGCTTCAATGGTCTATATTCTGGTGTGGATCCCGCCAGGATACAGACCTTTAAAGCATATTTTTTATAATTTTGGGGTAATTTTGGGGTTAATGTATCATTGCTCTTCTTCTTATATATTTCTTTACTAAAGAATCACACAGTTCTAGGCCTATTAAATTGATATTCTTCTTATATAATTCTTTAGTAAAGAATCACACTTGTTAAGCCCTGTTAAATTGGTTAAACTTGTTATTGATAGTTTTTTTTCTTTTTCATTTGCAATGAAACACATTAGATATTTGGGTTTGATTAAGCATGTAATTAATTTACCATTTGATGGGTTTGATTAAGCTTGTAATTAATTTACTATTTGTTTGATTTGGTTAAATTAATTAAGATTATGTTGGTGTTGGTTATATTTTACCCCTATTGTTCATTTATGTTTGTAATTTTTTTACATTAGAATGTATTCCAAATGAATAATTTTGTTAACTGATCATATCCTTGCAGAAATGGAAAAAACTAATTCGAAAGGATCCTCAAAGTAGTGGGAATGATGAATACAGTGGTGAGGGTGATGTGGATGATGTGGACATAGATAGAAATGAACTTGTTGAAAATGAGGAAATAAGAGACCCCGAAATGGGGATGGAGTTTGATACCGTTGAAGAGGTATATACGCACTATGAGAAATATGCTAAAGCGAACGGGTTTCCCGTGATAAAAAGACCTTCGGGAAAAGTAAGATGATGATGGGGAGCTTAATCTTGTACTGTTTTCATGCTCTCGTCGTGGAAAGCCCGAAAGCAAATCCACTAGTGCATTCAAAAGGCGCCCACTTGCGAAAACTAATTGCAAGGCTAGACTTCGAGTTATTATATTTCTCGATGGAAGGTGACGAGTGTCTACGGTATTTGTCACACCCCAAACCCAATATCCATACTAATCATTCATTATTAGAATAATTAAATCATAATCTTGAGCCCATTGGAAATATAATTCATCTATCCATATTTTACTGCATAATGTGCATAATCAACATAATATTATTCTTGTGCCATAACGAAATCAACATCATAGTCATAATTAGAGATTATACAATACTACGATTAACTATGATAAACTCAATCCATACTAAATCAATATATACAATGTATGAGTATATCAAAATCTTCAGTGTGACAACGATAAAATCTCCATACTTAAACCCCAGCTCTTCTAACGGTGCAACTCTCAAGTTACCGGTCATATATTATCCTAGCTGGCAGCGTACAAACCTGAAATTTGTTAAAATATAAACTATAAGCATTAAGCTTAGTGAGGTACTCCTTCCCTGCAATAGAATAACAATTCTATATCGAATATGTGAATATAAAATCTGAACAATCCTGCCCATTGGCAATAACAAATCCTGGAACATAAGTTCCAAATAATTCTGCCCAATGGCAATAACAAATCCTGGAACATAAGTTCCAACAAATCATTGGATCTTTGTCCAATTCCAATCCTGGATCATAAGACCCAACCAATCCTGGATATTTTGATATCCAAACAAATCCTGAATACCGAAGTATTCAAACAAATCCGCTCTTAGAGCTATATTCATATTTATATATGAAACAAATCATAAGTACACTCACCTTGACAGTTTAACTGGCTTTTCCCTTGCCTTTATCCGGTACTTGTTCAATTAGCTCTTCTTACCTTCCTATCATTCTCACAATATTAGTATCATCATAAGAATATTAATAGTCCAAAGAATAACTTCAATCATAACTCAATTCATAAGCATCATATTATTCAATTCAAATCATTCATTAAAATGAAGTCCCATCTAGACTCAGGTTCTGATATCTAACATATTCAAATTACAGCCCAAACCCTTTTTAATTATTCTTGGTAATCCAATCCTTATTATATCATGTTTCCAAAACAAAAGACGGCACATCATTCTGAGTTTCCTAGAGCAAAATAAGCCTATTTCTTCACTAAATAGCAAATCTGCCCTATAGGCTCTTTTATCGTTCATTCAACTTCCAGGAATTTTCATGATTTTTCTACATCATAAATTTCTATGATATTTCACCCAACATCATTAAACACATTGAAAAATATAAGATTAAAGTTTCATAATTTTTAAGGTTCGTTTTCTATGTTAAGCAAAACATCGAACACATGGCGGGCATATTTTCACCCCTAGGGCAGATTTCATACCCGAACTTCAAACTCTCACCAAGGACTCATTTATTGGTATTTTATCATGATTTTCGGATATGTCATACCTATATGAGTACAGGTTAATCTCCAATTGGAATCAATCAATTCCAGTAAGTACACGAAAATATATGGAAGTTTGAATAAACAGAGTTTCTAAACAAAGCAATTTTAGGGTTTTGTACATTCAACTTAACTTAAACTTGCATATATCCATACATATGCACCCAAGCATGAAAGTTCAATAAAAAAATCAAGGATTTATATCATATAAATCGTAAATGAAAGAAAAATAGCAAGATTCATGGTTGGAATTACCTTAGGGGCTTTTTCGTAATTTTCTATGAATTTTCTTCAATTTTCTCCTCACTTTTTCTTCCTAACTTCCTACTTCTCTTTCCTTAAGCTTAAAATCTCTCATGGCTGCATTTTGGATGAATGAAGAGGTAATTCTAAGGGTTTAAGGTCGGCCAAAGCCACCACCCTTCCCAACCAATGAGAATAAAACATTTGTTGCCATAATAAGACAAAATACTACTTAACAGATGGACTACTTTGCCCTTGTTTCGTAATTTTGGTATAACTTCTCACTCGAACCTCCGTTTCACACACCATTTGTTGTGTTACAACCATAACTCACTTGTCTACAACTATGTAGTTTTCACCTCAAGTCAATTGGTATGACATAAAGGTCAAAACTAGCCTTAAACATGAACATTCCTACCGAAACCTTCAAAATTTTGTATTTGTAACTAATCCGACATTTCATGGTTTTTGAAGGTAGGATTAGACTAAACATAATAAATTAACATCATATATATTAATAACACACTAATCATATCACATAATCTAAGCATGATTTAAGCATAATTAATCGTAATTATATTCGGGTTGTCACAATTCTCCCCCTGTTAGGAAATTTCGTCCTCGAAATTGACATACCTTGGTTGTCCGAATCAAACAAATACGGATAACGCATTTTCATGCTATCCTCACTCTCCCACGTAGCTTCTTCCATTGAATGCCTTCTCCACACAACTTTCACAAGTGGGATCACCTTTGATCTCAATATTTGTTCTTTCCTATCGACGATAGCAAGCGGTTCTTCCACGTAGCTCAAATCTTCCTTCAACTCAATAGGTTGTTCTACCAATACATGTGAAGGGTCTGCTACATACTTTCTTAACATAGAAACATGGAAAACATCATGTAACCGAGATAATTCTGGTGGTAACGCTAACCTGTAGGCAACCATCCCGACTTTCTCAAGGATTTCATAAGGTCCAATGTAGCGTGGACTTAATTTCCCTTTCTTTCCAAACCTCATAACTCCTTTCCATGGCGATATTCGAAGAAACACATAATCCCCTTTCTGGAATTCCAAATCTTTTCTTCGTTTATCCGCATAACTTTTTTGTCTACTCTGAGCTGTTCTCATTCTATCTTGAATAATCTTCACTTTTTCAGTGGTGATTTCAATCAATTCTGGACCCTCTATCTTCCTTTCACCAACTTCACCCCAACATATCGGTGTACGACATCGTCTACCGTACAATGCTTCATATGGAGCCATACCAATAGTAGACTGAAAACTATTGTTATATGCAAATTCTATCAAAGGCAAATATTCATCCCAATTACCTTTGAAATCAAGCACACAAGCTCTAAGCATATCTTCCAAAATATGTATTGTCCTTTCAGACTGCCCATCTGTCTGGGGATGAAAAGTCGTACTAAACTTTAAGTTGGTACCCATAGCATACTGCAAACTATCCCAAAATCTGGATGTAAAAGTAGGGTCCCTATCTGAAATAATAGAAACAGGCGCCCCATGCAATCGAATAATTTCATTAACATACAATCTAGCATACCTATCAACTGTATACGTAGTCTTGACTGCTAGAAAATGAGCGGATTTGGTCAATCTGTCCACCACTACCCAAATCGAATCTGACCCCTTCTGAGATCGAGGAAGCCCAACTACAAAATCCATCGTTACATGATCCCATTTCCATTCGGGTATTGGCAATGGCTGAAGCAGACCAGTAGGTTTCTGATGCTCCACTTTCACTTGCTGACATATAAGGCACCTCGCAACAAAATCAGCTATTTCCTTCTTCATATTATTCCACCAATAATGCTCCTTTAAATCCCTATACATTTTAGTGCTACCAGGATGCATAGTATAAATGGAATTATGAGCCTCGTCTAAAATTTCCTCTTCCAATCCACACACATTAGGCACACACAACCGCTGTTTAAACAATAAAGTGCCATCATTCACAATACAAAAATCTTCAGACTTACCGTCTTGGACATCTTGTCGTTTCTTCTCAAGGAAAGGATCTTGACTTTGCAAATCATGAATACGGGTAGCTAACAAAGTCCTCACACTTACATGAGCAAAGAATCTGTCCCCATCTGCTAGCTGCAATTCCACTCCCATCAATCTCAACTCCATAACATGAGCAACTCTAGCACATCGAATACAAGATAACCTGCCTGAAGCCTTTCTACTCAAAGCATCTGCAACTACATTTGCCTTTCCTGGGTGGTAGTGAATTGTACAATCATAATCTTTAATTAACTCCATCCACCGCCTCTGCCTCAAATTCAACTCCTTCTAAGTAAACAAATACTTAAGGCTTTGATGGTCAGTAAAAATTTCACATACCTCACCATATAGATAATGACGCCATAATTTCAAAGCAAACACAATAGCAGCAAGTTCCAAATCATGTGTAGGATAATTACGTTCATGTGTACGCAACTGCCTAGAAGCATAGGCAATAACTTTACCATGCTGCATAAAAACACAACCCAACCCCTGATGTGAAGCATCGGTATAAACAACAAAACCATCTCCACCATGCGGAATAGTAAGAACAGGTGCAGTTACCAACCTCTTTTTCAATTCATCAAAACTATTTTCGCAATCAGAATTCCATTCAAACATAACATCTTTCCGAGTCAGTTTAGTCATTGGTAAGGCAATTGAAGAAAATCCCTTAATAAACCTTCTATAATACCCAGCTAAACCCAGAAAACTCCTCACCTCAGTCACATTATCGGGTCTCTCCCATTTCACAATAGCCTCTACCTTTTTAGGATCAACACATATACCATCTCCAGAAATAACATGGCCTAAAAATGCAACTTGTGATAGCCAAAATTCACACTTGCTAAACTTGGCATACAACTTCTTATC
Organism: Sambucus nigra; assembly: GCA_949130495.1. NCBI lineage: Eukaryota > Viridiplantae > Streptophyta > Magnoliopsida > Dipsacales > Adoxaceae > Sambucus > Sambucus nigra. The sequence continues at coordinate 501,136,015 of OX422212.1, forward strand.
TTTCAACAGATTCAAAATAGTTGTGAGATGCTTTTCATGTTCAACCATATCATGTGAATAAATCAGAATATCATCAATAAAAACTATCACAAATGAATCAACAAAAGGATGCAGTACCCGGTTCATAAGATCCATAAATACAGCTGGAGCATTAGTCACCCCAAAAGGCATCACAAGAAATTCAAAATGACCATACCGAGTACGGAAAGCGGTTTTAGAAATATCACTTTCCTTCACCCTCACCTGATGATAACCCGATCGCAAGTCTATCTTTGAAAACACTTTAGCACCCTGTAACTGATCAAACAAATCATCTATACGAGGTAAAGGATACTTGTTCTTAATTGTAGCTTTATTCAGTTGCCTATAATCAATACACAAACGCATGGTACCATCTTTCTTTTTCACAAATAAAACTGGCGCACCCCATGGAGATACACTAGGCTGTATGAACCCCCTATCAAGTAAATCTTGCAACTGGATCTTAAGTTCTTTCAACTCAGCAGGTGCCATTCTATACGGTGCCATAGAAATAGGGGTTGTCCCTGGTGCTAATTCAATACTAAATTCAACTTCTCTTTCTGGAGGTAACCCTGGCAACTCACTAGGAAACACTTCAGGAAAATCCCGTACAATAGGAACATCGACTAATTGTAAAGCCCCCTTCCTAGTGTCAAGAACATATGCAATAAAACCCTCACAACCCTTACTCAATAATTTCCTCATCTGAATAGCAGAAATGATGCAACTGGGAACAATTTTCCTTTCCCCCACAAATTTAAATTCAGGCTCACCAGGCATATTAAAAACAACTTCCTTACGGAAACAATCCATGGATGCATGATATTTGGATAGCCAATCCATTCCCAGAATTATATCAAAATCAGAAATATCCAATGGAAGTAGATCTATAACTGTATCTCTAGACCCCACAGTCAAAACACAATCATGAAAAACATATTCAGTTACAACCATATCCCCCATAGGCATATAAATACCCAACCCCACATCTAAACGAGCACACGGTATATTCAGGTATATGGCAAAAGCATAGGACACAAAAGAATGTGTGGAACCAGGATCAACCAAAACATAAGCACTTCTATCACTAACAGAAAGTGTACCTGTCACCACATCTGGCGTAATCTGAGCTTCTTTCATCGTAAAGACTCGTCCACCTGGCCTGGAACCACTAGCTTGTCCTCTACCCACACTCTTCACTGTACTGCCTGGAGATAACATTCTGCTTGCTACTTCACTATGTGCTGCTGGAGTCTGTGCCAATTGCGGACAATTCTTCTTAATATGCCCCACTTGATGACAATGGTAGCATTCCAATCCCTTAAGCTTAGGACACTCAGATTTATAATGTCCTTCCTCTTTACAAAAGAAACATGTAACACCTCCTATTGGGGCCTCACCTCTCCCTGACTTTCTGGCTGAACCAAAAGATCCTCCACCCCTGGTATCTCTACCAAACCTCCCCTGACCTCTACCACTATCTCCACCACCTCTCTGAAATTTATGAGGTTCCACCTTAACACTTCCACTCTCACCTCCCCTATACTGAGATGCGTCGAATCTACTTTTCTTAAAACTCTCTCTGCTCGCCACCCCTTGGTTCATTTGCCTTTCTGCTATCATGGCTTTGTTTACCAGAGAAGCATAATCTTCTAACTCATAAGCGGCCACTCTATTTTGAATAGGCCAAATCAGTCCATCTTGAAACTTACTACATTTATCTTCTTCCTCCTGCACATACTTAGTAGCAAATCTAGACAAAGCAGTAAATTTAGCATCATACTCCCTCACAGACATGTTCCTTTGGGTCAAATTTATAAACTCCCTCAGCTTCTCCCTCCTATAGACCTTAGGGAAATACTTAACATACAAAGCTTTAATAAATTCAGCCCAAGTAATGACATCAGTACCTTCCATCCTTGGAACCAAATGGTTGCTGGCTTCCCACCAATACTTCGCCTCTCCTTTGAGCTTAAACACAGCTAGATTCACTTTCTGGTTGTCTGGAACCTTCATAACTGCAAAGATAGTTTCTAGATCCCTGACCCATATCTCAGCTTCTGTAGGTTCAACTGACCCTGAATATTCTGGAGGATTCAACTTCAAAAACTTCTCATGCATGGAATCTTTCATTTCCTTCCTTGCCTCTTTCTCAATCCTGGCCACAGTCTTGGATTCTAGATATCTAGCCTGTTGTTCTGCCATTTGCGCCATATTTCTTTCTTGTTGCTCTGCCATCCTCATCATTGCCTGCGCCATTATTTGCATCTCTGTAGGCTGCTCTTGCTCTCTAGCCCTTCCAGCAACACTTTGCTCCACTTCAGTATTCTCTGTACGAGAAGCGACTCCCTCTTCTCTAGGTTGTCCATTCCCAGGTTCCATCTGGAATTATCTGTAATACAATAAAATTCTAACAACCAATATAAACAGTTTACAGTACTAAACTATTTGTTAGTATATAAACAATTCAATAATATCAAATCAATCAATAACTGCCATCTAATCGTCACACACGTCCAGAATTAATAACCTCGCTCTGATACCACTAATTGTCACACCCCAAACCCAATATCCATACTAATCATTCATTATTAGAATAATTAAATCATAATCTTGAGCCCATTGGAAATATAATTCATTTATCCATATTTTACTGCATAATGTGCATAATCAACATAATATTATTCTTGTGCCATAACGAAATCAACATCATAGTCATAATTAGAGATTATACAATACTACGATTAACTATGATAAACTCAATCCATACTAAATCAATATATACAATGTATGAGTATATCAAAATCTTCAGTGTGACAACGATAAAATCTCATTACTTAAACCCCAGCTCTTCTAACGGTGCAACTCTCAAGTTACCGGTCATATATTATCCTAGCTGGCAGCGTACAAACCTGAAATTTGTTAAAATATAAACTATAAGCATTAAGCTTAGTGAGGTACTCCTTCCCTGCAATAGAATAACAATTCTATATCGAATATGTGAATATAAAATCTGAACAATCCTGCCCATTGGCAATAACAAATCCTGGAACATAAGTTCCAAATAATTCTGCCCATTGGCAATAACAAATCCTGGAACATAAGTTCCAACAAATCATTGGATCTTTGTCCAATTCCAATCCTGGATCATAAGACCCAACCAATCCTGGATATTTTGATATCCAAACAAATCCTGAATACCGAAGTATTCAAACAAATCCTCTCTTAGAGCTATATTCATATTTATATATGAAACAAATCATAAGTACACTCACCTTGACAGTTTAACTGGCTTTTCCCTTGCCTTTATCCGGTACTTGTTCAATCAGATCTTCTTCCCTTCCTATCATTCTCACAATATTAGTATCATCATAAGAATATTAATAGTCCAAAGAATAACTTCAATCATAACTCAATTCATAAGCATCATATTATTCAATTCAAATCATTCATTAAAATGAAGTCCCATCTAGACTCAGGTTCTGATATCTAACATATTCAAATTACAGCCCAAACCCTTTTTAATTATTCTTGGTAATCCAATCCTTATTATATCATGTTTCCAAAACAAAAGACGGCACATCATTCCGAGTTTCCTAGAGCAAAATAAGCCTATTTCTTCACTAAATAGCAAATCTGCCTTATAGGCTCTTTTATCGTTCATTCAACTTCCAGGAATTTTCATGATTTTTCTACATCATAAATTTCTATGATATTTCACCCAACATCATTAAACACATTGAAAAATATAAGATTAAAGTTTCATAATTTTTAAGGTTCGTTTTCTATGTTAAGCAAAACATCGAACACATGGCGGGCATATTTTCACCCCTAGGGCAGATTTCATACCCGAACTTCAAACTCTCACCAAGGACTCATTTATTGGTATTTTATCATGATTTTCGGATATGTCATACCTATATGAGTACAGGTTAATCTCCAATTGGAATCAATCAATTCCAGTAAGTACACGAAAATATATGGAAGTTTGAATAAACAGAGTTTCTAAACAAAGCAATTTTAGGGTTTTGTACATTCAACTTAACTTAAACTTGCATATATCCATACATATGCACCCAAGCATGAAAGTTCAATAAAAAAATCAAGGATTTATATCATATAAATCATAAATGAAAGAAAAATAGCAAGATTCATGGTTGGAATTACCTTAGGGGCTTTTTCGTAATTTTCTATGAATTTTCTTCAATTTTCTCCTCACTTTTTCTTCCTAACTTCCTACTTCTCTTTCCTTAATCTTAAAATCTCTCATGGCTGCATTTTGGATGAATGAAGAGGTAATTCTAAGGGTTTAAGGTCGGCCAAAGCCACCACCCTTCCCAACCAATGAGAATAAAACATTTGTTGCCATAATAAGACAAAATACTACTTAACAGATGGACTACTTTGCCCTTGTTTCGTAATTTTGGTATAACTTCTCACTCGAACCTCCGTTTCACACACCATTTGTTGTGTTACAACCATAACTCACTTGTCTACAACTATGTAGTTTTCACCTCAAGTCAATTGGTATGACATAAAGGTCAAAACTAGCCTTAAACATGAACATTCCTACCGAAACCTTCAAAATTTTGTATTTGTAACTAATCCGACATTTCATGGTTTTTGAAGGTAGGATTAGACTAAACATAATAAATTAACATCATATATATTAATAACACACTAATCATATCACATAATCTAAGCATGATTTAAGCATAATTAATCGTAATTATATTCGGGTTGTCACAGTATTCCTTGAACATAATCATTTGGTGAGCCCCAAAAAATCAAGATATTACAAGAATAATCGGGTCGTGAGATCTTATGTTAAGAGGAGACCTGTAATGAACGACTTGGTTGGAATCCATCCAAACATGAATTTTAATTCAATTTTGGCCGAAGCGGGTGGTCATGAACATGTCCCTTTTTTGGAGAAATATTATTATAATTTCACTTGTAAAGTTAGGTGGCTAAGACTTGGTGAGGGTGATGTTATGGCAATTCACGACTACTCAATGAATATGAACGCTAATAATGCCATCTTTTATTATTTGATAGATTTGGATGTTTATTGTTGGTTAAAAATGTATTTTGGATGGATGCAAAAATTAGGGCAGCATATGATGAGTTCAGATATGCCATTACATTTGATTTGACATACTTAACCAATAAGTATGATATGCTTTTCGCTCCGTTTATTGGAGTAAATCACCACGAGCATTCAACACTTGTGGGTTATGGATTGATATTGAGTAAGGATGCTAAAACATTAACTTATCTTTTTAAAGGTTGGCTTGCTTATATGAATGGTCGTGCTCCAACCGCAATAATTACCGACCGAGATAAGTCAATGGAAAATGCCATTGAAGATGTCTTCCCCAATACAAAACAACAATGGTGCTTATGGCATATTATGAAGAAGTTGCCTTAAAAGTTAAGATGTTTTAGCGAATATAAATCGATGAAGTATACAGTGCAATATGTTGTGTATGATTCATTAACCCTATAGGAATTTGAATGTTATTAGATCAATTTAATTAACAAATTTCACATCCAAGATAATGATTGGTTGAGTTGGTTATACGATGAGAAGCATCGATGGGTTTCGGCTTTTGTAAAAGTACTTTTGGGGCGGGAATGTCAACGACTCAAAGAAGTGAGAGTATGAATGATTTTTTTGACGGCTATGTGAACTCAAAGATGACACTAAAATTATTTGTAAAGCAATATAGGAATGCATAATGAAGCAAGGTATAAAAAGAAGATCAAGATGAATTTAATTCCTTCAACTCATCTATCCTGTGCATTACCCGTTGTCCATTTAAGAAATAGTTTCACGATGCTTACATCACTACAAAATTTAAGGAGTTCCCAAAGGAGTTGACTGGGAATCTTTATCATTGGGTCATATTAAAGAGGAATGTGGTTTTGTTTTTTATAGCATGTCAAAAGATATGATTGGAGAGACAAAGCGCCATGCTAATTTTTTAGTTTGGTTTAAGGAGGAGAGTTGTGATATTAAGTGTAGTTGTTGGTTATTTGAGTTTTGTGTAGGTATGCTATCACGACCTTGATTAATCAAAAAGTTCAAACGGTCCATGAGAAGTATTTCTTCGTCAATGGAGGAAAGACGTAAAGAGGTGCCACACAAAGGTTAAAATTATATACTCTGGCTGGAAATTTCACCCCGAGAATAAGCGTTTTGATAGGATATGCAATGAATTTTATGTAGCGGTAGACTTAGCAACCGACAATGAAGACCAAACAAAATTGGTGATGCATTGGGCTAAGTGCTTAGTTAATGAATTAATGAAAGGGTGTGGATGTAGTGAGCCAAGTCTTGCAAGTGTATTTGATCAAACATCATCATCTAGTGGCAATCCTAACTCCATAACCAAAGAAAGTGACAATATTGGTACTCCAGTAGCGGTCCATAGTAAGGGTCGACCACCTTTCAAGCAAAAACAATCAAAGTTAGAGAAAGTTATTAAAAAGAAAAAAGAAGACAAGGAAGATGAAAGCGAAGGAGAAAGTTGACAAAGTTGATAATATCAATGTATAACTACTTAATTATTTGAAATTTTGCAATTTTTTTAAATGATTTTGATTTTTTTTAAATATCATCAATGATTTTGTTTTTATATAGGGTTTTCAAGTTGTGGGGAAAGTGGGCAATGCTAATGATTTTGGAGGCATGCATGCATCTTAACAAAAATGCGTTGTCCAAGTATATAATCCACTCCTTTAACAGTTAAAAGAAATAAAGTTATTGTGTTGAGATTCTAATTCTTCTGCTTTATGCCTTCGTAAATTAACAGGACTTCATGGTATCTGAATCACAAATGCATTATAATAAGGATCTCATGGCACAATGTTCACAGCACCTTTCTTTTCAAGATTTATTGATACAAGGTTTATACGGTCCGAGCACATTCAATGGGCATATTCCGAAAAAACAATGAAAATGTTTATGTGGCGTTGATTTTTTTAACAATTTTGATTATGATATTTTTTGGGGATGAAACTATGATTATGAAGTTTTTTTTATGAAACTGTGATTTTGATATCTTTTGGGTGGATGAAGCTGTGATCATGATGTCTTTTTTGGAATGAAAACTTTGATTTATGATAATCCATTTTTGAATCAATTTTTTTTGGAATGATAATTTTTTCTATTGTCAAAAAAATGGATGTACTAGAATAAACCACGCCATCAAATCCATACACAATAGCCGAAGTATATAAAGAGAGATAAAGAGTGATAAACCCAAGATTTAGGTTGGTTCATCCATCAAAATGAGGCTACGTCCACTATGGAGCTTGATTCTCATTAGATTCATGTAATAGTACAAGCTTGGGAGCCTCAGAGTCATACAAGAGGAGTGAAATAGGCTAAATGTGTAAACATACGAGTTTTATGCAGTGAAGGTTGCAGCCTTACAGTGTAGGCTGGAGGGAGGTCGTGGTTGTTGGTGATTCAGGCTGTCGGAGTAGGTGACCTAAGTATGGACTCCGATGTAGAGATAATCTACAGATAATTGGGTAGAACTTCATTACCTAAATCTTTCTTATCGAATGAGGAGGTGAGGATATCTATTTATAGTAGTTGGCGAGGGTGTCACATGAATAGTGCACGTGACTTGTGGATAAGTATTGATTATATGGAATCTTTCTAGAAGATGGACAACTGGCTATCCAATACTAACGTGTCAGGGTCCACGACTTATACTTCTAAGGTTAGACTATGCTTGAGGGGCCGTGACTTGTGAGGCACCTGATTGTGGCCTTCTGAGGTAGTCTTTTTCTTACAATCCGTTGTCTTTCTGTGTACCGGGTCATGGTCTCATGTATTAATGGGGTAAGTAAAGAGTAGTCTGCGACCTGGTTAGGTACCAAGTCGTAGCCTTCCCTATAGTCTGAGGCCTTTTGCTAGTACTTAAGTATATCATCATTATGTTAGCATGGGACTCCATGCCATGTGTCTTTTGTCTATTGGTTGACATATTTTGGGTATAACAATTGTATTTTACAGTGTTTAATTGTGATTTATGATGTTAGAATAATAATTGTGAATAGTAAAATCTCACAGCTTAGGGTAGACATTTGTTACCTAAATAACAAATAGACTATGATTTCTACTGTAAAAATATCATAGCTTAAGTATGTTTATGTTTCAATGCAATATTACACCCAAGCCAAAATAGTCAACACAAATGATAAATTTATACTGTAATTTATTTCATTAATTAGCCAAATCCATTACATCATGTATAAATTTTAGATTTAAAGTTCCAAAAAAAGATACAGCCCATGCTGAAGCAGGTATAGGCCGTCAGAAGAGAGGGGTTTGATCGAAAAAAGGGTAAAGACGTTTGATTGGTACGAGGTGTAAAAAGCCCTTGCAGAAATTTAGGTTTTATGAGATGCTATAATGGTTTAGGGAGGTTAGATTAACATTTTTTCTTTCCTACATGGGCAGTGACATATAAGTGGGCTTGCTAAGTGTGTCAATTTACTGGATCTCTGTATCATTACTCATAAAGTAAATATATATATGTGATAACCATATGTGTTAAAACACATCACTGTAATATCCCGTATTTTATTTTATAATATGTGACATTTAAATTTGCATGTTATGTGACATTTAGATTGTTTGTTATAAATTAATTCAATATGTTAAATCAATTATGTGTGGTTACGTCGTAAAATATTTTAGACGTGTATTTAATTTTATGCTATGAAATATTATTGTTTGGACCGGCTCTAGGATGGTACAGAGTCCCGTAGATGTATCTTTATTGTGTTGGACTGGGCCCCAAGGGGTAGGTATTCCCTTGGTTTAAGTTTTAGGTCACTCTGGGTAGCATTTTGGACTCATACAGGGGCCCAACATTATGCATTTTATAGACCTTCAAAATTAGGGGTTTATAAGGATTATTAACCCTTATTAAATCATTTACCTTGACCTAAATCACACGCCATAGCAACATATGAGATTTAGGATAACAAATGAGGGCTTTGGGGAAGAACTAGGAGATCACAAGGGAGATTTAAGCTATAACATTCAACCTCCATTAAGAAGCAATAAATATCGTACTCTATCACACATTAATATGTAATTTATTTATATTTTGATTGTTGTTTTGAATTAATTTGGGATTAGACACTGGTTAGAGTTTAATCTGATGATTAAACATGTTTTATAGTATATTAGTGTAAATTAAGGATTTAGATGTATTGAATCTACCATAAATCTGATATTAATTGGAGTAATGATAAGAACTCGTGTGACCTGTTATGAAACTGTTATAAAATGTTTAGGGTTAAACTTTAGAGATGATTCATGCATTTGGAAGAGATTTTGATGATGAAAATACATATTAATTACGAAACTTGAATGTTAATGAACCATAATTTAGACATGTTAAAAGTGATTATTTAAACCTTATTCTAGTAAAACCTTGTTATATTATGGGTCTATAATGTTAGACTATGATTTAGAGACATTTAGAGACAATATGGGAATGTTTTGGTATTGATTTAGGGGTTGAGCAACCATTGATGGAAGATTAGAGGCATATACGTTCAAAATTGGGTTAGGGATGACACAGAGTTTTAAACTACGTCGTTTAAGTAAGAACACATAGGAGTTGCACCGGGGGGGGGGGGGGGGGGGGAACCTCCACCTGCGCCTCGACAAGCCTTGCTCGTGGTTTGACCGGGGGCAAGAGGGTTGAGTTTTAGTTGGGCTTTTAGTTAATGTTTAGTTGGGCCTTCGGTTGGGCTTTACGTGCACGTACGCGTGCGCGTGCACACACGTATATATATGAGGAATTAGGGAATTTAAGGAATTCCCAAGTTGGAATTTAGGTTGGTAAATCTACGTATATTTTGGAAACTTTACTTTTGGGAATTAGAATGATATTCGAGGTACATGAGTGTAATACGATTTTTCATTTATATGATTGCTCTCTATATGATTTGTGTGCTTGTGAGCATATTGGGTTAAGTGATTGACTCCTGGGAACTCTATTGGAGGTTGTTCTGAAGTAAATGGATCGTGGGACCGAGTACCACACCCATGACTGATGTAACAGGATGCATGTAGATTGATGTTTTGATATTGCATTCAATTGGCCATCATCTCATGAATAGGATACGTAGAATACTTGATCTATCGGGTAGTTTGGTATGTGACCATACGATGGTGTGACTATGTATTACTCCCCCTATTCTCTTATGTGTGCGAGTTCTGAATCCATTAGGTGTGGAACAATTACAAATTTACTGATAAAGTCATAAAAATGTCTCTAAAGGTTTAAGCCTTCATGTGGTTTATGAGAAATAAATCTTTTAACTAGTCTAGTAATGGACATGTTTATATAAGGAGTTATGTCATGTTACTATACTTATTATGATTTTGTATATATATTATTATTTAGGTGACATGTAGGGATTATGATTTATCCTTAGGGTATGGATAGGGATATCGCTACGTTGTAGACAAATGATGATATGTGGAAGCTTACTTTGTAGCCTTTTAGTTGGGACTTATATGGTATAGTTGTGGTTTAGTATGACGAAATCGTAATAGTTTCATTTTACTTATGTAGAGAGGTAAGGTATCTTTTACAAAAGAATATCGATCGGTTGGCATGATTACATAAATAAGTCGCATATTATTACTGCCAAATAAAGTAAGATAATTCTTGCAATTTTGTGGGCTCTAAACCACTCTTCTTTCTAAAAAAAATCCAAGGATTCCTAAACATGAGTATCAAGGCTCACAGTCAAACTTACTTTCACTCAGTTTTTCAACTTTTATTCCTTAGTGTATGGTGTTAATTCTACTCCAGTTATTCCAGTCAAACTTGTTATTTATTATTCAGATATTTATTTATAGGGCCAAAGTGGATCAAGAGTTGATTACGTTATGGTTTTGGGACTAGTGATTTCATAAGACTTGTCATTTATTTCCATTAAATTTACAGAGACATTCTTAGCTATGTGATTCATATTGGAGATATCTATATTTACCTCAGTTATTTGTTTTATTCATTATATTGTGTGGATTTTTTACATTATGCATTTAATTATTTACTCGTTGATGCTGAGAATGATATAAATTGATTGATACTACCTTATTTTAGGCATATCGGATTGGCCACCTGACACATGAAAATTAAGGGTGTTACAGTTGGTATTAGAGTATCATAGGTTTTGCGTTCTTTGATATTAAAGCCTTATTGCTTTGATCCATTATATTATATATTTTAAATCCTTAGATAATTCGAATTCCTAGTTTGCTTTCAGATGGAAAACACTGCTTTCAGATGGCAAACACATGAGGTATGATAGGATGAGTAACTACTAACCAGGATGCTCAGCCGGAGTTACATCCACAACATCAGCAGGCACCACCGACAACATGGCTGCCACTATTGCTCAGGAAGTCATAGCCAGAGTTATCGTTATGCTGCAGCACCTTCAGCCACCCCAATAAACATAGTCGCATGTGGTAATTCCATCTCAACCATAGTTATCTACATGGGAGAAGGTGCATAAGGCCTTTGTAAAGGTAACCCGCCAAACTGGTATAATGGTGGCACATTAGTGGAGGAAAAACATACATAGGAACTTGAGGATATTAGAATGCACGAAAATACATATGGAAATATGTTTTTCAGCTTTAAGGTGGTGGGAGAGGTGCTATAGTGATGGGAGTCTACCACCACTATAGATTAGAGAAGAAGTATGATCGTAGTTACATTTTTTAGGATATTCGTGGAGAAATATTTTCCGCCAGTAGTGAGGGGGAAGAAAAATAATGATTTTGAATCATGGGAACTGCATTATTTTAGAGTATGAGCAGGAGTTTACTAATCTCTCGTTGTTTGCACTCGAGGCGGTGGACACTAAGGCGAAGAAGATGGACTACTTTATTCGGGGGTTAAATTGGTATATTAAGCATATATTATTGTTGAACCTAGCCTACACCACTTATACATAGATGGGGAATATCACTTTGCTTCAATGTTGGTATCACCGAGAAAAGGGAGAGAATAGGTCCAGTGAGGACACATATAGTCAACCTGGAAAGACAAGAGGAGGTGGTATGAGAGAGTCTTCTCATTCATAGGGAGCCCAATAGTGTAAGGGGCCACATTTTGGAGATTAACCTGATAAGAGGCATAAGGGTTATGATGACTATGATCGTTAGGGCCATCAGGTCCAAGTGCAGCAATACTACTAGGGCTAAGGACAATAAGTTACATGCTAGTAGGGTCAATAGCAGGGCAATCATCAATATGGGATGTTTCCTAACACGTGTTATGCTTGCAGTGAGGTAGGGAAACAACCAAGATGTTCACTAAGGGAAATCAGGGTACCTAAGGGCAAATAGGTCAATAGGGTTATTAGGCACCGCATGGTCAGTGTCAACAGTTGAAGACCCCACCAGTTGTTGTAGTGACAACTATTAGTTGCATCACTGGATTAGTGTAAGGACATATTTTCATAGGTCTATTATCAATTTGTTATGTCATATACCGCTACACCGTCGAAGAGAATTCAAGAGCATTCTACATCAAGACGAATCCGAATTAATCAAGTTCTTCAACATTAAAGACTCCGCAAAGTTTACTTTGGTAAGGTTTTGTTTTAAATACCTTCACTTTTCACTCAGAGCCTTTGGGATATTTTTACAAAATATTTTCTAAGTGTTGGAGCGGACTTTTTCGTCAAAATTTGAGAATGAGTATTTTTTCTAAGTGTTGAAGCGGACATTAAAATAATATTTTTTTATCGCAACAGTCGTTCGAGCGACAGAGCAATGTCGTTCGCGCGAGATAGCCATGTCACGCGATCTCGTTCGAACGATAGTTGTCCTTCATTCGAGCAACATGCTGATCTCGTTCGAACGAGATCGATTTTCGGGCGGCGCGATTTTCTATAAAAACTCATTATGTGGTTTCATTTTGGTCAAGAAGTCCCAGCATTTGACATAACAGAAAAATTACAAAGCAGAAATCTTTTAGGTTCTTCCTTTTGGGGTTTAATCCCTCTTTTGGTTTTCAATTCACAAAACTCCCATTTGCTTTAGTGAATTGTTTTGGTGTTTCAAGAGCACACCTTTGTTGTTGTTTACTCTTGTGGGGAGGATAACCTACACCGAGAAGACTACGTGTCTAGGATTACGGTCCTTGTGGTATAGCTGCGTGTGAACCATTATTATTTTGTTTCTAGCCGTTGCTTTGGAAGTTTGTCGAAGGCACCGTGCGTTACTCTTGTGGGCTAAAGCAAGATTGTATGTAAGTCAATGGTCTTGTAAACTTGTTAGAGTTCTAGAAATAAAAAGGTTTTCCCCTTCGGGGATTTTTCCTTAAACTTGTGTCGCATGCTTTATTTATTTATGGATTGACACACGCACACACGTAGTTGAATGATTTGGGCCTGATTTAAGTTTGTTTAAAAATAGACTCTAATTAAATAAGGTTTAATTGGAAACATGCGAATAATTTGAAATCTATATCACACACCGCGTTTCATTCGGTTTTTCAAATTGGTATCAGAGCGGGTTACGCTAATTTATCGCGTGATCCTGATTTTTCAAGGATTTTTTTATACAATTTGATTTCTCACGTCGACAAATTGGTATCAGAGCGGGGTGCGCTAACTTATTGCGTATTCCTATTTTTCACAAAAAATTGTGTGATATTGATTTTTTGAAAAAATCAGTTTTTGTGAAAAATCGCAATTTTTCCGATGGAGCACTTATCTAATCGGATGCCCCCCTTTGATGACACGAGTCAGAGTTTTGATGATATAAATCGTTTGAATTTGACGTTTGCTAAAAGAATTGACTTTTTGGAAAAAGAAAATTCTCGTTTTAAATCCGCGTTGGATCCTTTTCAAACAGTTCAAAATCAAAGAGATTTTTATCGTGAAAAATTTATTTCCTTGGACTATGACTTTGTTGCTTTAAAATTGTCTAAGAAGAAAAGGACTGATAGGGTCCTATTTTTAGAAAAAATAATTGGAGGACCTTAAAAATTCGATGGTTTGTATTTGTGCCAAAGATGACAAAAATATTTTAATCAATGAGTTTGTGGCACGTGAAGATACTCTTAGGAAAAAGTTTACTTTGATTGAGGGAGAGAGAGATACCATTTTAGAAATTATTAAAAATTTGAAAAAGGCGTCCCTTAAATTGGAAGAGTCTAATTCTTTGCTTGAGTAAAAAATTTTGAAGTTAAAAAATGATTTGACAGACTCGAGTAGGTTTGATAGTGATGGTAATGTCTCATCTTTTTCTCATGCTTCTAGTGCTAAAGCCAAAACCATTTTTTGTTTTATATGGTCAACCAATTTCAAGGATGTTAGAAAATGTCAAGCCATAGGTATCGTTCCACCCGTCTACACATGTTCATATTGTGGTAGGAAAGGTCACCTTAGGAGATTTTGTTTTTATCTTTGAAGAAGTCATAGGAAGTCTATGTCTAGTGTTCCCTTGGTTCCTAAATCCCCCACATGACGTTTCACATCTATTTGGGTTACGAAATCACTTTTAGAGGCACTAGATTTTAGACAAGTTGATTCTCGTTTGCTTCCACATGATTCTTCTCTTGCCATATCATATAGATGATTGTTTTTGCATGTTTGTCATACGCTAGTTATGCTTTTTGATATATTTTTGCTAGCTTGTGGTATGTACTTTTTGTATAGATTTTTGTTTTTGGAAAAATTTTGAAAAACACAAAAAGTTTTTATTTTGATAATTTTTTGAAAAATTCAAAAAGAGTTTTGTTTTTTGTTTGCACCGTTTATGGATGAACACTTAGGATGGCCAAGTGACAACATCATTCCATTTTTCATGTGACTATTTGATAGTGTTTTGAGACAATGGGACAATTCATCCATGTGCTTTATAATTGGAGTCATTAAGATGTAATTAAGTGTTACTTCCTACATGTTTGACACATAATTTCATTTATTGCACACATGCACGGATTTGTTTGATTATTGTGCTTGTCTTATCACATGTTGATTGGGTGTTTTCATTTCAATCCCGTCCTTAAAATGAACCAAGCGCGATAAAACTAGATAATAAAGTTGTGCATGTAAGATCCGTTTGTGAGTTTGTGTGCTTTGTTTGAAAACGGTGAAGGGCTATGAAAGATTATTTTTTATCCTTTGCGACTAAGTCGCCGTTTAAATTGGACCTAAAAAATTGAGGAATTTTATTATCCGGGGTCCAAAGAGATTTAAAAAGAGCCTGAAAAAATTTAAAGGCAATAAAAAGAAATTCATGCCAATTATGGGCCATTTAGGTTTTTGCACCAATTCTCTAAAGTTTGAGAATTTAGTTTAACACCTCTAAAAGAAAATATATATGAGGGAGTTTGGTTGGAGATTTTATAATGGGTTTGCACGTCCTTGAAAATCTTGAAAAAGTGCTAAATAGTTTGAGACATTATTGGTGTGAAAATAACTTTGACTTTGATTTGTTGATTTGCATAAGACGATGTCATTTAAATTCAACAAATTTTTACACCTAAGGATACTTTTGATGCTCATTCGTTAGGAGTACACATATGCATCGTGCACATATGATTGATTGAGTTTATTTACCTATCGAATCTGTTCACACCCATTCATTACGTTTTCATGACTTGGTTGCTTGAGTTTAAATCCATGGTGTGATATTTAGTATCTTATTTTTGTATGAAGAAATTGAAAAATTGAAAAATAGTTTGTGGATGTTTGTGGGATATTCCTTTTCATACGCATAGCTCGATCCTTGTTTGCTATGCATTTTATTGTGACACTCCATATTTTGATTTTTTCTTCTTATTTGTCTATTTGGGGACATCATAAAAAGGGGGAGAAAGAATTATCATGTTATGGGGGAGTTTTTTCATTGGGGAGATTTGATTTATTAATGCTTTATTCTTATATCACTTCAAACTCGATGCGTCACGAAGGTTTTTGCTTTATCTCATGTGTGTAGGTATAAAGATTGAAGATCATTATGTTTCACACCCTGATGAGAAAAGCTTTGAGATTTGGCGAAGATGATTGAAGAACAGTTTGAGAACTTGCAAATTTATTCATGGGAGGGTAAATTTGTATAGGCATTTTGGTTTTTTATAATTTGGATTTTTTTATGTATGTACTGACATAGACATAGGGGGAGATTTGTAAGGATATATTTTCATAGATCCGTTATCAGTTTGTTATGTCATATACCGCTACACCGTCGAAGAGCATTCAAGAGCAATCTACATCAACACGGATCCGAATTAATCAAGTTCTTCATCATTCAAGACTCCGCGAAGTTTACTTTGGTAAGGTTTTGTTTTAAATACCTTAACTTTTCACTTAGAGCCTTTAGGATATTTTTACAAAATATTTTCTAAGAGTTGGAGCGGACTTTTTTGTCAAAATTTGAGAATGAGTATTTTTTTCTAAGTGTTTAAGCGGACATTAAAATAATATTTTTTTGTCGCAGCAGTTGTTCGCGCGCGATAGCCATGTTGCGCGATCTCGTTCGAACGACAGCTGTCTTTCGTTCGAGCGATATGCTGATCTCGTTCGAACGAGCTCGATTTTCGAGGCGATGCGATTTTCTATAAAAAATCATTCTGTGGTTTCGTTTTGGTTAAGAAGTCCCAGCGTTTAACAGAACAGAAAAACTGTGAAAGCATAACTCTTTTGGCTTCTTCCTTTTGGGGTTTAATACCTTTTTTGGTTTTCAATTCACAAAATTCCCATTTGCTTTAGTGAATTATTTTGGTGTTTTAAGAACACACCTTGGATGTTGTTTACTCTTGTGGGGAGGATAACCCACACCGAGAAGACTGCGTGTCTAGGATTGCGGTCCTTGTGGTGTAGCTGCGTGTGAACCATTACTATTTTGTTTCTAGCCGTTGCTTTGGAGGTTTGTCGAAGACACTGTGCGTTACTCTTGTGAGCGAAAGCAAGATTGTATGTAAGTCAATGGTCTTGTAAACTTGTCAGAGTTCTAGAAATAAAAAGGTTTTGCCCTTCAAGGATTTTTTCTTAAACTTGTGTCGCATGCTTTATTTATTTATGGATCGACACACGCACACACGTAGTTGAATGATTTGGGCCTGATTTAAGTTTGTTTAAATATAGACTCTAATTAAATAATATTTAATTGGAAACTTGCGAATAATTTGAAATCGATATCACACACCGTGTTTCATTCGATTTTTTAATTAGCCATAAGTCCAACCATAATTACAGTATAGTCGCATGTACCACACTACTTAGAGAGATGTTCAGGTGTCAGTTCAAGTAGTTGAGGATATGTTTATTATTCATGGACACTTTAGGACGTGTATTATTTGATATGGGTGCATCAAATTTTTTTGTCAGTTGATCATTTGTTTAGTCCGCTGGGATGTTAGATTTACCACTGGACATTTTTTTACATATAGATTCACCATTGGGTCGAGGTACACATATTTGTTCACTGTGTCGTGATGTAGGTATGGATATTTAACTAATACATTTTGTGGCCAATCTATTGATATTAGACATTTCTACTTATGATGCCATTCTAGGTATGGAATGGTTGTCAATTTATAATGTTAGTGTGGACTATTTAGAAAAGTCCATAGTTTTTTCCATCCCAAGGCAAGAGATGTATTTAGTTACGATACCATGGGCCAAGGGATGGTCGAGCATGCACTTGTATTACGTAGAGGAGGATACATCAAAAGGAGTCACTGTGTCACCAAATTCCATTCCTATCGTCAGTAATTTTCCCGACATCTTTCAAGAGATTTTGGGTTTATTGTCGAGTTAATAGATACACTTCGTGATTGTTTTGGTTCCTGAAAGAGTTGGCGCTTGCATTCAATTAAGAAATAATATAATAAATACCAATTTTAACCCAAATTAACCCTAAGCATGCAACTAGGTGTGATTGAAACAATATGAAATCATGCAAGAATTATTCAACACACAAAGTTAAGGAAAAATCCCCCACAGAGGCAAAACCATTTGTACATCACTATAATTTGTAAAAGACGGTTTACAATCGGATTACAATGAAATACAGATTGACTAAGAATTACCCTCAGGTATCGGATTCTGTAGTCGCGGCTGGAAGAAACCCTTTCCAGTAGGGGTGGCGGCTGGAACTATCCCTGTCCAGTAGGGCTGCAATGAAGAGGAAGAAGCGGTCCACTTCACAAGGGTTGAACAACAACAATGGTGTTCTTTGGGTTACCAAACTTGATTCACAAAGATATGGAAGATGTGTGAATCTAAAAACCTAGAATCATAGGACTCAATAGGTGAAGACTTTAGGGTTGATATGCTCTGATAATCGTGGAAAAGTCTTAATAAAACCAACTGCTGATCGTGGTTTAAATAAGGGATCGATACCCTAAAAAATCTGCTGCACGATCTGGCAGTAATTATCCTCGACGGATCGGTCCGATCGATTAGGCGGATCGGTCCGGTGAAACCGGATCGGTTCTTTTTCTGAACCCGGATCGGTCCGGTAGCTGTCGGATCGGTTCGGCTTGATTGGCTTTATCGGTTCGCTATGGATCCGGTGGCTACTGGATCTTGACAAATCGGATCGGTCCGGTAGGAGATCGGATCGGTCCAGTGAACCGGATCGGTTCTTTTATCTGATCCGGATCGGTCCGGTCCTCAGAAATCAGATTCCTTCTTCTTTTGATCTTCGGATTTTGTTGATGACGATGTGATCTTTTCAACTAACATTCTTGTAACGGCGTATGACATATCGTATACAAAATGATGGACAAATTGTCCTTACAAATCTCCCCCTATGTCTATGCCGGAACAAACATAAAAAAATCCGAATTATCAAGTATGAAATTTCCTATACAAATCTACCCTTCCATGAACCCAAAACTGAAAGAGTACAAGTGAATAAGACTGCATCGTTTGATCTTCAAATCTTCAGGAATCTTCACGCTTTTCTCATCAGGGTGTGTATCATGGGATTATCAAGGATGTACCTACACACATGAGATAAAGCAAAATACCAAGTGACGTATCGAGTTTGAAATGAGATAATAAACATATGCATATATACCAGATTTATGATGAACCTCAAATTTCAAAACTCCCCCATAATAAGATAATTCATTCTCTCCCTTTTTATGATGTCCCCAAATAGACAAATGAGAGAAATAAATCAAGCAATCAAGTACCGGGGTGACACAAGGTATAAAATCACACCATGAATGAACATAAAACAACCAAGTCGGTGATATCGTAAAAGAATGGGTGTGATCAAAATTCAATAGGAAAATCAAAGCATACAAACATGACATATGTGCACGATGAATATTGGATATTCCTAACGAATGAACTCAAATGCTTCCTTTGGTGTAAAAGATTGGAAATATAAGACATTGACTATCTCAAATCTACAAGTCAAAGCTCAAAGTGATTTCTACACCAATAACGTCCAAAATGATTTTCATGCTTTTTCAGGACTTTCAAGGAAGTGCAAACCCGTTTTTCAATCTCCAACCAAACTCCCTCAGATTTATATTTGGAATAGAGGTATACTAAATTCTCAAACTTTGGATAATTGATGGTGATACTTAAATGGCCCATATATGGCATGTATTGCTTTTTATTGCCTTTTCAATTTTTTCGGGCTCTTTTAACCTCTTAGGACCTCGGATATTAAAATTCCTCCATTTATAGGTCCTTTTTAATGGTGGCTTTTGCGCAAAGGATAAGAATCAACTTTCGCAGCCCCTCCCCGTTATGTAAATTATCACACAGTCTCACCAAAACGGTTTTAACATGCAATCCAATCTTGTCAAGTTTTATCGCATTTTATACATTGTATAGACAGGATTGAGATGGAAACACTCAAGCCAACATGAGATTGACAAGTGCTATAATCAAATATAGCCGTGCATGTGTGCAATAAAGGATATAGGAGTCAAGCATGTAGGAAATATCACTAATTACATCTCAAGGACTCCAATCAATGTTAAGCACATGGATGAAATGATGTAGCCTCTCAAATCTCTATCAACCAGTCACATGTATATATGGAATGAAGTTGTGACTTGGCTATCTTAAATGCTCATCCATAAAAGGCAAATCTCTTTTTGGTCTTTTTCAAAAAATTTATCAAAATAAAATCTTTTTGTGCTTTTCTCAAATTTTTCAAAAAAATCTTTTTGTATTTTTCAAAAGCAATTTTCAAAACAAAAATATATACAAAAATGATACATATTAGCAATAGGCAAACAATGACATCGTGAAAATCACCCTATGCTAGTAAACAAGTCAAACCTCAATCATTAGGTGCGGAGGGGTTTTTCAAAGGTGGTGACAATTTATGAAAAACCTCCATCAATTCTTGTGAAGTTTTGACTAAAAACTTAACTTGCTCACCTAAATGTGCAAACTCTCTCATGTATTCTCCGGGAGCATGTAAAGTATCATGTGTGGGTGCATGTGTGCCAGAAACACGTGTAGAAGCAAAACGTGACACATACCCCAACTTAAAGCAAAATTCCCTAAGGTGACCTCTCCTCTTGCAATGAGAGCAAACATAAATAGGCCTAGGAACACCTCTCTCAAAAAATCTAGGACGCACTTTCCTAATAGGAATGGGACACCTAGGTGGGTTAGGGTGAGACACATGTGAAACAGTCACTAAAGTGGGAACCAGCTCGGGTGCTAATTGGGAAGCAGAAGCACCGTCATGACTTTTTCTTGACTTCTCACCTTTACCCTTAAGAACCACCTTTTCAACCTTCTTAGGTGCGTTCTCAAACTTGACATTGACCACCCTGGCACGTTCGAGATCACTCTCGAGTTGGGATACACGTGTCGTCAGACTAGACAACGTGTCGGTCAAATCACACTTCTCCTTTCTCAAAACCTCCTTCTCTTTCTCCAAATCTAAAACCGGACGACCTAAATCCCTATTATACTTCTTTGTTTTCAAGGTCTCGGTGTACAAATCTCTAAAAGCTTTTTGGAGCTCACTTTCATCTCCACTTCCACTCTCACTTTCTCCCTCACTTGAAGTGCTCAAACCATCACTATCACATTCGTGTGCACTATTGTGGGACAAGGTGGGTGTGCTCACACGACTAGAAAAAGCTACAAACTTCTCACCACTAGTCTCATCACCCTCTCCGTCACTACTATCACTAAGTGTGGCGGGCATAGCTACTTTCTTTCCTTTCTTTCTAAGCCACGTAGGACACTCAGACGACTTATGTCCCTTACCCCCACATTCAAAACAAGTGATGTTCTCAAAATCTTCCTCATCGGATTTATTCACTTTTTCTCTCTCACCACTTTCTTTGGCCTTTCCTTTCTTTTTATTTTTCTCAAAAAAATTCTTTTTATTGGAAGAATTATTTTTATTCATGTTGAGAAATTTTCTAAAATTTTTCGCAAATAAGGCCATATCATCAAAATCAAAATCTCCCTCAGAATCGGACTCACAAACTTTTTCTTTCTTTTTCTTAACATGAGTCTTTAAAGCAATACCATTATCCTTAGCCTTAATGGTTTTGGGAAACATGTCAATCTCATAGGTTTGAAGATCTCCTACAAGTTCTTCCAACTTAAGTGATTTCAAATTTCCCAAAGAGTTCAAAACAGTGACTTTAGGAATAAAGCGTTTTGGGAGAGATCTCAAAAACTTTTTAACGACACGCGTGTTATCAATCACCTCACCCAAATTAAAACATGTGTTAACAATGTCCGACAAACGTGCATAAAAATCATCAAAGCATTCGAACTCAGACATGGTGATAGTCTCAAATTGGGTAGCCAGATTTTGTAATTTTGACTCTTTAACCGCGTTCGTACCCTCATGTGTCAATTTTAAAACATCCCATGCCTCTTTAGACGTGGTGCACGTCATAATTCGGCGAAACTCATCAGGAGAGACAGCACCAGAAATAGCACTCAGACCACGGGAATTAAAATTGGACAGTTTATAATCATCTTCAGTCCAGGCTGACACGGGTTTTAAAGTGGTGATGTTATTAACAGTGATCGTGGGAGGAGTCCAACCATTTTCACAAAGCAACCAAACACGCTCGTCAATAGATTTTAAAATCGATTTCATACGAGCTTTCCAGTAGGCATAGTTAGACCCGTCAAAAATAGGCATCTGATTATAATATGACTTCTCCATTTGAACACGCTCTTTTCAAAAAATCAATTTATTTCAAAAATTGATATCTTTAGAAAAAAAATTACGGAAAATAGGAATACGCGATAGATTAGCGTAACCTGCTCTGATACCAATTTGAAAGAGTTGGCGCTTGCGTTCAATTAAGAAATAATATAATAAATACCAATTTTAACCCAAATTAACCCTAAGCATGCAACTAGGTGTGATTGAAACAATATGAAATCATGCAAGAATTATTCAACACACAAAGTTAAGGAAAAATCCCCCACAGGGGCAAAACCATTTGTATATAACTATAATTTGTAAAAGACGGTTTACAATTGGATTACAATGAAATACAGATTGACTAAGAATTACCCTCAGGTATAGGATTCTGTAGTCGCGGCTGGAAGAAACCCTTTCCAGTAGGGGTGGCGGCTGGAACTATCCCTGTCCAGTAGGGCTGAAATGAAGAGGAAGAAGCGGTCCACTTCACAAGGGTTGAACAACAACAATGGTGTTCTTTGGGTTACCAAACTTGATTCACAAAGATATGGAAGATGTGTGAATCTAAAAACCTAGAATCATAGGACTCAATAGGTGAAGACTTTAGGGTTGATATGCTCTGATAATCGTGGAAAAGTCTTAATAAAACCAACTGCTGATCGTGGTTTAAATAAGGGATCGATACCCTAAAAAATCTGCTGCACGATCTGGCAGTAATTATCCTCGACGGATCGGTCCGGTCGATTAGGCGGATCGGTCCGGTGAAACCGGATCGGTTCTTTTTCTGAACCCGGATCGGTCCGGTAGCTGTCGGATCGGTTCGGCTTGATTGGCTTTATCGGTTCGCTGTGGATCCGGTGGCTACTGGATCTTAACAAATCGGATCGGTCCGGTAGGAGATCGGATCGGTCCGGTGAACCGGATCGGTTCTTTTATCTGATCCGGATCGTTCCGGTCCTCACAAATCAGATTCCTTCTTCTTTTGATCTTCGGATTTTGTTGATGACGATGTGATCTTTTCAACTAACATTCTTGTAACGGCGTATGACATATCGTATACAAATTGTCCTTACAGTTCCATACACTAAGATGATAGCTCTAAAACCTTATTGTATGGATCCATTAGATATAATAGTTTATTGATCATGGATTTATTATTTTGAGTACTTCACTATGGATCTTTGGTCCTCTTCATGAATAAGAAAGATGGATCATTAAGGTTTTGTGTGGATTACTAAGAGTTTAATAAGGTTACCATATGGAACAAATATTTGTTACCTCGTATTGATAAGTTATTCAACCAGTTGATGGGTGCATCGTATGTCTTAAAAATTAACTTAAGATCGGGTTACCATCACTTGAG
This sequence comes from Sambucus nigra, assembly GCA_949130495.1. NCBI lineage: Eukaryota > Viridiplantae > Streptophyta > Magnoliopsida > Dipsacales > Adoxaceae > Sambucus > Sambucus nigra. The sequence goes on from OX422212.1 coordinate 501,159,582, forward strand.
GATTTGGGAGCAATATGTTTTGAAAATGGTGTTCTTGATAAGATGTGGATCGTACGAGTTCATGGTTATGCCATTTAGTCTAACTGATGCACCAATGGTGATTATGTACTTGATGAACCGTGTGCTGAGAGAGTACTTAGATCAGTTGTTACTGTGTTCAATAATGACATTCGAATTTATAAATAGTTTTATAGACACAATGAGATCACCATCTCTATGACAAGCTTGAAGATTATGGATTTTGGTTGAGGGAGGTGCAATTTTTAAGTTACATCATGATGGATAGTGGGATTTTTGTGAGCCCGAGTAAGGTGTCAGCAATATTAGAGTGGGGAAACCCCACGACACCTATTAATGTGTGCATCTCTTTGGGTTTAATAAGGTACTATCGTTGGTTTATCCAAGGATTCTCGAAGATAACGGGGCCTTTGACAAATCTAATGAAGAAAGGGGCACCATTCGTATAATATGAGTTTTTCCAGTAAGATTTTAATGGGTTCGAGTGATGCCTCACGGGGGATGTGTTTATGAAAACGCCCCAAATTAAATTTTCTTTAAAAATCCTTGATTTCCTTGTTATGAAACAGATGCGGAAGCGTTGTTGTGATGGTTCAACTTAAAGCAAATTTTAATTTCTTTAACAAATTAAAATTAAACACAAGTGAGAATTAATTAAACACACACACATAATAGTTTCACTTAAACCAATCAATTCAAGTCCTAGAATTTGCCTAAGACATATTTTTCATTTAAACAAAATAGGCTAAACCAATTTTAACAAATTACTTGAATTAAATAAACTTTACCCAAAATTTAATTATGCACCAAATTAAATTAAGTGTGACAAGTAAAACCATTTTTATCTTGAATTATCCTAAGCATGAGTTCTAAGTCATTAAGCAAGATAAAAATAAATCAATCACAATATGCTGCGATGTACGAGAAAAACCCAAGACGGGAAACAACCTCGGACGGCCCTAGCCACAAATTCACTAGATACGGTTTTACAAATACAAGACAAAAGACTTACATCACACGACTTGATCCCTCTCAAGCCCCGACGCTTTTTCTTCTAGACACCTCTTCCTAGAGGATAACCTTGGAGCTCCACCGCGGTCTCGGAATCCACCGATCGGACTTTATATGGTTACCATCACCCGAACTAGGAGCCTTTCTCCAAGTGGGTAAATCAACATAAATAACTTCTTCTTTGTGGGATTTAGAAGCAAACCCAAACACTCTCTTCACTTTGGTGTAGAGATAAACCCGGTGCCAAACTCCAAGCAAGATGTATATATATAAACTTGGATAAATAAAACTATAGGTGAAAACTAGAGTGGTAAATGATTTTTTCTTTGAAAATTAACACTCAAAACTTGATCTTTTTCTCTTTATATTTTGCTCTCTTAAACACTCTCTAAGAGTTAGAAGGATATGAAAAAGATGGATTAGAAAAATCGTTTCCCGCACATAATAAAGTCTGAGAAAAGTCAGTTAAGAAACAAGTGGGGAAATGGGAGAAAACTGCTTAAAACTGCCAAAAAACTATTCCCGCCAAATCTCGTTCGAACGATATTTCGTTCGAACGACATTCTCGTTCGAACGAGTTTTCTAACGAAGTTCTAGTATGAACTCGTTAGAAGCTCGTTAGAAATCTCGTTAGAACGACCATCTCGTTCAAACAACATTTCGAACGAAGTTCCAGTATGCCATAATGGGAAGTCGTTGGCAATCTCGTTCGAACGACTTGTGGTTCGAACGACAATTTCGTTCGAACGACATTTCGAACGAATTCACAGAATGTTCAAAAAATTCTTTTTAAGCCCAGAAACATTAAATACTTTCTATATAAGTTTTAATAGAAAATATTCTGAAAACAAAACGCAGTTTTGAAAACCTAACACCCAATATAAACTGTTCCAAGCTCCTATATATATGTAATGCATTCATACCTTGGGAGCATGAAACCACTGTTGATGATGTTGAAACGAGGCACATAAACCACGGCATTTTGATGAAGCTTTATACATTTGGTTGGTACGTCTTCAACAAACACGTCATAGGCTTGAAAGATGATCAATATACTATATCCTATGACTCAAACATTTTTGTCCGGAATTGAGCCAAAACTACAAAGGACTCAATTGGAAATTTGCGTCCTTACAAATCTCCCCCTTTGGCTATTCCGAGATAAAAATTATACAAAAATCCTAAAGGGCCGTCAAGCTCTACTAGACTAATAAAAAGTCCCACCCAAAATAAAATTACAACGCTTGACACAAATACCCCAAGGATCAATATCTTTGCCGATGTAGAATGTTGCCAATTTGAAGTATTGCTGCACACTTAAGCAAACTATCAAACGCATAGGGAATATCAACATATTAAATTCAATTAAATAATTACTCCCACTAAATTAATTATCCCCCTTTTTGTTCAGGAATAGACAAAGGCTAAAGAATCAAAAATTGACTTATCTCCCCCAAATAAAGCATATACACCCTCTCAATTGAGCAAGGGATAAATAGAATGGGATAACAAGCTAAAACATGTAATAGTGCATATAGTGATGAGAATGTTAAAGCATATGGGCAAAAAAAATTCAACTAATCCAAACAATAACATCGGATACCAACTAGGATGCAATAAAATTATACCAATATGATATATAAATTTTTAAGCATGTGATATCAACAAAGAATGCAATAAGATGGATACCAAGTATGAATTAAAGCATATATGGATTAGAAATCAAGGCAAAGACTAAACAAAAATATCAAATATATGTATACATAATATATATCAAAGAGACTCAAGTACACATATATAGATATAAACACACAAATGACACACACAAAATATAATAGGTGTTTTTCACACTCGTATGGCAAAAATGTGTCATATGGAAACGGAAGTGTTGGGGTGTAAACTAGTAACGATTAAATTTATACCCAATCACTTAAAACATGTTCACGGAGTTCTCAATTGATTGCAAACTTCATCACATTTGAATATAACCTCTTGTGACAATATAGATTGAACTCAATGAACAAATATACACAATGCATACAAGCCTAGCATATTGATGATTCTACAAACCAATAGAGCCATGACCTGAAATATGCAACTAGGATAAAGGGACATTGTGCAAACCGTTGATATACCATCCAATCTCCCTCAATAAGCATATATTAATTTTTAATGAATATATCAATCAAACATAGGCCTTGGCAATTATTTTTCTTTTAAATGCCATATTTTCTGTTTTTAGGCCTTTGGACCACGTATTTCTTTTAGGTCCATTAAAAAACGGTATCTTACAATCGCAAAGGATTATTATTCCTTTCGGATCCCTTCCCCGTGCCCATTAATATTTATCATGTTTTCATTTTTCACACAAATCTCACGTGCAACGGATGTTGACATGCACTAGTCCTCCTAAGTAACAAATATGTAGATGACAAGATTGGTAGGAGAACACCTCACAAAGCTCAAATATACATATGAAGTTAAAAGTTTAAAAGAGCTCGTGCATGTGTGAATAGAGGCATATAAAAATAGAATCCATTTAATCAATACAAAATCCAACTACTCCATGTAAGCATGGTAAAGAACATAATAAGGATTGACAATCTAAACCAAAAGTTCTAGCCACATGAGAGCGTAAAAGATGGGATTCAAACACAAGTGTATGCCACATAAAGTGTGTCAATCTAAAATACACACAAAATAAAATCTTTTTGAGTTTTTGAAATTTTTAACCAAAAAAAATATATACTCAAAAGACAAACAAAAATCATTTGAATTTTTTATTAAGCTTAAATTACAAAGGGATAAAATCCAAATGATAAACAAAAATCTTTTTGTATTTTTCATTTAATGCAAACAAAATAAAGGAAATATAATACAAAAGATAAACAAAAATCATAATTCTAGCATGTGATAAGCATGGAACATAGACTAGAAAATGATTAACAAGCATACATTTAGCATGTGAATATAGCATGAAGTACAAACGCTACAGTATGCAAACACTAACACATTCATCCTTTAGATTTAGCAAGGGAGGAAGCATGTGAAAGTAAATGAGAATCAAAAACCCTATTTTGCAAGGCAACCAAGTCAGATTTCCTAACCCAAATTAATGAAGAATGACTATCTTGGGGTGTAGGAACTTTAACTACCGTGGTTACTTTACGATGGGATTTTCTAGGAATTAGTTTAAGATCAAAAGAAAATTTCCTAAGATGACCTTTTCGACCACAATGTGTACAAGTAAAATTACGTCGAAATTTGGTACCTAAGAAATGATCTCGAAAGACTTTCCTAGTAGATTCTCCTAAAAAATTGGTTTTGGCGTTATGAGTAAATTCATTACAAGTATTGAAGCCTAAACCACAAGTGTCATTTTTAATTTGGACCGCTCATAATATTTTATCTAATTTTTCCGAACGATACTCCAAATCAAATTTGACATTACTAGAGTCTTTTAATTTATTTTGCAATTCAAAAATGTTAGATTCTAATAAAACATTTCGCTCTTCAAAAGCAAGAAGATCCTTTTTCAAGGATTCCATTAAACCCCTAAGGCTATATCTCTCACCTTCTACATATTCAAGCTTCTCTTGAAGAGTCCTCTCGTGTGTTCTAAGGTCTTCTACCAACATACTATCATCAATGACCTTGACACGCTCTTTTAAACTAGATTCTAACTTCAAATTAGCTCTTTTCAATTTAATAGATTCTTTATAAAGTTCTTGAAAAGAATTTTGAAGTTCACTCACATTAACCTCTTCTTCATTTTCACTCTCTCTTTCTTCTCCACTCTCGCTGTCATCAAAAATAAGAGAATCATAAACAATGACCTTGGAAGTGTCATGTGTTAACGTTTCATCAATCGATGAGTTCTCGCTTTCACTCACATGACTAGCCATAAAAGCCACAAAATTAGGCTTAGTGGGGGAATCGGGTCCCTCTTCCTTATCACTATCACTAAGGGTCGCATTATATGCAATGGGTCATTTACCCTCTTTCCTTAGTTTAGTGGGACACTCAGAAGCCCTATGGCCATAACCCTCACAACCAAAACACCTATTAGACTCGTCCCTATTTAAATTTTCATTAATAGGTTTAGGGGTTTTCTTGGCTTTGTCATACTTAGGAGTTTCAAATTTCTTAAAATCATTTTTGAATTTATGTTTGTTAAATTTAAGAAATTTTCTAAATTTACGAGCAAACAAAGCCATGTCTTCCGAGTCACTATCACTCTCGCTCTCTACTACTTGTTTAACCTCTTTTCGGCCTTTTAAAGCAACGCCCTTTTCAATTTTCTTTTCAGTTTTAGAGGGAAACATGTCCAGTTCATAAGTTTGTAAATCACCTATGAGCTCTTCTAATTTCGTAGAGGCTAAAGTTGGTAAAGAATTTAAAACGGTCACTTTTGGAATAAATCTATCGGGTAGGGACCTTAAAATTTTCTTTACAACTCGGTTGTCGGGTATTTTCTCTCCAAATTAAAAGATGAATTGACAATATCGGAAATTCTAGCATAAAATTCATCAAAGGTTTCATTATCGTTCATTTTGATGGTTTCAAATTGAGTGGTGAGGTTTTGGAGTTTTGAAGATTTAACGACACTAGTTCCTTCATGAGTTAGTTGTAAAATATCCCAAGCTTCTTTAGCTGTTTCACACGTCATAATGGGTCGGAATTCATCCGGTGTGACCGCGCCAAACAAGGTATTTAAACCTCGGGAATTAAAATTAGAAAGTTTAAACTCATTCTCAGTCCATCTATCGGCCGGTTTGGGAACACGTTCATTTTCAACTAAATGAGTTGGTGGAGACCACCCGTTAACAACAGACATCCAAACCCTCTCATCGATATATTTTAGTGTCGATTTCATTCGCGCTTTCCAATATGCGCAGTTAGAACCATCGAAAATAGGAAATTTTAAAAATGGGGAAAATTCCATTTTTAGCCAAAAATTATTTAAAGGATCTTGAACAAAATAATTTATCGCTTTGGCTATGATGCCAATTTGAAAACGCCCCAAATTAAATTTTCTTTAAAAATCCTAGATTTCCTTGTTATGAAACAGATGCGGAAGCGTTGTTGTGATGGTTCAACTTAAAGCAAATTTTAATTTCTTTAACAAATTAAAATTAAACACAAGTGAGAATTAATTAAACACACACACATATTAGTTTCACTTAAACCAATCAATTCAAGTCCTAGAATTTTCCTAAGACATATTTTTAATTTAAACAAAATAGGCTAAACCAATTTTAACAAATTACTTGAATTAAATAAACTTTACCCAAAATTTAATTATGCACCAAATTAAATTAAGTGTGACAAGTAAAACCATTTTTATCTTGAATTATCCTAAGCATGAGTTCTAAGTCATTAAGTAAGATAAAAATAAATCAATCACACTACGCCGCGCTGTACGAGGAAAAACCCAAGACGGGAAACAACCTCGGACGGCCCTAGCCACAAATTCAATAGATACGGTTTTACAAATACAAGACAAAAGACTTACATCACACGACTCGATCCCTCTCAAGCCTCGACGCTTTTTTCTTGTAGACACCTCTTCCTAGCGGATAACCTTGGAGCTCCACCGCGGTCTCGGAATCCACCGATTGGACTTTATATGGTTACCGTCACCCGAACTATGAGCCTTTCTCCAAGTGGGTAAATCAACATAAACAACTTCTTCTTTGTGGGATTTAGAAGCAAACCCAAACACTCTCTTCACTTTGGTTTAGAGATAAACCCGGTGCCAAACTCCAAGCAAGATGTATATATATGAACTTGGATAAATAAAACTATGGGTGAAAACTAGAGTGGTAAATGATTTTTTCTTTGAAAATTAACACTCAAAACTTGATCTTTTTCTCTTTATATTTTGCTCTCTTAAACACTCTATAAGAGTTAGAAGGATATGAAAAATATGGATTAGAAAAATAGTTTCCCGCACATAATAAAGTCTGATAAAAATTAGTTAAGAAACAAGTGGGAAAGTGGGAGAAAACTGCTTAAAACTGCCAAAAAAATGTTCCCGCCAAATCTCGTTCGAATGACATTTCGTTCGAACGACATTCTCGTTCGAATGAGTTTTCTAACGAAGTTCCAGTATGAACTCGTTAGAAGCTCGTTAGAAATCTCGTTAGAATGACCATCTCGTTCAAACAACATTTCGAACGAAGTTCCAGTATGCCATAATGGGAAGTCGTTGGCAATCTCGTTCGAACGACTTGTGGTTCGAACGACAATTTCGTTCGAACGACATTTCGAACGAACTCACAGAATGTTCAAAAAATTCTTTTTAAGCCCATAAACATTATATACTTTATATATAAGTTTTAATAGAAAACATTCTGAAAACAAAACGCAGTTTTGAAAACCTAACACCCAATATAAACTGTTCCAAGCTCCTATATATATATATATATATATATATATATGTAATGCATTCATACCTTGAGAGCATGAAATCACTGTTGATGACGTTGAAACGAGGCACATAAACCACGGCATTTTGATGAAGTTTTATATACTTGGCCGCTACGTCTTCAACAAACACGTCATAGGCTTGAAACATGATCAATATACTCTATCCTATAACTCAAACGTTTTTGTCCGGAATTGAGCCAAAACTACAAAGGAATCAATTGGAAATTTGCGTCCTTACAGTTTATATAGGAGGAGACGCCTATAACTTATGTTTCTAGGAAGCTTAAGCCTCACAAGGGGAATTTCCCCACCCATAATTTGGAGTTAGTAGAAGTTGCATTTGCACTTTGAGTGTGGAGAGATTACCTATTGGGAGAGAGATTTCATTTGTTCATGGACTATAAGATCTCGTATTACATGTTTACACAAAAGGGAGTTGAACACAAGGTGGTGTCACTTGTTAGAGTTCGTGAATGACTACCATTTTGATATACAATATCATTCGAGCAAGGAGATTGTGGTGGCAGTACCTTGAGTCGTATACCAACAATGATGTCATCTATGATGTGGAAGTCAAAGTGGGATTCTCTTCATATAGTATATGAGTTGGCGTCTGCTTTTATGGTAGTTCTTATCATCACACTTGAGATTATTATTTGGGTTGTGAAGGCACAAATATGAGACCCTTCTTACCAAGAGAATGTCAAAGAGTTATTGACTAAGGGGAACTGTCGTATTCAATTGGATGCTTTAGGGGCTTTACATTACAAGTAAGACTAGCTGTACTCGAGGATAAGGATTTATAATAAGTAATTTAAGAAGAGGCACATGGATCACGATTTAAAGTACACCCCGGATGGGATAAGATGTATCAGGATATGCGACGGTAGTTGATATGATCAAATATAACCTCGTCCTAGGACGAGACCTCTTAACTCCAAATAGCCAAGCTTCCAGAAGGAAATCACAAGAGGCTTTCAAGGCTCGCTCAAAACCAAGGTTGACCTCTTACATACAACCTCGACCATCTTGTAGGTCGGGACTTCAATAAAGTATTACAGCAACTAGGACATCTATCGACCTCTCTTCAGCCGATACAAGGAAAAAACATGTTTAGCCTAGCTCAACCTGAGCTCCTCAATCGAGACAACACTTGCCAGTTTCTCTCATAAATACAAGCGCTATATCATCAACCTCGTACTTGGCCAGGCCAAGACCTCTGCAGACGGAACCATACTCGATGAGCAGTAGAAGGTACTGAGGTGATATGTCCCATATGAGCAATTTAGTTGTAACTAAGATTATTCCCCTCATGTGAGGGGAGATTTCATCATCATTAAGTACATGTGCATACATAGCTATCATCGTTTTAGTGGATACATTCATCAGTGCACGCCTTCATCATGCTTGGGGGGTATATTACACCCCCTAAGCCCTATAAATACATTTCATCTTCTTCGTTATAGGGGATCGCTTAATAAAAATCTAGCTAAAACTTTGTCCATTTGAATCGAGAAGAGAGAGAAAGACTGAGTGTTTTACCCCAGGCGATTAGAGCCATAATTATTAGTGGATTTCACTCATATGGACACAGTGGACGTAGGCTCCGGCCGAATCACTTAAATTCAGGTATTCACCTCATTCGCCTCATCTCCTTCTCTACTGATATATTGTTTATTTACTGCCATTATTATATATATGTTTGAGCTTCTTATCACTGTGACCTGGTGGTACCATTATTGGTATCATCAGTCTGGCACCGTCTGTGGAAACGAGAAATGTTATATCTTCATATCTCTAGCTTATGCTCGCTAGAGTCTCTGGTGGTGAACCACTCCTCCCCTTTTGTGGAGTTATTTCACTAATGAAAGAGCTCTTATTGAGCTTCTAAGCTTTTATCCAACAGTTTACAACTCATCCATCAGGTGTGAAACATGACATCAGAATTTCCACCACCAGCTTGTGGTCCTAGTTCTAGACACGCACCTCCTCAACCAGAGATGACGGAGGTGGCGACGACATTGAAATCATTGGTGGCCATCCAACAAGCGATGCAGGAGACGTTGGCTGCCTTTAACGAAAATGTATTGGTGAGACCCACGGGGATAATGCCGGAGATGATTACTCCGATAACAGAAGCCTCTAGATGCCAGGGGACCACCCCAGGTGCCACGCAAGGAGATACCACCTCTTAAACAGTGAAGAGACATTGCTGAACCTAGGCGTTTACGCCTAGGAGTCAAGGCCATCCTTGCCCAGAGGACCAATATGATGACTATGAGGCTGAAAATGCTCAGGCTGAATGTTGGGAGCCATATGAAGTGTCTGGAAATATTGTACGCCCCATTCAAGCAAGCCGAGGGCACAATAGGATTCCGTGTCAAGATGCTCAACCAAGGGGCTCGGCCTTTGATCGGCTAAGTAGAGCCATTGAAAGGCTCAACCCAAGGGGTGATCTTAGAGACAGATTGTCCAGGTCTAGGAGTATGGTTGGCTCCAGGAGGTAAGGGTCACACTAGCGACCACCATGCGAACGAGATGAGGTCCAAAAAAAAGTAAAAAATTGACACAGGTCAGTGGCTAAGGAACCATATGTTCGACCAGTTGAGGTGGCATGGGATAATATCGTTCAGGCCGACGTTGTGGAAGCGATCGTGAGGCCCTGATATGACTCGATTTAGAGGTTGGAGAATAAAAATTTGGACATTCTTAAGAGTCGAGACCCCTACAGAGGGGCTATTCTGAAGGCTCTCCTTTTATGGCTAAGATAGTCAATTTTTCGGCCCCTGCCAAGGTCAAGCCACCATTGGTCACTCCAAAGTATGATGGGAGTACCAACCCTGTGCACCATGTAGAGATGTACCAGTCAGGTTTAAACATCTACTTCGTATCAAATGAGATAAAATCGTGCATTTCCAAGCACTTTGACTGGAGATGCCCATGTATGGTTCACTTCACTCCCGAAGAACTCCACTGAAAATTTTAAGCAACTCGCAGAACGATCCATCCATAATTTCTACTTCGGGGTAAGACCCCAGAAGAAGGCTACTCACCTGCTGTACATTAAGTATGGGAGGAATGAGAGTCTCAGGGAGTATATTACAAGGTTTAATACGAAGAAGTTGGAAGTGGAGGATTATTAGGAAAGTATTGTGATGACAACACTAATAGGAGGTCTGCAGAAAGGGAAATTGCTTTGGAAGCTTACTGAGGATCCACCAAAGTCTATGGCCAAGCCAATGGTGATGGACGATAAGGTCATAAACACCGAAGAAGCTATGGCAGCGAAGTATGAGGACGCGAAGGGGACTAGTAGTGGGAGAAAGATTCTGAAGAAGAAAGAAGATGAAAAGAAGAAATCGACTAATGATAAGTTTGCCAACTACACTCCCCTCACAGTTAGTTGCGAGCGTATCTTGAATGAGATCAAGAATGATCGGTCCCTAAGGTGGCTCAAAAAGCTAAAATCTTCCTCTCACAAGAGGAATAAAAGCTTTGGTGTGAATTTTTCCAAGACCATGGGTACTTGACCGACAAATGTTTTTCTTTAAAGGACGAGATTGAGAAGATGCTCAAGGCTGGAAAGCTAAGGAAATATGTAAGCAGTGGTAGTCCAAAGGGAGGCCGAGACAACCCCAGAAAAAGAAGGTTCGATAAGTGTAAAGAGGATGCTCCGGGGAAAAAAATGATGCCTCAGACGACGATGATGGGGACGACCCAAATCTGCCCCCAAAGAACGATCGTCTGAAAGGTCGCCTTCATATGATCTCATTCAACGTGAAGATGATTTGTAGGGGCCTAGTAGGGGGAGACTCATATGTGGCCGACAGAAAGGCACACGTTGAAGAGGTCAACGTTCTTCCCAAAGTTGAAACGGTTAACTCGACTGCAGTAAGTGCTAAGTCAGAAAAAATGAATAAAGTGGATATGGACACTTTGATTATGGGTTTTTCAAGACTCGACTTCAAGGGTATCCTAGCTCCTCAGGACGAATCTATGGTGATTATGACTAGGGTTCATGGGTATGACATGCCAAGGATATTGATGGTGAAATTTCGATCGATGTTATGTTCTGGCCATGCTTCAAAGGCTTGGGACTCAGCAAGAAGAGGCTCGTGCCTTATCATCACCCATTGATTAGATTCAGTGGTGAGAAAGTCCATCAGTTGGGAATGTATGAGATGGACGTCAGGATGGGGGTGTTTGCTAGAAGAGGCTCACAAAGAATTTCAATTTCTTTATAATGGATGAAAGTGTATAATCGTCTTATAATATTATTGTGGGAAGAGTGGTCCTCAAAGAGTTTGAGACCGTGCCCTCCACTGTACACCAAATGGTGAAATTCTCGACTCTTTATGAGGTAGAGGAAGTCCAAGGTGATCAAGAGTTGGCATGGGAATGATACTTCAACTTAGTCGGGGAGAGGAAAGCTCACAAGAAAGCAATTATAATGTACAATATTGATACTTTGGACCCCAGAAACGAGACAAAATTAAAGAGAGGGGAAGCCACGGATGAGGTATAATCCATCGTCCTCAATGAGTACGAGCTGGAAAAAACCATCCAAGTTGGCAAAGCCTTAAAGAAATAGGTCAAGGAAGAGCTGGTTAAGCTATTGAGGAAGAGGCAGAGCATCTTTTCCTGGAGCCACAAAGACATGCCCAGTATTGGCCCAACAATCTTGTGTTATAAGCTCAATATGGCCGATCATGCTCAATCGATATGACAAAGAAGAAGAATCTACTCAAGAGAGAAGTATGACGTTATTAGAGAGGAAGTCAAGAAATTTGAGAAGGCCGACTTCATCCGAGAAGTAATTTATCCCAACTGGTTGGAAAATGTTATCATCATCCCCAAGGCCAATAACAAGTGGAGGATGTGTGTTGACTTCACGGATCTGAATAAAGCATGCCCGAAAGATAACTTCCCTTTGCCCAAGATTGAGCAAATGGTAGACGCCACAGCCGACCATAAATTAATGAGTTTTATGGATGCCTACTCAAGCTATAACCAAATATTCATGGACCCGACCGATGAAGAGAAGACAACCTTTATTACCGACAAGGGGACCTATTGCTACAAGGTAATACCCTTTGAGTTGAAGAATGCTAGGGCGACGTATCAGAGGCTAGTCAATAAAATGTTGGAGGACCAGATCGGGAAGACAATGGAAGTGTAAGTTGAAGATATGCTGACAAGAAGCCTCAAGGCCGACACTCATGTGGCAGACCTTGAGTGCACCTTCGACACGATGGATAAATACCAAATGAAGCTCGACCCCGCCAAGTGTTTCTTCAGCATGGGAGCGGGTAAATTTTTAGGATTTATTATGAATCAAAGAGGGATCAAAGACGATCCCGATAAGATCAAGGCCTTATTGGAAATAAAGACTCCTACGATAATAAAGTATGTGCATAGACTCACCGAAAGAGTGGTAGCGCTAAACAGGTTTGCCTCTAGAGCCAATGATAAATTCCTTCCTTTTTTTGAGTATTGAGAAAAGCTTTTGAGTGGAATGAAGAGTGTTATGGATCCTTTAAGTATTTGAAGTCTACCTCGGCTCCCCACTCCTATTATGTAGACCAGTTCAGGGGGAGAAACTGTATCTTTATTTGGCAGTATCTGAGTCAGCCATCAGCACCTCCATTGTAAGAGAAGATGATAAAGTTCAAAAACTAGTGTATTTCAACAGTAAGGCACTCCAAGGGGCCGAGAAGATGTACCCCAAGATGGAGAAGTTAGCCTATGCACTGATACATGCCTCGAGGAAGATGAAGCGCTATTTTTAGGCATATACCATGGTGGTCCTCGCAGACTCACCCCTCAAGCAAGTAATTCACAAGCCTGAAAAATCTGGAAGACTAATGGCTTGGGCAATCGAGTTGGGGGAATTCGACATCATCTACCAGCCGATAATGATTATTAAAGGGAATGACATATCCGACTTTGTGTTCGAGTTCACTTGGAACAAGGCCAATATTGAAAATGATGCTATAACTTGTGAGCAAGATAGAAGAGTGTGTCCTCTCCCGATCGAAGCCGAGACGAGTTCAGCAAGAAACAAGGTGTCTGAGAATGAAGAGGAAAGGTATCTTTTCAAAAATGAAGCCCTGAAATAGGGTAATTTTTCACTAAATGGTATTGTGTGGAGAATATTTATTGATGGGTCTTCATGCGAGAATGGAAGAGCGACAGGATTGATAGTGTCGGCCTCATATGGGATCGATATTGAGTACGCATTGAGATTTAACTTTTCCAATAATGAATCTGAGTATGAGGCTCTCCTAACAGGTCTTTCCCTTACCCGGGCACTGAATGTTGGCCAACTCCTTATTCATAGTGATTCCTAGTTGGTTGTCAATTAAATCTTAGTGGCATACGAGGCTAAGGTTGACAGAATGGTAAGGTATCTGGGAAAGGTTAAGACATCGTTGAAACATTTTGCGGAAGCAAAATTAAATAGAATACCTCGGCTGGATAATAGCAGAGCCGATGCTCTGTCAAGGTTAGCCTCTGCCACCAGAACTAAAATTAGAAGAACAGTCCCGGTAGAGATTCTCCATCGGCCAACGATCGAGGGAGAAGAGAACACCGTGGAATTTTATTTCAATATGAGTATGGGAGCTTTTTGGATGGATCCTATAGTGCGTTATATCAGAGGGGGGAGCTAACCGAGTCTAAGGCTGAGAAGAGGAAATTGAGATACAAAGCTACCAAGTTCACCCTATTAGGGGACATTTTGTACAAAAAGGGGTTCCTGCTTCCTCTCCTCATACGTGGTCATCCAAATGAGGTGGAGAATATTTTAAAAGATATGCATGAAGGGTCGTGTTCCTACCACATCGGAGGATACCACTATCTAAGAGGATCATAACCTAGGGTTATTGATGGCCGACGTTGGCCAAAGATACAGTTGTGTATGTCAAGAAGTGTGATAAGTGCCAGAGGTTTGCCACCATACCCCACCAAACTTATCAGCCTCTTACCTCCATTACATCTCCTTGGCCTTTTGCAATTTGGGGGATCGATCTGGTTGGACCTTTACCAAGATCTGTGAATAACTATCGCTACTTAATCGTGGAGATCTATTGTTTTTCAAAATGGTTAGAGGTCGAGCCGATGATAATAAGCACAGAGAAGAAGACCTTCCAGTTTATTTTATCAGAAATACACTTCAAGAATGTCTCTCTATAGAAGTATTGCGAACGAGTTGGGATCAAGCAGTTATTCTCTCCTCCTGGCTGACCTCAGGCTAATGGACAGACAAAAGTAACAAATAGAATGCTCCTCGATGGAATTAAGAAGAGGCTGGGGGATGCTAAAGTAAGGTGGATTAAAGAAGTGTATGTTTTCCTCTGGGCCTACAGGACGATGGAAAGGACTTTTATCGGGGAAACTCCATTAATGTTGGCTTATGGTTCAGAGGCAGTAGTGCCAACAGAGGTGGGTCTCCCTACCCACAGGGTTTAGACCTATGACCCAGAAGAGAACAATATTTAATGGAGACTAGATTTAGACCTTGTGGAAGAAAGAAAAGAAGATGCTGAGGTTAGATAAGTTGCCTACTAGTAAAGGATAGAGAAGTTATACAATAATAGAGTCAAGGTACGCCCCCTGAAGGTAGGAGACCTAGTGTTGAAAAAGACATGGCAGAAGCCTAAAAAGCTTCATCCAAATTGGCATGGTCCATACAGAATGGTTGAAGAGGTGGTACCAGGGACGTATAGAGAATCTGAAAGGGGAGCCATTCTCCAACCCATGGAACGCCGACTACCTCCAAAAGTATTACCAATAAGATCTTAGTTTAGCTTATTTCTTCTCATTTGACCATAATACATGTATATGAGGTTCAGATGATGAATTAAATATGAAAGAAATTTAATAAAAATATCAAATGTTCTTCCATACTTTGTATATTCATTTGAACGTTTGTTGCTTGAATGTACAAACTCATTCTGAGCTATAGAACATCATTCGTGGTGAAATAGCCTTAAATTGCTATCGGTGACATGATAGTCCAGATGGAGACGACCTTGTCTATGGAATGTCAATAACATCGAATGGCTTTTATTATTAAACATCATTAACTTGGTGGAAAAACTCTCTCGACCGAGATGACAGTGTATGGATGAAACGATACTCATCCATACACTATCAAAATGACGAGAGGGGACTTATGCTAAAACACCATAATTTAATGGATGCAAATTTAAAAATCACTTAGTTGTGGTTAACTTGTTAAACATCATTAACTTGGTGGAAAAACTCTTTCGAACGAGACGACAGTGTATGGACGAGACAACACTCCCATACACTCTCAAAACGACGAGAGGGGACTTATGTTAAAACACCATAATTTGGTGGATGCAAATTTAAAAAATCACTTAGTTGTGGTTAACTTGTTAAACATCATTAACTTGGTGGAAAAACTCTCTCGACCGAGACGATAGTGTATGGACGAGACGACCTTCCATACACTCTCAAAACGATAAGAGGGGACTTATGCTAAAACACCATAATTTGGTGGATGAAAATTTAAAAATCACTTTGTGGTTAACTTGTTAAACATCATTAACTTGGTGGAAAACCTCTCCCGGTCGAGACAACCGTGTATGGACAAGATGACACTCATCCATACTCTCAAAATGATGAGAGGGGACTTACGCTAAAACGCCATAATTTGGCGGATGCAAATTTAAAAATCACTTAGTTGTGGATAACTTAATAAACATCATTAACTTGGTGGAAAAACTCTCTCGGCCGAGACGACAATGTGTGGACGAGATGACACTCACCTATACACTCTCAAAATGACGAGAGATGACTTATCTCAAATTGTTCAAATTATGGTTCATATACCCCAGACATCACTAAGCTGATAGAAGTAGAGACAAGACTTGAGAAAATTATGTTACCAATAATTTGAAATCGGAGCACCACAATATTGGTGAAAACTTCAAAAATTCCATTTCATTAATTTTGAGCATGAAGATTACAAAAGTTGAAGACCATGAAAGGTCGAATGACATTACAAAGAAAGGAAAGGATCAAAGCTACATAAAAAGATGCATAAGTTCAAAGTTGTAGACTGCCATTGTCACCATCCAGGGCCGACTTATTGCCACCTGCCTGTATCACCCCATAAACCCCAATATTTATGATCTCGATCCCATCGTTATCAAGACCCATGTCAGTCGTGTGCTCATTGGTCTCAGTGATTTTCTGGGGGTTGGCCTCCACAAGGTCGGAGGGGTTCTCGACGTCGGCTAAGGCAGTATGAAGATGTGTATCACCCAAGGCTAATAAAGTCATCTGGGGACAGGCTCCCAACCTTGACATGTTTGATGGCAGCCCATTAGCCGACTGTCTTAATGACTCTCTCCAAATACTCAAAGGCATAGTCTCCAAATTCCTCAGAATCCTTGAACTCGGCCACAACTTGCGCTTTGACATTGTCCAAGGCATCCTCAATAGAAGCATAAATATTGACATGCTTATTATCGACCAAGGTCTTCAGAGCTTTCGTATACTCGGCCTTTAGAGTTAAGATTTGGTTTATGGCCTCATACAAGGCTGTCTTTGCAATCTACAACTCGTTCCTCAGACTGTTCTCCATGGTGATGGACTCTTTCCCTTTTTGAATCAAGCGCAGATTCTTACTAATCCAATCTACCATATGATGAAAAGAGACTGCGCCCTGTACAAAAGTGAGGAAATAAGTCAGTACGAGACATGAGCAAGGAAGAGACTAAACTTAAGAAAAGTTTTTGAAAAATACCTGAATAACCCTGTGAAGGGGAAACTCATTCAACAGTGAGATATCCATTGACTGAAAAAAATATTTATTGGCATCAGATACAAGAGAGCCAATACCATCTATGGCCTATCTGCCATGGAAGATGACGCTCTCGTCAATAATTTTCACCTGCGACAGCCGAGCCGCTAATGCATCTTCAGACGAGATTGTGATAGCCTGTGTAGGACGATTTTGCTTTGGGGGATGAGTGGTTGCGTCATCATCAGATTGGCTCTTACTTTTCTTCCCAGCGTCATCAACTTTTTAGGTCTTAGCAGCAAAGGGTTCAGTCTTTTGGCCACGCTTATTAGAAAGCTTGCTCAAATTTGGGGCCACCATGTTCTAAAGCTCATCTAAAATGCCTTCGGGACGACCTGTAAGATATAAACCTCAGAGATTAGTTATCGATAATTATGAAATATGAGACTACAGTTAGAAAAGTTGATTACTTACATAGATCGATAAGGGGGCCAAACCTCAGACCTCTCTGAGATAAATAATACGGAGTCACCAGATGTTCAAACTTCACAAGACGGCCTTTATCTCCTTATGTACGAAGCTTTCAACCGTTTTAAAGGCCTTAGGGTTTAACCCCAGATCGAGTTTGGCCGACACAGAGACTTTACCCCACTTCAGAGGGGTCCTAGGCTCAGAGGTCCCACTGGCTTGATTTGGGCCAAACTCCCAAGCCCCTGAGATAAAGAAGTAACGGGGCTTCCAGTTGTGGTTTGAGGTTTGGGTAATCTATAAAATATCCTTCTTGAACTTCCTGGCTACAAGATGGTAGTAATCGGGCTGAGTCTTTGTGGATGAAAGGGTGTAATAGGCAAGAAATATGTTAACTGGAAGGTCAGTTTGATGGACTGTATTCTAAAGGATAATAGAGCCCAAGATAAATCTCCAGGCATTCGGAGAAAGCTGAGAAGGTGTAAGTTTTAGATGAGCCAGAATGGCTCGGATTGTAGGTATCAACATCACTCTCCTCACTACTATTTTTTATAGCCTCGGTCTGAGGATTATTTGGATCACCACTAGGGAAACTTTGTGCAAACATGGCCTCAGATGCAATCAAGAGAGGAATTACATCTACAAGAGGAGGAATTTCCACATTAGGCTCGAGTATCTGAACAGAGTCAGATTGATTTGAAGCCTCGACTCTATGGGAGGATGAGACACGGGAAGAAACCTCATTCACATCAGACCCCTCGACTTGGGATGCAAAGTAGGCCATGGCTTCCTCATATGAATCTACTCTCGTCCGCCTGAGATGTGGACATATGGTTATTTGGAAAAGAGGAAGACACGAACATAGGATCACTTGGCTCAGTGATTGAGGGATCACAAGGCTTAGAAACTTGGGGGTATATGACAGCCAAATGGGGTGGATATATTGGACGATGGGGAAATGCCTCGTCCTTATTACTCTCGGCTTCTTTAGCCTCTACTCTCCTGATACGTTTAAAACACTTCTTTTTTAGGCTAAGAAATTCCTCGGCTAATTTATAAAGGTGTCTTAACATCAAAAGCCAAGGTTCAATTTGGGCAAAAATTAAAAAAGAAAAAAGGGAAAAAAGTTTGCAACTTTGACTATAATTGACCAAAAATCAAACAAGAAGTTAAAAAGTTTTCAGGTAAGAACTTCAAGAACACAGTCTTGAAGCTCACCGGAAAAGACGACCGGAGGTTGTCGGAAAGAGTTATAAACGTAAAAAAAATACTTAGAAACTTCCCCAGACACTGACTACCACTTAAAAACGTGCCAAGAAGGGCCAAAATGGGCCCTGGGGTGCTCTCAACCTCGCATGAAAACTAAAAACTCTCACTGAAAAAGCAAAACAGAGCTATCCAACAGATTGTAAAGAAAAAAAGTTAAGGAAGTAGGTGAAGATGATACATGAGGGAGTTGAACGCCGAAGAAAGAGAATGAAAGGAGCAAGATTGCAGAAAATGCAAGAGGTTAGAGAGAGAGAGAAACAGGCGGGAGTTTGCGAAGGAAAAGGGGAGAGAGAAATGGTTTTTGAGTTTAAATACACAAGTAATAATTGGGCATGTTTTCCAAAATGCATCATCATTTGAAGGCCCAAAACTCAAAGTGTTCAGCCATTAAACTAGACTTAGGTAAGACACTACCCGACCCGAACTGTGACATGTGTCACTCTCTTACACATTAAGGTGTACTCAATCAATGCGGTAGTAATGTCTCGTCAAAGGATAAGGCTGACTCACATCCCCCAGTCACCTCTTCACATAGATGACTGAGGGCTAAGGGAGATAGATATGACCAAATATAACCTCGTCCCAGGATGAGACCTCTTAACTCCAAATAGCTGAGGTTCCAAAAGAAAATCACAAGATGCTTCCAAGACTCGTCCAGAAACAATATTGACCTCGTACATATAACCTCAGCCATCTTGTAGACCGAGACTTTAAGAAAGTGTTAGATCAATAAGGACATCTCTCACCCTCTCTCCAGTCGATACTAGAAAAAGGCATGTTTAGCCTACCTCAGCTTGAGCTCCTCAGCCGAGACCACACTTTCCAGTTTCTCGAATAAAGACAAGCACTGCATCAGCAATCTTATACTCGATCAGGCCGAGACCTCTATAAATGGAACCATACTAGACGAGCAGTAAAGGGTACCGAGGTGACGTGTCCTACATGAGAAATTTAGTTATAACTAAGATTATTCCCCTCACGTGAAGGGATATTTCATCATCAATAAGTACATGTTCACGGACAACTGTCATCGTCTTATTAGATACCTTCATCAGTGTACGCCTTCAGCATGATTGGGGGGGGGGTACATTACACCGCTTAAGCCCTATAAATACATTTCATCTTCTTCGTTATAGGGGATCGCTTAATGAAAACCTAGCTAAAACTTTGTACATTTTAATCTAGAAGGGAGATAAAGCTTGAGTGTTGTACCCTTGGCCATTAGAGCCATATTTATTAGTGGATTTCACAAACACGCACACAGTGGACGTAAGATCCGACCGAACCACTTAAATTCACGTATTCAGCTTCTTCGCCTCATCTCCATCTTTACTGCTATACTATTTATTTACTCCTATTATTGTATATCTGTTTGAGGTTCTTATTACTGTGACCTGGTGGTACCATTTTTGGTATCATCCGTTTGGCCCGTCCATGGGAATGAGAATTATCATATCTTCCTATGTCTAGCTTATACTAGTCAGAGTCTCTGGTGTTGGACCAGTCCCCCTATTATGGAGTTGTTTCACCATTAAAAGAGCTTTTGTTGAGCTTTTAAGCTTTTATCCTACAGTTTACAACTCATCCATCAGGTGTGAAACATAGTATCAGAATTTCCACCATCAGCTGGTGGTCCTAGTTTTAGCCACGTGCCTCCTTAGTCAGAGATGGAGGAGGTGCGACGGTGTTGAAATCATTAGTGGCTAGTCAACAAGTGATGCAAGAGACATTGGCTGCCTTCAGCCAAAATGTATTGGTGAGACCCACGGGGATAGCGTTGGAGATAATTACTCCGACAGCCATGGAGCAGCCTCCAGATGCCAAGGGACCACCCCAGGCACCATGCAAGGAAATACCACCTCTTTAACAGTGGAGAGACATTACTGACCCTAGGCGTTTTCCCCTAGGGAGGCAAGGCCAACCTTGCCCAGAGGACCAATATGATGACTATGAGGCTGAAGACGCTCAGGCTAAATGCTAGGAGCCATATGAAGTTTCTGAAAATACTGTACGCCCCATTCAAGTAAGCCGAGGGCATAATAGAAGGCCATGTCAAGATGCTCAACCAAGGGGCTCGGCCTTTAATCGACTAAGTAGAGGGTCAGTATTTGAAAGTCTCGGCCCAATGGGTGATCTTAGAGATTGATTGTCCAGATCCAGTAGTATGCCTGGCACCAAGAGGGAAGGGGCAGACTATTGGCCTCCATGCGATCGAGATGAGGTCCAAAGAAAAGTAAATAGTTGACACAGGTCAGTGGCCAGGGAACCATCTGTTTGACCAGTTGAGGTGGCAGGGGACAATATGGTCCTGGCCGACATTGTGGAAGCGACCGAGAGGCCCTAGAATGACTCGATTCTCTGATAATTCTATCTGAATTAAATTTTTTTTTGGGGAATTTAAAAAATTTGCGTTGATCAATTTTTGTGTGTGCACTTTTTTTTTATAAGAAACACATTTGTGTTTATTGACCCTCACATAAAAAGGCTCAATTAGTACCCTTGATTGCATTTCTTATCCCTCGGCCTCGTGCCTCAATCCAAATATTGATTAACTGGCGAATTAGAATAAGACAAGTGTTATAACAGTAAACCAATATTGGTCGCACAATTGTTTAGGCATTTTAGGCGCCAAACGGTCTTAGTCATTACCGACCAAATTTTGCTGAGCTGTTGATATAACCAAGAATAGTCACCTTTACTAGTCCAGGTGAATTTAGTTAACCTCCAACTGTCATAGATGTACAATTCTTATGATGTGGTTACCTGCTAGAACTAGTAAGCCATTTTGCATTATCTCCTATTGACCTCCAACTGCCTTTATAATCATTTTGTGACTAGTTTGTTCCTCTTGATTCGAGCTCCAACAAGTTTAACCGAATGTGTTAATTACAAAATAATTTGTTGTCTTATTAAATAATAAAAATTACCGATCAGCCTTCACAGTCTTCGTAGAATCTCTAAAGAATACCACTCTTTCTTGAGCAATCCATATGAGGTGATCCACCCTCAGTATCTACTGACCAGCCTTCGACCGTGATCCCTTCGAGTTCAAAAGTTAGCCGTATAGATGATCTCTCTACAATGAGTATAACTCAACTAAGGTTCAAATTATTTCACAAAATATATTTGGGGATGTTTTGGTGAATCAAAAGCTATTTGAAAACCCAAAAAGATGGAATAAAGATATTCTGATTACGTTTTTTTTCAAAGTTCTACGAAAAATAACTCAAAATGGCTATTTATAGAATAAAATTCGAGGTGGCAAATTTCATTTGAACAAAAATAGAAGTCGTTCGAACGAGAAAGGCATTTTGTTTAAACTAAAATAGAGTTCGTTCGAATGAGACTCCAACCTTGTTTGAACCAGCTTCCAATGAGCTTTAAACAAATTCAAACTGAAGGCCGTCGTTATATGTTCATTCGATGTAATATCTAACGACCCTTTTAACGAAAAGCCAAAGTCGTTCGAACGAGAAAGAAATATCGTTTGAATGATGTTTAAAAAATTATTTTTAAAATTTAAAAATCTATCCTCGATTTTTATAAAAAATAATCATCCCAAATAAAGTTTATGAATAAATTTAAACACCAATTGTTTTATACCTTTGTGGGATTTAGGGAAGTCTTGAATGATAAAGTCAGTTTGTCATGACGGTACGTGATGGTTTGTAACGAGACACGCCAAATGAGCCACGGAGAAAATAAAACAAATAATAAGTCTAAGCTGAACTATTTTCCCTTATAAATACTTACCATAATAATGTATTATTTTTTATTATATGCTCATTTCTCTCCCTTTATCCCTTGCATACTTTGAGCTAAAAAGGGGGAGAATATACATCATGTTTTACACATTTTATATGCTAAATTCTATCTCATGTTATTTATCTCAACCATCAGTACTTATGCTTTATTATATTATATATTTTATTGGACAAATTTTCTTAAATTTATCTTGCGAGTTAGGACATTTCTTACAAGCCCCACTTCTTTAAGATTAGGGTATGGTGTTTGCTAGTTGAGTAATGTATTTTTTTCTTTTTTCTAGGACTTGGGTTTGGATGGATTTGGAATAGGATTTTTTTCTTCCGAAGAGTATGATGTACTCGACGGATTTTGTCTAAAAATATCGAAAGGGGGATATTGAACACCCAAATATAACTCCCTAGATTTTCATGAGTGGACTATTAGGTATTCTACTAATTGGATTATTTTTCGATAAAACTTATTTTAGTTGGGCTACCTTAGACTTTGTTGGAGACGAATATGTCCAAGAAAAACAAGAGAAGCTGAACAAATATTCATCACGAGCTGATAAAGGTAGAATATCCGTTGGGCGAATTGCACACAACTCATGTATACACATGATTAATTTTTCTGTATATTTTTTCATTATTTGGCATGAATTTATTTGTTGAAAACATTTTATAAATCTCATTTTTCGAAAAGGTCAGAATAAAAAATTTATTTGAAATTTGCAAAATTATATTCCGATATTTTTATCTCAATTAAAAAATTAGAATTTAAAAAATTTCTTTTAATCACTTTTTGTGTGTGCACTTTTTTTTGGTAAGAAACGCATTTGTACTTGTTGGCCACAACATAAAAAGGCTCAATTAGGACCCTTGATAGAACTTATCATCCCTCAACCTAGTGCCTCAATACAAGTATCAGTTGACTATCAAATTAGAGGATGACAGGTGTTATAATAGTAATCCAATATTGGCCACACAATTGTATAGGCATTTTAGGCGCCAAAAGGTCTTAGTCACTGTCGCCCAAATTTTACTTAGCTGTTGATATGCCCATGAATATTAACCTCTACTAGTGCAGGTGCATTTAATTAATGACCAACTGTCATAGATGTGCAATTCTTATGATGTGGTTACCTCCTAGAATAAGTAAGGCATTTTTCCTTGTCTCCAATTAACCTCCAACTGCCATTATAATCATTAGGTGACCGGTTCATTCCTTTTGATTCCATCTGAAGAAAGTATAACCACATGTATTAATTATAAAATAACCTTTGTCCGATTAAATAATAAAAGCCATCGTAAGCTTTAAATTTCAACTACAGTATTAACCGGAGGTTTTATTTATTTAAGTTCTTTTAACGGCAGTTTAAAACTCTATTATAATTGATCAATAATTTTAACAATTGCTTACTTTGAAAATTCACCGTCTATATCTTTAGGTTTTCTAGTTGTCATCTACAACCATGTTAAACCGTTAGATTGTATTTGATTTTGGTTGCCTATTTTCATGTCGTTAGGCATCTTGCGTTCTTATTATGCATCTTCCCAAAACCAGTACCCTATTTCTATACGAATGGTTTTAAAATATATCAATAGTTTTTATAGTTAAGTGGTTTAGGGTATTGGTTATAACAACTTAGTATTTATGTAGTCTCAATAGCCAATAGATCACTTAAAGCCATCTCACCCCTCCATTTCTATTAGGTTCAAGGAGCTTCCATTGTCTATTATAAATATAACCATTCTTTCATTTAATATATTTTGCTAGATTAAATAATAAAGAGAGAATAAAATAAAGTTTAAGGGGGGAAAATTATAGAGAAATAAAAGGGGAGAAAAACAGAAACCCTAGAGTAAGATAAGGGATGCATGGAGGAAGAAGGTGGTGCTTGAGTGAGAGAGTGTTCCTAACCTCTAAAATAGTCTCCATTAAAATACTATTGTGCTTTCCCATGCAAGACATAACTAGATTTTTGTATACATAATTGGAAGTTTCATATACTTCTAGTTTAGAGACACAAAACCCACATTTTCACTCATTCACATATGCACAATTATTTTTTCTTGGGTTTTATTTTGTTTTCCAGACGTTATATAAATCTAGACTTAATCATGGATTTAAATGATTTTTTTATAAATTAAGCTTAGATTTATTTTTAGTCTAAATAGATTTCAAAATTGTCAATATTATATTTCTAGTGATCTATTTCTCTCAAATAAATAGGAGTTAGTATTATTTATGAGTTTGATTTTTTTTATGTGGAAATACTTTTTTTTAAAGTATTGGTTCTGTTCTTTCAAGTCTGATCCAAAAATTAGAGTACCTATTTTTAACACTTTTAAACTCAGATTTAAAATAAACTCAGTTTATTTATTTGTAACAATTTATTCATATTCTTATAAGAAAGTTGTAATTCATTTCGGTATTTACCTGTAATAAGTGTGTATGTGGTGAATTAGAATTTTGTATTTGTTTACACACTTTACATGCACTCACCTAGATAATGTTTTCAGATTTTTTTATTTATTTCGTTTGATCAAGAGGAGAATCTTACAACAAAGAGTATACGCTCATAGGAAGCTTAGGGTGTTCCACCCAGTTTATATATATTTTCATTTATGGTGTTTAGACATCTTTTATGTTATAATCTATAACTCGTATGATTTTAGCGAATCTTTATTTTGTCCCATAGAAGGGATCGTGGATGTTTTCCCACCCGATTTAGGGTTTTACCACATAAAAACTTGGTGTTGTGTTTGTTTATATTTCCTTTAAATATCTCTTACTCAGTCGCGAGCTAATTTGATAAAACTAAAACAAGAATTTCTATAATCTAAAATCAGTATGTGGTTAATTGATATTTCTTGAACATAACATGTGTTTATAAAACCATGGTAGGTTGGGTTTACTTAAATACCTTTTAAATTTGTTAAAAATCGGTGTTTTAGAATTTTCAATTGGTATTAGAGTAGGTCGCCCATAAAAAAAGATTTGACCATCTTGAGTGATAGTACAAATATAGCACCCTGCCGCGGATGTATTCTCTCATACAGGGCGCGGCCACAACTCGCTTAGGGTGCGACCCTCTCCATCATAGGCCGCGGCATCCCACCTTAGGGTGCGCGGCCCTCCAGTTTGCAACACTGCTTGCCTTACAGGCCGTACCCCCCTTTATCCACAACTGTCGCAAACTCGGTATACGCCACGTGCTCAGGGCATCTGACTCAACACATTTCCTCATAAATAGAGGACACTCACCTAGAAGGAGGGAGATCGGTTCCACACACACCTGAGGCACTACAACACAGATCCTCTCTACATCACCCCAACATAGGCTTTGGAGGCCAGGGATCTGGATCACAGCCACTTCACGGGCTCACCGAAATCTCCAATACTTTCATGTACTCTCCTTTATTCTCATACTTGTACGCCTCTATAGGCATGATTATATTGTACAATGCAACGCACATAATGGGAACGGAGCAACACAGTGGACGTAGGCCTATTTTAGAGGCTGAACTACTCTATATCTTGTCTTCTCTCTGTTTTCTTGCTTTACTTGTTTAACACACGCATTACTGTTGACCTGCTGGTATGAGAAGGTCTTATGGCCGATTTCTCGTATCATCAGTTTGGCGCCGTCTGTGGGAACCCAGGTATTTCAATCTTGTTTCTCCACACATATGAGTTCTTAAACACCTTATTCGACCCCTGAGGGTCATATGGATCATCTTCTCACGGGTCGGTTACTGGTTATTGGGCTCCGCTTTACATTCGCCCCCTTCAACGGGTATTTCATATTTCTGAATCTGTCTTTGGATCTTCATTTGATGACTTTGGATCTATTTTACATACCCCTGTGATATCACTCCATCTATATAATGCTAAAAGGCATGGTGGGCTTTAGTCCCGGAAAGGTGGATGATTAGGGAAGGGCTATATTTACTCCCATTTTTGTTGCCATCTACCTATGATCTAGGGGTTATCATTGTAGCTGTGCCGTATTGCGCACCGCAAGGGAATTCTCTCATCAATGGACCCTAGTAGGTTTCCCTCGCGTAATTGAGGGAGAAAAGGTCAGTTCCTGTCTTGGACATCAGTTTGGATTTTTCCCCTGCCTAGACAGGGGTGCGGCCTATAAGTTCAATAATATCTCAGGCCGCGACCCCCACTGGTGCAGATCTATTACGACAGTTCAAAATCACCGTGGGAAGGACTTAAGTTGCCTTCCACTCGACCTTGGTGAATAACATTAAAGGGCTGCGGCAGTACACTTGTGTGACATACTTGTCGCGGCCTCCTCAGCATATCATGGAGCAGTTCAAGTTCCCCTTCCCAATATTCCTGTGATCACTCACTTCTGTTAGTTTCGTCTCAGATTCTATATACTTTATAAAGGCAAACAAGAGCAGAAATGGAAGGAGAATCCATCCAGAGTGCAGAAGTCAAGGATGAGATTGTGCAACTGTAAAATAACCTTAATCACCTCTATGACAGCCATGCCTCACTTCAGACCCAGGTCAATTACCTAACACAGAGGGTGCTAATGTTAGAGGCCGCGGCCTCTCAAAATATAGGCGCAATTTTGGAGGAAAAATCTTTGTCTGCCGCGACAATTAAAGAAGCCGCGGAATCAACCAGTAGGAGTCAGAAAAGGATGGCAGAGAAATCAGAAAAGAAATCGGGTATCTATACTCCGTTGATTTTCCCGGTTGAAGGGATATTTGAGTTCATCAAAGAGGACAAGCTTTTGAGGTGGCCAGAAAAGTTGAGAGCTCCACCCCACAAGAGGAACAAAGCTACCTGGTGAAAATTCCATCAGGACCATGGCCATGACACAGAGCAATGCTATGCTCTGAAAGATGAAGTTGAAAGGCTAATTGGGCAAGGGATGCTGTAGCGATTCCTAAAGAATGTATAAAGGACCCAGTCGGACCTGACAGAGGCTGCATGCCGCAACTCATCCTTAGTCTTTCCAATTTCAACTATTTCTGTTTATGTTTTATGAAGCTCGCTATAGCCTTAATACTTAAGACCTTATGTTTTATTAACAAAGTCATTAGCTGAAGCATACATATATAAATATATGAATTAGCAAATTTTTCCATATCTGATATTTCTCTTGGTTTCATAACCTGCTATCTCACAAAAAGACTTTGTGTCTTAAACAGATTCCAGAGGAAGGACAATAAATTATCTCGGAAGATTATTATTATTTCGGGATGCACATATGGAGGGATTACGACCTTTATATATGTGCAACTACGTCTTATCATATGATGATAATATTCACGAAAGCATCTGAAGATTAAAGGGGTTTTCATTAGCCACGGGGCCTTACAAATCCCGTGCTCAGCTTTGGGATGCGTCATCGGGCCGAGAGGCTTATACTATCTAGCCAAGGATGACTTTCTATATATCAGTAGCTGTGGGTGGCTTAATAACATAACCCAACCTGGAAAGGCTTGATAGTGCCTCGCATATTAGCTGTGGGTGGCTTAATAGCATAACCCAGCCTGGAGAGGCTTGATAGTGTCTCGCATATTAGCTGTGGGTGGCTTAATAGCATAACCCAGCCTGGAGAGGCTTGATAGTGTCTCGCATATTAGCTGTGGGTGGCTTAATAACATAACCCAACCTGGAGAGGCTTGATAGTGTCTCGCATATTAGCTGTGGGTGGCTTAATAGCATAACCCAGCCTGGAGAGGCTTGATAGTGTCTCGCATATTAGTTGTGGGTGGCTTAATAACATAACCCAGCCTGGAGAGGCTTGATAGTGTCTCGCATGTTAGGGCTTGGTGACATGACCCAGCCCAAGAAGACTTGGAAACTCCAACATATGTCTACAGAGGCGCATTGTTCAGATAAACCAGAAATGTGTCGCATCCCACCGGTACGGTTACAGAACTCTAGGAGCCACTCATTCATGAAAATGGTAAGGCACTAACATCTTGAAGCACGAGAAAGATACAATGTCGAATGCGACGGTAGAAGAGAATCAGTTGTACCAAATCTAAGGAAAGAGTTCTCCACATATTCCATGTTGGTTATGGGATAACAAAAGATATACGGTTCAGACAACCGGGTGCAATGAAAGCAGCTAGAGATCCATGCAATCAGCAAGTCCCAGCCTTGAAATCATGTCTGCGGCAATCAGGCAAAGATGTTTACATGACGCGACATAATAATGAGCCGCGGTTTGTACGCAGCTGACGTGACACAGCAGTCGATGCCAAGGATTTAACACCATTTGTATAGACGCAGACATTGACAAAAAATCAAACTACGAAGAAATTGACCTCTGACCACGGACTTGAAATGTTACGTCTGTCGGGACGCGGATGCATTTTCAGAGATGAGGCAGTAATGTACAACCATTCATTATAGCAAGCAATGTAAGTCATGCAATATAAAAGAGCAAGGAATACATTAAGCAGTCAATTGTAATGGTAAAAATATGGCCGCAGCCTTGGTATTAATAAGCCATAGATTACATAATGAAGGCCGCAGCCACAAAAGAAGTTTAAAGATTACAAAAGGGAGGGACGCATCCCTATATTAATGATGCAACAGAAATTAAGAGTTCAAGAGGCTGCATCATCATCATCACCATCTTCTCCGCCCGTGGCAGTCTCGGTCTCTCCGTCCGCGGCTTCTGCCTCTGCCTCGGCCCTGAGCCTTGCTCTCTCTTCTGCCGCGGCCTTAAGTTCAGCGATGCACTCTTGATGTTCGGCATCACTTAACTTCCAGGCAAGGACATTCTCCTTGGCCTCAGGGAACCTCCTGATAAATCTCTGCCACAGCTCCTGGTAGCCGCGGAGGTATGCCCTGTTATTGATAAGGAAGAAATCATTGGAGCCTTTGAATGACTCCACGGCATGATCTATGGCTAGCTGGAGGGCGTCACCATGATCTTCTTCCAACTTTTTCATTGCCGCGGCATGATCTTCATCTTCCCGGGCGGACTTGGCTTCTAGCTCCTCATATTTCTGCTGGAGAAGGGCAAGCTTGGCATTTGAAATTTCTGCAACACGGGCGGCCTCCGCAATCTGGGCCTGCGAGGATTTTAGGGATTCCACGGCCTGTTTAAAATTATCCTCCGCTTCCTCCCGCGCCTTGACGGCTTTATCAAGGTCTACATGGGCTGCTTGAAGGGCCGCGTCAGCAGACTTTTTCCCCGTCTCAAAAGCAGAAGTCCGTGCAGCTTGCAAGTCCGCGGTATGTGCACTCTTCTCGGCCTCTTTTAACCTATACAAGGCCTCGTACTTCCTCTTTTGGACCATAATAACATCCGCGGCCTGAAAGAAAAGACGTTAGAAAATATAGAAAAATATGAGATGCAAAGTCAAATGACAACTGGTACATACCCTCAGAAGGCTATGGATGCCACAGTCCTCCAGATCTTCATGATCTTCTCCAACTAGCCTTTCAAGGTCCGTGGCATCCAAGGCTCACTTCATTCTCCGCGCAGCCTATGCGGTAGTGTCCCAGGAAGAATTTGGGTCAGACTGCCTTAATTGAGGCCTTGGTCTACCATCTGGCCCAGACTTTTTGCGAAATTGAGGAGGTGGCAAGTTCGCATTAACCGCCACTACAGTCGGCGGTGGAGGAGAGGATGATTGAAGGGGCACTTCGGTTGACATCAGGTCAGCCGCGGATAAGTTTTCCCCTATGTCATCATCAAAATGGTCTGGTGCAGGGTTTTCATCATTTACCACCTGATCCGCGGCAGGAGCAGTAGCCTTATCGGCAGCGACCACGGCTGGGGCAGCATTATTTTCTCCGGAGGGGGCCGCGGCAGGTCCCTTGGCCTTGGACCTCTTCCTCTTCCTGCTACGCACAGTATTATTTAGGACGACTGCGTCCTCATCCATCTTCGCTAGCTGCGCCGCTAGCAACTCCCTGTCAACTTCTTCGCCTGAAATGGAATGGCATGAGTTCGAGTTCAAGAGAATAAATGACCGCGGAGTAAAAATTATGGTGCAGTTAGGTACCTTCCGCACCCATTTGTTAAGGAATGGATTTGTTTGGGAAAAATCATGCTTCAAAAATGGTTGCTGACGTTACGAGTATGCTGAACTTCTTGTGTTCAGCAGGAACTTCCGCGGCCTCAGCAACCCTTTGTTCCTGCCGCTTGTTCAAATGCAGATTGTCAAGGGCTGTAGAAAGAAAAGACGATTCAGGTTAGTGGAAGTTACATGTGAAATAAAAAGGACGCGGCTATAATCTTATACCTAATTTTGAGGGTGACCCCCACTGCCACGGCATTTTATATGTTCTCTCTCTTTCATTCTCCTCAGGATGCATCTCCCAGCCTTCACCGGAGATGAAGAAATATTTCCCCTTCCAATTCTTCACACTGGTCGGTCTCCCAGTGTAAAGGGCCTCATCCCTTCCACGGCTAGAAAGGTAATAATACCCCGCAAATTTCACTGTGTTCTCCTTTGGACGGTAGAAGTGAAAGAACTCCGCGGGAGTGATGTCCTTTTTGAATAAATTATCCCAAAGGATAATTGCAGCGAGAACGTCTCTCCAGCCATTAGGGTCCAGCTGTGCCGGGGCCAGGTTCATTGCCTAAAAAAGGCGACGGATAGGAACTGGGACTGGTAGCCGCAGCCCGTAAATGAAGGCGTGCAGCGGGAAGTAAATTCCATCATCGGATAGAACTGTTCACGGTCTTTGGTTCGCGGCAGGGGCCGAGCACGTCAAATTTTCTGGAAATTCGAAGGCCTCAGCAACCTGCTCGACCCAATCTTGGGTCATCGAGCCGCGGATATCAAGCGCGGCCAGGGGTCTCTCAGCCCTCCCAGATGTTCCTCCTGGGTTATTTCTAACAGCCGCGGCATTGTCTCCTACACCCATTGGATGTGTACTTGAGTTGGATTCTTCTTCCATCGACGGAGATTGGGAATCCTTCCCAGATGCAGAGTCCGCGGAGTCTGAGTCGATTATCATGCAGTTCGGGCAATCTTTTAGTTTGCAAGGTCGAACTGATCTTAGAGGGGGCACAAAAGTAAGCTCGGGGGGAGAGGTCCCAAAATGCTTTGCCCAAAAGCCTCTCAGGAACTCGTTTGGGTCAAAGCTCATATGGCTGCAGCAGTACCTGAAAAGCAGAGTTCGCAGTTAGGCGCCGCAGCCAGTATGATTTGTAAGACTTCAAGAAGCCGCAGAAGGGTATTTTTGAATAAAAAATGTCTAATGGGATCGTACTGTCCCAACAAACCGCGGCCACATCCATATCAGAGTAACATAGAATGCCGCGGTAATAAGATAGAATTGCTTTTAAGGCGTTCCTGGCCATGACCATTCCTAAATTTTCAGTCCACTCATTATGCTCTAGCAGCATCTATAGTTATTTAACATGAACGTCTTGGGTTCATGAAAGTTTTAAGGCTATTCCGAGACTACCAAGGGTGGTGATTTGATGCCGCGGATGATAGTTTGAGGGACCGCGGCCATTTGGCACGGTATGACGCAGAAGTATTGTACCAGTTCACAGAAATGATTATTGAAATCCTACCATGCCGCGGCCTCTATCCTAAACAAGTTGATTACCTAAATCTAATCACTTTTAGAATCAAACCCACAGAATACGGAGTGTTCGATCATGAACATCAAGAACAGTTATACGTATTTCATATGCAGCATATGTGGAAAAAGCAAAACGAACAAATAAAACCCTAGATTTCTAGCAAATGAACCAGGAAAAGTATAATAAGGGAAGAAAACTGTAAATAGTGGTTGAAAAATCACCAGGAAATGAAGAAAGTCGCAAAGATCAGCTACAGACCACTTTGAACCGCCACACGCCGCCTCAGAAAGTCGCCGGAATGTGCAAGAAAGAAAGTGCATAGTTTCACTCTCGATGTGCTCTCAAAAGTTTTGGAAACGTAATGAAGTCCACGGCCAGAAAAAAATTATATAAGGGAGCGCGGAAGATGAATCGTCGCTTTGGTAGTGCCGCGGCACCTAGACTACTTAGCCGCAGTCCCAATTGATCTCCCTTGGCACTACGGCTTGGGGGGTTATTGATAGTACAAATATAGCACCCTGTCGCGGATGTATTCTCTCATACAGGGCGCGGCCTAACCTCACTCAGGGCGCGGCCAGAACTCGCTTAGGGTGCGGCCCTCTCCATCATAGGTCGCGACATCCCACCTTAGGGTGCGCGGCCCTCCAGTTTGCAACACTGCTTGCCTTGTAGGCCGTACCCCCCTTTATCCATAAGTGCCGCAAACTCGGTATACGCCACGTGCTCAGGGCATCTGACTCAACACATTTCCTCATAAATAGAGGACCCTCACATAGAAGGAGGGAGATCGGTTCCACACACACCTGAGGCACTACAACACAGATCCTCTCTACATCACCCCAACATAGGCTTCGGAGGCCAGGGATCTGCATCACAGCCACTTCACGGTCTCACCGAAATCTCCAATACTGTCATGTACTCTCCTTTATTCTCTGTAATAACCCTCGCTTATGAGAACGTATTTTATATTAATTACTAGGTATGGTAATTAGATATAAGTGCTGGGTTATGATTTGAATGCTAATTTAATGAAGAAAAGCTAATATTCACTATGAGTTACCATATATACCATGACTGTGGGTGAATATTGCTATGTTATGCTTATTAATATCATATGAATTTAAAATGATATTTGGCTTAATAATGAGACCGGAACTTAAATTGATTTATAAAATGTCCAAATGATAATTTGGAGACCGCGGTTGATTCCGGAACATGCGAGATAGTCAGATATTGTGCCATTATGTGTTTTGAGATTTTGGGCATTTTTGACTGATGATTCCTTAAATATGCAATTGCGTATTATTTTATCGCAATAATTTATCAATTGAATTGGGATTTTGACTAAAGGCACGATTTATGTCTTGTGTGAGTCACTATTCACCTAATTGTCTTTCCTAAACCTAGAGAACTAAAGAGAGAAAGAGAAAGAGTAGAGAGAAGAAAGGGAATTGAAGATTTAAGAAGGATTCTTGCTCCCACACCAAGAAAATATGCATTTTCTTCATTGAGGCAAGTTTACTACTTGCTATTTATGGTTTAAGATAAATGATTTGTGTGAGAATGATGTATTTGTTTATGGTTTACTAGTTTAGGGTTTGGATGTTGTTTGGGTTTAAATCATTAAAGGATAGTTGAATGATTTCTGATGTTGATGGTAGTAGTAGTAGCATTTATGTTGTGTTGGTGAGAATAAATGAGTTGGCTTTGGGATTGGCTTGAAAATAGGAAGTTATGGTCTAGGTCTGCTCAGACCGGTCGACCGCGGTTTGCAGACCGGTCGACCGCGGTTTGCAGACCGGTCGACCGGGTCTACGGGAGAGGGTTTACTGCATTTCTATAAAGGCCTAAAATTATGGCGCGGTCGACCGCGGTCCCCTGACCGGTCGACCGGTCCTGCCGAAATGAACTTTCTGCTTTTCTTCTTAGGCCAAATCTTGAGACGCGGTCGACTGCAGTCTTGGGACCGGTCGACCGGTCCCCTCTTTTTTTCCCAAACATTTTATTTTCATTCTTTGACCTCTTCTTTTCATAAAAACATAGGGACCTTCTTAAATGAAGTAAAATAATAAGGTCTTAGAGTATTAGTTGAGTTCGGTCGACTCCCTAGACTCGAAAGGGTTCATCTAGGGTTCCTGTCAAGGGGGGGGGGGGGGGGGAGGAGATTTAAAGAAATGTTTAGGCATTTCTTCTGTCAGGTAGTTCTATAGGAGTCTAGGAAATCTTAAGGTCGAATTTGGAGACTTTAGGAGTATATGCGAACTAGATCTCATTTGAGGATTATTATAAAGTCCAAGCAAGGACATTTGGGAGATATAACTTGGGAGTTTAAATATTCTTAGAGGTTATAGTGATGATGTGAAGTATACCATAATGCATTTGATAAAATGTAAAATGGATAAAGTAAAACATAATTTACTGAATCATGAATTGGAAATTAATAAAATGGATGTTACACACCTCTCTAAATACCATATTAAGGGAAGTCCGTGCGTGAGGTGAAGCCCCCTGGCTAATGAATGCAGGGTGGATATAGTCCTAGGCCATATGAGCGCTTATTTAATATTTTTCTGCGATGGGTAGGAGATTCTGGGTGTGGTCCCGCAGGCATATGGCCGCTTCCCGACGTTTGCGATAGGATCCCAGGTTGTCTTATGAAAGCCCCTGGAAGATGATGGTTATTTAGGGACGCGCACAGTGGGGAAACCCGGACGGGCCGTCTTAGAATCGTTATATTTATATTTATAACTATTCTATTATCGAGTTGGACTCGATGGAACATTAATGCCATAAAGAGCAAAGTATATGCCACAAAGAGCATACTATTGAGATAAGTGCCATAAAGAGCACATGGAAATAAATGCATTCCTGATAAGGAATGGAAAGAAGATGGAATTGAAAATGATGAAAGATGAAAAAGGCTTATAAGTTCTTTTATTTCTTTGCATAACTAAATTCTATTTTAATAATCATTTAACTGTCTTAGCTCTTTATATGATGTTACCATGCTAGAATATCATCCATATCATCCATGCTTACCTGTACATTATTGTCATACCTATCATTTATCTAGTGATCATATAAAACCGGCCTCTGACCGGTTCTTCGTTTTCTTGTTGTGTATGTATCTTCTTTATTCGTTCAGGTGTTCCGCCGCAAGGTCGCCCGTAATGACTATCTTTTCTCTGAGTCTTTTGAGGAGCCGTGACATTTTGCAGGGATCACGGGATATTTTTTGTAGACGCCTCTATTATTGTTTTCTAGCTAAGATCAGTCTTTATTCGGGCGTGTGGCCCAAATGGTTGTAATTGTATAATTGATGTATTATGTAACACATGAAACTCATTGTATGTTGTATGGATGGTATCGACCGACGCTTTATTCGGTCCTTTCTTATCTATTTGAATACACATGTATGTTTGTGGGAGTTTCCATCCTCTTTTTCCTATTATGGGTTGTTGAAAGTGTTTTCTTTAAATTACAAACTAAAATTTTTGATAATCCGTTTTCTGGAATATTGTGTGGTTAGTCCTGATACTCTGTATGATTATTGTGATGCTGAGAATGGTATCTATCTATGATTCCTGTTTCATCGGGGTTTAGGGCTGGCCACCCTTTATTTCGGATAGCGGGTTGTCACAGATGGTATCAGAGCATCAGGTTCTAGAGTCTTTAGGATCTATGCGGACTTGTCACGTTCTACCGTAGCGTTCTTTGATATAGAGCTTAATGTTAGGATTGTCTTGCTGCTCATGTATGCGATCTTCTGCTAGATAGATTGTTTTATATAATATTCTAACTCTATCTCTTCTCTATCTCAGATGCCGCCAAAGAGAGGACGTCCCGCTAGACGCAATAGGGTTGTCGAGGATGAGGTTGGTCCTCCACCGCCGCCACCGGGGAATATCAGTGCCACTGATGTGGCAAATATCGTGGCCCAAGCTGTTAATGCAGCGATGACTGCAGTGGCACAACAAATGCCACAAGCTCAAGCGAGAGGACAAGAAGTACTTGTTCCTACGGGACCTTCTCAGTTGAAACGGGTAAGAGAGTCTTTCCTAAAGGGTCATCCCCCAGAATTTGAGGGAGGTACTGACGTTATAAAGGAAAACCAGTGGAAGAAGGACATGCAGCGTCATCTTAGGATGGTGGAATGTAGTGAGGAGAAAAAGCAAATCCTCGTTACCTTTAAGCTTGTCGGATCGGCCTTACACTGGTGGGAGTCAATGACGACACCCGAACAAAGGGATACAATGTCAATCACCAATTTTTGGGCTTTGTTCGATGGAAAGTACTTCCCTCCCGCAGTTCAAAGGGAGATGCAGAGGAAGCTTCAAGATTTAGTACAAGGGGAGAGATCGGTTGCCGAGTACGAAGAGGAGTTTACCCGGTTAGCAAGCTTTATACCGGATGAAGTGACTCCAGAAGCGAAGAGGATCTCCAGATTTGTAGGAGGTTTGCACTGGCGAATAAAACAACATTTTCTTGGAAATCTATCTTTGGTAACCTTTGGGGACGTGATGAATACTACTTTACTTCACTGTCAAGAGCATAAATTATTTGTGCAAAACAATAAGAGGGCTGCAGCAATGGGGCAAGTGGTGAAATCGGGAGGAAATGGGAGCGGAGGGGGAACATCTTCTTCGTCCCAATCCTCGGGGAACAAGCAGAAAGAGAGGGATCCTCAGCAAGGGGATTTGTCCAAGCGTCAACATTTCGGTGGGTTTAATGCTGGTGGCAACAATAATAATAATAACAGGCCGGGTCAAGGCGGACAACAACAACAACAGGGAGGTAGAGGTGGAAATAGAGGTAGGGGCCAGCAGGGCCGGGGTGCGGGGCAATTTCAAAACAATCAAGGTAGGAATCAGGAGAATGCGGCTAATAAATGTTTTCAGTGTGGGGAGTTGGGCCATTATAAAAGGGCGTGTCCTCAGTTGGTTGGAGGGCATCTTCCTAGGGGCCCACAGCAGCCGTATGTACAGTTTCCGCCCCAGGCGCCTAATCCGATTGCTCCTCCTCAGCAGGGGCAATTACAGTATGGACGGTTTTACCATATTCAGGAGGCTATTCTTCCTCCAGCTCCTCCGGTACCGCCAGGGATCGAGGGTAAGTTTCTCATTCATGGGCATATGGGTCGAGTACTATTTGATACGGGTGCTACACACTCCTTTATTTCTAGAAGTTTTGCCCAGACCACGGGGTTGATAAAATCTGCTGAAAGTACCTTCACTAGCGTTGATCCTCTATGGGCGATGGTTCATTGATTTTCTTTGTTTGTAAAAACGTAGGGATTAATCTTGGTAATTTGAGTTTTGAGGCCGAATTGCTCGTCCTTGATATGGTCGGGTACGATGTAATATTGGGTATGGATTGGCTAGTGAAATACCGCGCGATAGTAAATTATTATGGGAAAAGCATAGTTTTTGCAGTTCCGGGACAAGAAATGTTCCTGGTTCTTATGCCTTGTATGGAAGGGAGTACGAGTGCTTATTTATATTGTATTGCGGAAGATGCATCTAGGGATGTTGTGGTTCCCCTAAATTCTCTTCCGATCGTTAAAGATTTTGAAGATATTTTTCGGGAGATACCGGGATTACCTCCAAGTCAGGAGATAGAGTTTGTGATTGATTTAATGCTGGGAACTCGACCGATTGCTAAAGATCCGTATCGAATGGCTCCTGTGGAGACGAGGGAGTTGAGAGATCAGATTCAGCAGCTATTGGAGCAGGGGTTTATTAGGCGTAGTACATCGCCATGGGGTGCTCCGGTATTGTTTGTGAAGAAGAGAGACGGTTCTCTCCGGTTATGCGTGGACTATAGGGAGTTGAATAAAGTCACCATCCGGAATAAATACCCTTTACCTCGCATCGATGATTTGTTTGATTAACTTAGGGGAGCGTCATACTTCTCCAAAATCGATTTGAGGATGGGGTATCATCAACTGAGGATACGGGCGCAAGATGTATCCAAGACTGCATTTCTGACCCGTTACGAATCCTATGAATTCTTGGTTATGCCCTTTGGGCTAACCAATGCTCCTGCTGTATTTATGGATCTTATGAACAGGGTGTTTCGGGATTTCCTTGACCAGTTTGTTATTGTATTCATCGATGACATCCTAGTCTATTCTCAGACAGAGTCTGATCATGCTACTCACTTACGGTTGGTCCTGCAGAGATTGAGGGATCACAAATTATATGCAAAGTTTGAGAAATGTGGCTTTTGGTTGAAGGAAGTTCAATTTCTGGGTCACGTGGTGTCATCTTAGGGTGTATCTGTGGATCCTAGCAAGGTGATTACGGTGAGAGAGTGGGGTCAGCCCACGACACCTACTGAGGTTCGTAGTTTTCTGGGCTTGGCGGGTTATTACCGTCGATTTATTAAGGGTTTTTCAAAGATCGCTAGCCCGTTGACGAATTTAACCTGAAAGAGGGTGAGATTTGTTTGGGACAGTTCATGTTAAGATGCATTTGATGAGCTCAAAGATAGATTAACTTCGGCTCCAGTACTTGCGTTGCCAAAACCGGGATTGGAATATATAGTCTTCACCGATGCATCTCTTCAAGGGTTAGGAGGTGTTCTTCCGCAAGAAAGACAAGCTATTGCTTACACTTCTCGTAAGTTGAAGCCTCAAGAAAGGAACTATCCGGTGCATGACTTAGAGTTTGCCGCAGTTTTATTTTCCTTGAAGATATGGAGGCATTATCTCTTGGGGGAAAATTTTAGTCTCTTCACCGACCATAAATCGCTACAATATTTATTTTCCCAAAAGGACTTGAATATGCATCAGCGTCGTTGGTTGGAGTTTGTGAAGGACTACCAATTTGATATCCATTATCATCCTGGAAAGGCGAACATAGTAGCGGATGCCTTGAGTAGGAGGCCCGAGGGAGACTTAGCAAATGTGTGGAAAGCTAAGTGGAGAGAGCTCAGTCAGGAGGATGAAGGGGTAAGAGCATTCATTTCCGTGATGACCGTTACTCCTACGATTGTAGCGAGAATTGTGGAAGCCCAGGTAAGAGATAAAGGTTGTCAAGACCATATACACCGACTGTTATCCGAGGGAGCGGAGTCGTACTCAATTGGTTCAGAGGGTGGACTACGCTTCCATGGAAGACTTATTGTTCCCGAAGATGGGGACTTGAGACGAGCTGTGATGGCGGAATCTCACGGGTCAAAGTTTACGGTACATCCAGGTGGGGACAAGATGTACCAAGATATGCGCCGTCAGTATTGGTGGGCTGGTATGAAGAAGGATATCTCAAAGTTTGTATCCCAATGCACTACTTGTCAGTTGGTTAAGATTGACCACCAACGACCGACAGGTTTGTTACAACCGCTGGAGATTCCAGTATGGAAATGGGAAAGCATTTCGATGGACTTCATTACGGGCTTACCTAGATCACAGAGAGGTCATGACTCGATCTGAGTGATTGTCGACCGTTTAACTAAGTCGGCACACTTCCTGCCTGTACGTACGGATTATGATACCGCTCGCTATGCCCAATTGTTCATCGAGGAGATCGTTAGACTTCATGGGGTACCTTTAAATATTGTTTCTGACCGAGATAAAATATTTGTGTCCCACTTTTGGCGAAGTTTTCAAGAGGCCATGGGAACCGAGTTGAAGTTAAGCTCTTCCTATCATCCTCAAACAGATGGTCAAACTGAAAGGGTAAACCAGATGTTGGAGGATATGCTTCGTATGTGCATGCTTGATTTTAAGGGCGGTTGGGAACAATACCTCCCATTGGTTGAGTTTGCTTATAACAACTCATACCAATTCACTATTGGAATGGCACCTTATGAAGCTTTATATGGCCGACCATGTAGATCGCCCGCTTGTTGGTTGGAAGTGGGTGATAACAAATTTCTTGGACCTGAAATGATCCAAGACACTTCTTCAAAGATTGAACTTATTCGAAATCGCATTCGGATAGCTCAGGACCGTCAAAAGAGCTACGCCGATGCGGGTAGGAGACACATGGAGTTAGAGGTTGGAGACCAAGTATTGGTGTGAGTGTCTCCAATGAAGGGCATTAAACGTTTCGGGAAGAAAGGAAAGCTTGCACCGCATTTTGTTGGACCTTTCCCAGTTATTGCAAAGGTTGGTCCCATGGCGTATCAACTTGATTTACCGGAGCCTTTGCAACAAATCCATGATGTATTCCATGTCTCCTCTTTGAAGAAGTATAAAAGATGTGAGAGTGCCCTTTGGCAGATCCCTTTTGAAGATATCGACTTGCAACCCGATGTTTCATATGAAGAACAACCGGTTTCTATTCTTGAGTATGGGGGGAGTAAGTTAAGGTCTCGTGTGGTGACCCTAGTGAGAGTTCAATGGAGTCATCACAATGTGAGAGAATCGACGTGGGAACGTGAGGACGAGATGCGGGAGAAATATCCACATCTTTTCTTATAAGGTACGCCTGAATTTTGGGGACAAAATTCCTTCATAGGGGGGGGGGGAGTATGTAATAACCCTCGCTTATGAGAACGTATTTTATATTAATTACTAGGTATGGTAATTAGATATAAGTGTTGGGTTATGATTTGAATGCTAATTTAATGAAGAAAAGCTAATATTCACTATGAGTTACCATATATACCATGACTGTGGGTGAATATTGCTATGTTATGCTTATTAATATCATATGAATTTAAAATGATATTTGGCTTAATAATGAGACCGGAACTTAAATTGATTTATAAAATGTCCAAATGATAATTTGGAGACCGCGGTTGATTCTGGAACGTGCGAGATAGTCAGATATTGTGCCATTATGTGTTTTGAGATTTTGGGCATTTTTGACTGATGATTCCTTAAATATGCAATTGCGTATTATTTTATCGCAATAATTTATCAATTGAATTGGGATTTTGACTAAAGGCACGATTTATGTCTTGTGTGAGTCACTATTCACCTAATTGTCTTTCCTAAACCTAGAGAACTAAAGAGAGAAAGAGAAAGAGTAGAGAGAAGAAAGGGAATTGAAGATTTAAGAAGGATTCTTGCTCCCACACCAAGAAAATATGCATTTTCTTCATTGAGGCAAGTTTACTACTTGCTATTTATGGTTTAAGATAAATGATTTGTGTGAGAATGATGTATTTGTTTATGGTTTACTAGTTTAGGGTTTGGATGTTGTTTGGGTTTAAATCATTAAAGGATAGTTGAATGATTTCTGATGTTGATGGTAGTAGTAGTAGAATTTATGTTGTGTTGGTGAGAATAAATGAGTTGGCTTTGGGATTGGCTTGAAAATAGGAAGTTATGGTCTAGGTCTGCTCAGACCGGTCGACCGCGGTTTGCAGACCGGTCGACCGCGGTTTGCAGACCGGTCGATCGGGTCTACGGGAGAGGGTTTACTGCATTTCTATAAAGGCCTAAAATTATGGCGCGGTCGACCGCGGTCCCCTGACCGGTCGACCGGTCCTGCCGAAATGAACTTTCTGCTTTTCTTCTTAGGCCAAATCTTGAGACGCGGTCGACTGCGGTCTTGGGACCGGTCGACCGGTCCCCTCTTTTTTTCCCAAACATTTTATTTTCATTCTTTGACCTCTTCTTTTCATAAAAACATAGGGACCTTCTTAAATGAAGTAAAATAATAAGGTCTTAGAGTATTAGTTGAGTTCGGTCGACTCCCTAGACTCGAAAGGGTTCATCTAGGGTTCCTGTCAAGGGGGGGGGGGAGGAGATTTAAAGAAATGTTTAGGCATTTCTTCTGTCAGGTAGTTCTATAGGAGTCTAGGAAATCTTAAGGTCGAATTTGGAGACTTTAGGAGTATATGCGAACTAGATCTCATTTGAGGATTATTATAAAGTCCAAGCAAGGACATTTGGGAGATATAACTTGGGAGTTTAAATATTCTTAGAGGTTATAGTGATGATGTGAAGTATACCATAATGCATTTGATAAAATGTAAAATGGATAAAGTAAAACATAATTTACTGAATCATGAATTGGAAATTAATAAAATGGATGTTACACACCTCTCTAAATACCATCTTAAGGGAAGTCCGTGCGTGAGGTAAAGCCCCCTGGCTAATGAATGCAGGGTGGATATAGTCCTAGGCCATATGAGCGCTTATTTTATATTTTTCTGCGATGGGTAGGAGATTCTGGGTGTGGTCCCGCAGGCATATGGCCGCTTCCCGACGTTTGCGATAGGATCCCAGGTTGTCTTATGAAAGCCCCTGGAAGATGATGGTTATTTAGGGACGCGCACAGTGGGGAAACCCGGACGGGCGGTCTTAGAATCGTTATATTTATATTTATAACTATTCTATTATCGAGTTGGACTCGATGGAACATTAATGCCATAAAGAGCAAAGTATATGCCACAAAGAGCATACTATTGAGATAAGTGCCATAAAGAGCACATGGAAATAAATGCATTCCTGATAAGGAATGGAAAGAAGATGGAATTGAAAATGATGAAAGATGAAAAAGGCTTATAAGTGCTTTTATTTCTTTGCATAACTAAATTCTATTTTAATAATCATTTAACTGTCTTAGCTCTTTATATGATGTTACCATGCTAGAATATCATCCATATCATCCATGCTTACATGTACATTATTGTCATACCTGTCATTTATCTAGTGATCATATAAAACTGACCTCTGACCGGTTCTTCGTTTTCTTGTTGTGTATGTATCTTCTTTATTCGTTCAGGTGTTCCGCCGCAAGGTCGCCCGTAATGACTATCTTTTCTCTGAGTCTTTTGAGGAGCCGTGACATTTTGCGGGGATCACGGGATATTTTTTGTAGACGCCTCTATTATTGTTTTCTAGCTAAGATCAGTCTTTATTCGGGCGTGTGGCCCAAATGGTTGTAATTGTATAATTGATGTATTATGTAACACATGAAACTCATTGTATGTTGTATGGATGGTATCGACCGACGCTTTATTCGGTCCTTTCTTATCTATTTGAATACACATGTATGTTTGTGGGAGTTTCCATCCTCTTTTTCCTATTATGGGTTGTTGAAAGTGTTTTCTTTAAATTACAAACTAAAATTTTTGATAACCCGTTTTCTGGAATATTGTGTGGTTAGTCCTGATACTCTGTATGATTATTGTGATGCTGAGAATGGTATCTATCTATGATTCATGTTTCATCGGGGTTTAGGGCTGGCCACCCTTTATTTCGGATAGCGGGTTGTCACATTCTAATATTTGTACGCCTCTATAGGCATGATTACATTGTACAATGCAACGCACATAATGGGAACGGAGCAACATAGTGGACGTAGGACTATTTTAGAGGCTGAACCACTCTATATCTTGTCTTCTCTCTCTTTGCTTGCTTTACTTGTTTAACACACACATTACTCTTGACCTGCTGGTATGAGAAGGTCTTATGGTCGATTTATCGTATCATCATTGAGTGTGGTCCTAATATTTTTTTCCTGAACCTACTAAACTTTTTATTAAAAATAAGAGAGAAGGTTGGAAACTTAAACCGCCCTCAATGTTCGATGTCAAATAATTTTTCGTACTGGAAGGTACGGATGATCACGTTCATCCAAGGGACATTGGGTGACGATGTTTAGGATATGATTGAAAATGACAACACCCCTCCAATGAAACTTGATCATATAGGGAGTACTGAGAAAATTAAGAAAGCTATAAGAGAATACACTAAAGAAAAAATGTCTCACTATAATAATAAAGGGTAAAATGGAATAATCATGTTTGTCAATGAAACTAAATTTAAAAGAATCTCTATTTGCACTACTTCCAAGCAGGGTTGGGATATACTCGACACCGCCCAAAAGGGTGACATGCATGTCAAAGCAGGGAAAGTACAGATGTCGCTTCACCAGTTTAACACCATTATGATGTGTGAATAAAAAACATCTGACAAGTTTTATATAAAATTGTCTCATGTAATAAATAAGCTCGATTTTAGTGGTGTTAAGTCTGGAAAGACTGACATTATTATGAAAATTCTCCGGTCCTTACCCCCTACGTTTGATTCTAAGAGCCATGCTATAGAAGATATGACTGACCCAAATATGACCCCCGAACCCGTGTAGCAAACTAAGAACGGTAGAAATGGAAAATTAATACAAGAAAATCATCTTAAGTTCTAATAGTTATTGGAAATAACGTGAGTCTAACCTAGTCTTTTCTACTCAATTAGATGACATAGACCTAGAGGATGACAATATGGATCTTGAAACTCTTGATCAAGATATTTCTCCACTTAGCAAAAATTTCATGAAAATTCTTAAATTTAGAAATAATATTGATGCCAAGAGAGGTAATTTCAATAATAGAAGGTTTCAAAATAAAAAACCCCATGAAAGAAATAATGACGTACCTGCCCAAAATAAAAAACTACAAGTTTTAGAAAGATTTGT
Source organism: Sambucus nigra (assembly GCA_949130495.1). Lineage (NCBI taxonomy): Eukaryota > Viridiplantae > Streptophyta > Magnoliopsida > Dipsacales > Adoxaceae > Sambucus > Sambucus nigra. Next base: position 501,204,220 of record OX422212.1, read on the forward strand.
CGAAGGTGCAGTGCCACAAGTGTTATAAGTTTGGGCACTATACCAATAGATACAAAACTAAGGTTCCAAACATAAATAAGGAAAAAATACCCAAAATATGGAATGACTCCTTTTATTTGGATGAGGATTTGAGTCATGCTAATCTGAATTGAATGAAACTTGTATGTCCTTTTATTAAAAGGTTATTGATTATGAATCTGATGAATGTTTTAATATCGTGCCTTATGATGATTTGTCTATTGATATGATTGATACGTACTTAGATGATAATGAGGGTATTTGTAATGCTGATATTTTGAATAATTGTGCACCCTCTAGTTTGACAAATACAATTAAAGGGTGTGTGCGTTCCTCATTTTTAAAACGTAAAAATTTAGGGGTCACCTCACACAATGCCTAAAGTGATGATCAAACTGAATCCAACGGACTTGATTATCAAGATCTATATTCAAGTACTCTCGAACGATGCCTCAAATTTGATGAGTTAATAAAAAATTTAGAAAATGATTTTAAAATTTTCACATATAGGAAAGATAATGTCAAACCGATCTTTAAAGATTTGGTTAATAGAGTGAGGCCTAATTCAATAAAATACATCATTTATTGAATTGTTTATGGGCACTATCGCCATTAATATTTTCAGTTTAGATCTAATAATCCTGTTTCCCAAAACTTTAATAACTTTAATGTGAGGAAACCCAACTATTATTTTCCCAAACAAACTTCTCATAAAAAGAGTAGGAAAACTAAAAACATATCAAGAACAAAAAATAAACCTCAAATAAGGAATCCCCAAAAGAAAAATTCCAATCAAAAGGGTAAAACAACTTTGAAAACTCGACCCATTTGGATTATAAGGGACAATTTACTACCCATAACTTAAGTGTAATATTGTTTTCACTACCTTAAGAGCTGAAAGTTCTCAAGCGAGGTGGTATCTTGATTTTGGTTAATATCATCCCATGATTAGTGAGGAATCTCATTTATCGTATACAATTAAGTACCCAGGAGGGAAAGTTATGTTTGGTGATGGTTCTGCATCCCATATCACTGGCAAGGGCACTATGAAACTAGAAAGGATGCCTAGTTTAGAGTATGTTCTTTTAATTCAAGGTTTAAAAGCAAATATGTTAAGTATAAGTCAGTTTTGTGACAAAAATTTCAACATGACTTTTTCAAAAACAAAATATAAAGTTTATGATAAAATGGAAGTTGTATTATAGTAGGGAACAAATTTAGGAGAATTGTTATGTTGTTATTCCTAAATTCTCCAAGTTTTCATTTGACTAAACATAAAGATTTAGATTTGTGGCATAACATGCTTGGACATATAAACTTTGATAATTTAAAACGCGTGTCAAACCAAGAACTTGTTTTAGGTTTGCCCAAACTTTAAAGTTTTAAAAATAACTTTTGCGAACCTTATCAAGTTGGGAAAATTATCCATTCCTCACATAAGAAAATTAAGGATTTTTTGACCACCAAACCCTTAGAGCTTCTTCATATGGACCTAATGGATACTAGCGAAACTGTAAGTCTATGTGGGAATTATTACATTCTGGTTATTGTTGAAAACTTTAGGGGATTTACCCGAGTCACTTTCATGAAATAGAAATCAGACACATTTGCTAAATTTCTATTTTTTTTTATTGAGAATCGAAAATGAGAAAAATGCCCAGGTATGTCGCATAAGAAGTTATAGGCGTGGTGAGTTCAAAGAGATGGTAATAATAAAATATTGTGCAGGAAACAGATACAAGCATGAGTTTAGTGCACTTAAAATACCACAGCAAATTGGTATAATTGAACGTAAAAATAGAAATCTCTAAGAGATGGCCAGGGTTATGCTTCATGCTAAGAACCTCCCCATATATTTTTGGGCTGAGAGGGTTTTAACTGCATGTGATTTGATAAATAGGATTTTCTTATGTGAAAATTCCAAAATGGCACCTTACGAAATTTGGTTCAATAAAAAACCTAATCTGAAATATTTTCGAACTTTTAGGAGTTCCTATTTTATTTGTAAAGATCGTGAATTACTTACCAAGTTTGATACTTGAGGAGATCATGCAATATTTTTGGGCAATGCTCAATATAGTAGAACCTACAGGGATTTTAATTTACGAATTATATACATCCAAGAGTTAATTAATGTGGTCATATATAACACCACTACAACTCCACCGAGTAAAGATAATGAAATAATTGTCTATCAGATTAGACAAAATATTTATGAAATTGATATTAATAAAGATCGAACAGGTGATTCAATAACATTACCAGAAGAGGAACCTAGTATGACTAATTGGTTTTCCAAAGATCACCCCAAAGATCAAATTGTGGGAGATCTTCGTGCGCGGGTTAGGACAAGATCCCAGATGCGTATCTATGCCAACCATGTGTGTTTCTTTTATCATCAATTGAACCTAAAAACATAATAAAATCTCTTAACAATTCTTATTGGATTAATAACATGCAAAAAGAGTTGGGGCAATTTAAGATACACGAGGTCTGGCATTTAGTCCCTCGGCCTAATAATGCTAAAGTAATTGGAACTAAAAGGATTTTTAAAAATAAATCCACTGAAACTGGAATTAGTGTTAGAAATAAAGCTCGATTAGTTGCACAAGGTTATAATCAGATAGAAGGAATTATCGTAGATGAGACTTTTGCTTTGATAACTCATCAAGAGTTAGTTAGACTTGTATTGGCTGTAACATATCACTTATGCTTCAAATTGTACCAGATGGACATAAAGTCTGATTTTTTAAAGTGAAAGGGGTATATTTCTAGCCTATAGCTCTGATACCACTTTGAAAATGCGGAAGCCCCCAAATTTTGAACTCTTAAAATTCAAGTGACGGTTCAATTAAATTCTCAACAAAATTAAATGAATACAACTTTTTATCAAAAACAAACTTCAAATTTTAGTTTCTTCTAAATTAAAATCAAGTTAAACTTAAAGTGAAATTAGTCTACTCAAACCTATTAATTTCCACTTACACAAAATTAATTTAACCCAAGTCCTAAAATGTTCCTAACAAAGATTTATTCTAATTTTCAATATAGGTCAAACCAACTTTTATCAAATTAAATTCTGGACATGAGTTAAGTTAAACTTATCCAAATTATTGTAAGGACACAAGTCTCCGATTGAGTCTTAATGTAGTGTTGGATCAATTCCGAACAAAAACGTTTAAGTCATATGATAGTGTTCTTGTGTATCCTTCAAGCCTATGACATGTTAAAGTTGAAGACGTTGAGGCCTACTTACCAAGAGATCATCATTGTAAATTTACATGTGCCACGTTTCACGTCATCAACATCATATTCCATAGTCTCCAAAGGTATGAATGCTTTTATATATTTGCAGGAGACTTGGAATAATATTTTTAGTGGGCATAATGTTTATTTAAAAGTTTCTGGGCTTAAAATCAAAATATAAATAATCTGTCACTTCGTTCGATATTGTCGTTTGAACGAGTTTGCCAACGACTTCCCCATTGGCCTTTGGAACTTCGTTATAAGGGTCATTCGAATGAGACTTCGTTCGAATGAAAATCTCGTTCGAACGATATTTCCAGCGAGAAACTTTTTTGGCAGTTTTCTCCACTGTCCAACTCTTTCGTTCCCACTAATTTTTCCAGAATTATTAAGGTCGGGAACCAACTCTTTCAAACCAACTTTTTCATATTATACAATCTCCAAGAGAGAGTTTTGAAAGCTTAATTCCAAAAATAAAGAGTTCATGTTTTAAGTGCATGGTTTTCAAGAAAAACTTTCTTACACACATTAGTTTACACCTAATTGTTTGTTTAATCCAAGTTCCTTCATATATATCCTTGCTTGGAGTTTTGGCACCGGGTTTATATCTACACCTCAAAGAAGAGAAGTTTGGGTTTACTTCTACATCCCTAAAATAAGAATACGTATTTTTTGCTGCGGCGTTCTCACATAGTGAAAGGCACCATGTGTGGTTGACGGTTGTTCCCAAAAGCTTCATTAGTGGATTTTAAGGTCTCGGTCGATTTTGGGATTGTCATCTAGGCAGAGATAGTTGTAAGAAGACGCATCGGGGCTTGAAGGAGTTGAGTCGAGTGTTGTAAGTCATCTATCTTGTAATTGTAATTTCGTACTTAGTGGTCTTAAGGCTAGGGCCGTCCGTGATTTTTTCCCGTTGTGTGTTTTTCCTCGTACATCGCGGCGTAGTGGTTGTTTACTTATTTTATCTTTTGCAAATCACAATAGATGCATGCTTAGGTAAAAAGATATAATTTGTATATTTAATTTGGTGCAAATTCAATTTGGGTAAATATTAATTTAATTCAAGTCATTACTTTAATTTGATAAAATTTGGTTTGGCATAATTTGCAAATTGAATTAATTATTTGTTAGGCAAATTTTAGGACTTTGATTGAATTAAGTTGTTTAAGTGAAAATTAATTTTTTGATTAATTTAATGTCACTTCTAGTTTAGTTTATTTTAATTTGAAAGAAATTAAAATATGGTTTATGTAGTTGTTTAGTTGAACCATCTCTATTCCGCATTAAAGGAAATTATATTTGAAATATTTTAAAATTGGGGTCCTATCGTTTTCAGATTGGTATCAGAGCATTGATTTAGAAAAGCTTGGGTCTTTCAAATTGGTATCAGAGCATGAGGGCTAATTTATCGCGTTAAAGATCCGTTTTTTGGCTTTTATAATTTTTGTGCTCCTTGTATTTTTAGGTGGTTCATTTTTTACTCACTCTCATTTTTTTATTTTGTATCTCTCGATGTGATGTCTTAATGATAATGAAGTTTATTCTAGAGGAATTTAATGGTCTTAATAAGTGTAATGAAAATTTAAGAGAATTAAATGTGAGATTTGCAAAAAGAATTAATTTTCTTGAAAATGAAAATTTATGTTTTAAATCTAGAATTGAACTTTTGCAAACCTCGCTATCTCAAAAAGATATTTTTCGTGAAAAGCTTATGGACATAAATTATAATTTTAATATTTTAAATATGTCCAAGAAAGAGAGTGATAGTCGAGAAAAGACTTTTAGGGACAAGTTTGCTTACATTGAGGGGGAGCGTGATAACCTTCTAGGAGTTATAGAAAATTTAAAGAAGGAGTCTCGTAAAATTGAGGAGTCTAATTTATTACTTGAGTCCAAAATTTTAAAAATAAAAAATGATTTACAAGATTCGGGTAGTAGTTGTAATGGTTCTAGCTCATTTTGTTCAAATATTTCCGTTGGTAAAGCTAAGACCATTGTTTGTTTTAGAGGGTCAACTTTATCCAAGGACTTTAGAAAAGGTCACACATTAGGTATCATTCCTCGTGTTTTCACATGCTTGCATTGTGGTAGGAAAGGTCACCTTAGGTCATTTTGTTTTGATCTTAAAAGAAGTCCTAGGAAGTCTATGTCTAGCATTTCATTAGTTCCCGAATCCCATCATTTCAAATGTACATCAATATGTGTTAGGAAATCTTTTTTAGACACACTAGATATTAGATTTGTTGATTCTCATTAGCTTTCACATGAAACCTCTCTTGCTAAATTTAAAGTTTGAATGTATTAGTTTTGTTTGCATGCTCAAGCTTTTTGTGCTTCATATTTTATATCATTGCTAGGTGTATGCATGCTTAATCATTGTTATAGTCTATACTTCATGCTTTATCACATATCACATAATAGAATTATGATGTTTATTTATCTTTTGTATTATAGTCCTTTCATTTTAGTTTGCATTAAATGAAAAATACAAAAAGATTTTTGTTTATCATTTATGTTTTACATTTTTAGCAATTTAGGCTTAATGAAAAATTCAAATGATTTTTGTTTGTTTTTTGAGTACATATTTTTTATTTTTGGTTAAAATTTTCAAAAACTCAAAAAGATTTTTGTTTTGTGTGTATTTTAGTTTGACACACTATGTGGCATATACATTTGTTTGAATCCCTTATTTTTCGCTCCCATGTGGCTAGCACTTTTGGTTAAGATTGTCAATCCTCAAAATGTTCTTTACCATGCTTACATGGAGTAGTTGGATTTTGTGTTGATATAATGGATTCTATTTTTATATGCCTCAATTCACACATGCACGAGCTCACTTGAAATTATAACGTCACATGAATATTTGAGCTTTGGGAGGTGTTCTCCTACCAATATTGTCATCTACATGTTATGTAACCTAGGAGAACTAGTGCATGTTAAAATCTTTTGCACGCGAGAATTGAGCGATAAAAGATTATATATATAAAAATGTGCACGGAGAAGGGCTCCGAAATGAAATATCACCCTTTGCGAGTAAGACACCGTTTGCTTGGACCTAAATGAAATACGTGGTCCAAAGGCCTAGAAGAATTATGGCATTAAAAGAAAGTATTTGCCAAGGCCTATTTTGTTTAGTTGATTTATTCATTCAAAAGATTAAAATAATATGCTTAAATTGAGGGAGTTTGGATGGTATATCAACGGTTTGCACAATGTCCGTTTATCGTAGTTGTACTTTCAATGTCATGACTCTATTGGTTTGTAGAATCATCAAAATTCTAGGCTTGTATGCATTGTGTATGTTTTTTCATTGAGTTCAATCTATATTGTCACATGAGGTTATATTCAAACGTGATAAAGTTTGCAATAAAATGAGAACTCCATGAACATGTTTTAAGTGATTGGGTCTAAATTTAATTGTTACTAGTTCTACACTTCCATTTCCATATGACAAATTTTTTTCATACGAGTGTGAAAAGCTTAATGTATTTTGTGTCATGTGTGGTGTTTATACCTATATATATATATATATATATATATATATATATATATCTGTGTGTGTGTGTGTGTGTGTGTGTGTGTGTGTGTGTGTGTGTGTGCATGTGCGTTAGTGATATTTATTATGTCTACATATATATGGTATTTTTTTTCTTTGCCTGTTTTCTAGTCCATCTATTCTTCTAATTCATAATTGGTATATATCTTGTTGCACATTATTATTGATATCACATGCTTAGTATCTTATGTATCACATGAGTATCTTTTTTTTGCATCTTCGTTGGTATCCGTTATTATTTGTATGGATTAGTTTTGATTTTGTTGTCCATATGCTTTCATGCTCTTATCACTCTAAGCTTCATCGTGTTTAAATTAGTTTTTATCCTTCGTCTATTCCTGAACAAAAAGGGGGAGAATGATAGGGGGGAAATGGTATCTAATCATATTATACTCGTATCTTAGTTTAGGAAATTTTAACTTAGGGGGAGTCGCGAGGTTCTTAGGTTGATCATAGTTGATAAAGGGAGAATTAATTTAGGGGGAGTATTTATTTTATATGCATTTAATATTCCTATTCCCTATGCGTTTGATAGTTTGCTTAAGTGTGCAGGAATTCTTCTAAAAGGTAACTTTCATTGGAAAAGATATTGATCCTTGGCTCTTGAGTCAAGTTTGGGTGGGATGTTTGAGTCTAGTAGAGCTTGACAGCCCTTTAGGATTTCATTTTGGTTTTTATCCCGGAATAGCCAAAGGGGGAGATTTGTAAGGACACAAGTCTTCGATTGAGTCTTAATGTAGTGTTGGCTCAATTCCAGACAAAAACGTTTGAGTCATAGGATAGTGTTCTTGTGTATCCTTCAAGCCTATGACATGTTAAAGTTGAAGATGTTACGACCTACTTATAAAGAGATCATCATTGTTGGTTTACATGTGCCACGTTTCACGTCATCAACATCATATTCCATAGTCTCCAAAGGTATGAATGCTTTTATATATTTGTAGGAGACTTGGAATAATATTTTTAGTGGGTGTAATGTTTATTTAAAAGTTTATGGGCTTAAAATCGAAATATAAATAATTTGTCACTTCGTTCGATATTATCATTTGAACGAGTTTGTCGTTCGAACGAGAATGTCGTTTAAACGAGTTTGCCGACGACTTTTCCCCATTGGCCTCTGGAACTTCGTTCGAAGGGTCGTTCGAACAAAAATCTCGTTCGAACGAGATTTCCGACGGAATTTGTTTTTGGCAGTTTTCTCCACTATCCCACTCTTTTGTTCCCACTAATTTTTCCAGAATTATTAAGGTCGGGAACCAACTCTTTCAAACCAATTTTTTCATATTCTACAATCTCCAAGAGAGAGTTTTGAGAGCTTAATTCCAAAAAGAAAGAGTTCATGTTTTCAGTGTGTGATTTTCAAGAAAAACTTTCTTACACACTTTAAGTTTACACCCAATAGTTTATTTATTTCAAGTTCCTTCATATATATCCTTGCTTGGAGTTTTGGCACTGGGTTTATCTCTACACCTCAAAGAAGAGAAGCTTGGGTTTACTTCTACATCCCTAAAAAAAGAAGACGTGTTTTTTGCTGTGGCGTTCTCACATGGTGAAAGGCACCAAGTGTGGACGTTGTTCCGAAAAGCTTCATTGGTGGATTCCAAGGTCTCAGTGGATTCCGGGATTATCGGCTAGACAGAGGTAGTTGCAAGAAGACGAATTGGGGCTTGAAGGAGTCGAGTCGAGTGTTGTAAGTCATCTGTCTTGTAATTATAATTCCGTACTTAGTGGACTTAAGGCTAGGGCCATCCGAGATTTTTTCTCATTGTGGGTTTTTCTCATACATCGCGGCGTAGTGGTTGTTTACTTATTTTATCTTTTGTAAAACACAATTGATGCATGCTTAGGTAAAAAGATAAAAATTTGTATATTTAATTTGGTGCAAATTCAATTTGGGTAAATATTAATTTAATTCAAGTCATTACTTTAATTTGATAAAAATTGGTTTGGCCTAATTTGCAAATTGAATTAATTATTTTTTAGGCAAATTTTAGGACTTGGATTGAATTAAGTTGTTTAAATGAAAATTAATTTGTTGATTAATTTAATGTCACTTCCAGTTTAGTTTATTTTAATTTGAAAGAAATTAAAATTTAGTTTATGTAGTTGTTTAGTTGAACCATCTCTATTCCACATTAAATGAAATTATATTTGAAATATTTTAAAATTAGGGTCCTATCGTTTTTAGATTGGTATCAAAACATTGATTTAGAAAAACTCGGGTCTTTCAATTATCCAAACTTACATTAGCATCAAATTAAACTTTAGTGTGATTAAAACCAAATTTTATCTTGATTAATCTAAGTATGCATCTAAGTGATTTGCAAGATAAATTAAACACAATCACACTACGCCACGATGTACGAGGAAACCCACAACAGGAAAAACCTCGGACGACCCTAGCCTAACAAATCCACTAGATACGGTATGTCTACAAAGATGATAAGAAGACTTAAAACACTCGACTCGACTCTTTCAAGCCCCGATGCTTTCTTCGCTCTTAAACCTCTGGCCTTTAGATAATTGTAGAGTCCACCAGAATCTTGGAGTCCACCAATCAGGGCACAACCCACCGTCAACCACACATGGTGCCTTTCACCATGTGAGAACACCGCAACAAACTTTTCTCCTTTTTAGGGTAGGGAAGAACCCAAATTGTCTTCTTTATGGGTAGAGAGGAAAAACCAGTGCCAAACACTCTCCAAGCAAATATATATATATATATATATATATATATAGAAACTTGGATTTAAACACAAATAAATATTAGGTGTAAAACTTGGTTTTGTTCTTAAGATAATCAAATTGATAAACAAACACCAAGGAGACTTTTTGTGAAAAGTATTTTCCTCTCAAATAACCTTTGGAAGTTCTGAAAAGTCATACCAAAAAATTGGTTCCCGCACTTATTTTATCAGGAAAAAATAGTGGGAAAATAAGTGGGCGAGTTGGAAGTTTTTCAAAAAAGTTGTCAGAAAAACTGCCCCGCCGTTTGAACAAGGTCATTCGAACGAGTTTAAATACGAAACTTCGATTGAGAATTCCGAGAAGATTGGCAGATGTTGTGGGAAAACTTGTTCGATTTATCAGTTGAGCGACAATCTCGTTCGAACGACAATTCGAACGAAAAAGAGAAAATTTTATATTTCATTTTTAATCCCAAAAACTTTATGTAAAGTTTTAAAATGATGTTCTAAAAAATAAAAAGTCATTGTATAAAAATTTTTACACCCAAATAAAATATCCATGGTCTTAAATATATATAATTTGCATTCATACCTTTGGAAACCTTGAAATGATATAATGTTGATGATGCGAAACATGGCACTTGAAACCAGACAATGATGAAACTTTAAATTCTGGTCGCTACGTCTTCCACAGTTCAAACATGTCATAGGCTTGATAGGAACAAACTGCTATCCTATGACTCAAATGGTTTTGTCCGGAATTAAGTCAAAACTACATATGGACTAAATTGGAAATTTGTCTCCTTACAAAAAGAAGTCTATGTCGAACAACCCAAAGGGTTCGTTATTCCACATTTTCCTGGCCATGTCTATCATCTTAGAAAGGTACTTTGTGGACTAAAACAAGCACCTAGATATTGGTACGTAAGCATCTCAAATATTTTAATCACAAATGGTTTTAAAAGTGTCAGGAATGACCAGACTCTATTCGTTAAAAAAAAACACGTTTGACATAGCCATTGCATAAGTATCTGTGGATGATATAGTATTTGGATCTACATCATCTACTCAAGTGAAACATTTTTCTTCAATCATAAGTCGGGAGTTCCAAATGTCATTGATTGGAGAATCACAATATTTATTAGCTCTTCAAATTTAACAATATAATGAATGACTTTTTTTATATCTCAATCGAAATATGATAAAGATTTAGTCACTAAGTTTGGTCTTCAAAATTCTAAAACAGCTAGGGCACCTATGAGTAGCACCGAAAAGATGGATAAAGATGATAGTGGAACACCCATAGATATAACTCTTTACCGTAGTATGATATGGAGCCTTTTGTATCTCATGGCTAGTAGGCCTGATATCATGTTTTCTGTATGCGTGTGTGCTCGTTATCAGTCCGCCCCTAAAGAAAGTCATTTAACATATGCTAATAGGGTAACTAAATATATTAAAGGCACTCCTAAATACAATTTATGGTATTTTAAGGATACAACTAGATCAATAGTAGGCTATAGCGACACTGATTGGGAAAGTTGTAGTGATGATAGTAAAAGAACCTCCCGGGGTTGTTACTATATCGACAACAACCTTGTGGTTTGGTCGTGTAAGAAACAAAATTATATTTCTTTTTATACAACCAAGATTGAATATATTGCGACTGGAAGCTGTTGCGCTCAATTGCCTTATATTAAGTAAATGTTAAACAGACTATGGAATCTTTGAAGAACAACTGACTCTTTTATGTGATTACTTGAGTGAGATTAATATCTCTAAACATTTTGTTCAACACTTGAGAACTAAGCATATTATGATTCGTCACCACTTCATTAGGGACTTAGCTGAAAGTAAATAATTTCTAATTGAGTACGTTCCCACCGAAAAATAATTTGCCAACGATTTGAGTACTTAAGAAAGGTAATTGGAATGTGTATTATATAATAATTCTTTGATGCATTATGTTTGTGTGTGCCTATATAAAATCTTTGCTTATAATGGTTTTTTGAGGTATTAGGGCAAGATCACTTGTCAATATAATAGGTATCTCTTAATACTAGATGATGTAAGAAAACATGAGATTTAATATGCATCGTAATCGTGTATTATTTTTTATTATATTCCCACCTCTCTCCTTTTATCCCTTGCATATTTTGAGCCAAAAAGGGGGAGAAGAATACAATATATTTTACACATTTCATATGCTAAATTCTATCTTATGTTATTTATTTCAATTATCTGCCTTTATGCTTTATTATATTCTATATATTATTAAACAAATTTTCTTAACTTGATCTTATGAGTTAGGAAATTTTTTACAAACCCCATTTTTTAATATCAGGGTATTTGTCTATACCAGTTGAGTAATATATTTTTTTCTTTTTTCTAAGACTCGGGTTTGGGTAGATTAGTAATTGCTATATATGAATAGAATTTTTCTTTTCTTCCGATGAGTATGATGTAATCGACGAATTTTGACTTAAAATATCCAAAGGGGGAGATTGAACCCCCGAAAGTAGAAGACTTTCTAGGTTTATATGAGTCGATTATTTTAAACTAATTGGATTATTTTTAGACAAAACTTATTTTAATTAGGCTATCCTAGAATTTGTTGAAGACGAACAAGTACAAGAAATGCAAGAGAAGACGAATAAATATTCATCATGGGTCGATAAAGGTAAAATATCCATTTGGTGAATTGTATACCACTCATGTACACACACGATTAGTTTTTCTGCATCTTTCTCATTATTTGGCATAAACTGATTTGTTGATTTTTTTTTATAAATGTCGTTTTTTGAAAAAGTTAGAATTAAAAATTTATTTGAATTTGATAAAATTATATTATGACATTTCTATCTGAATTAAAAAAAAAAATTGTTTTAATGGATTTTTGTGTGTGCAGTTTTTTGCCTCACATAACAAAGGCTCAATTATTACTCGTGATAGCATTTATCTTCCCTCGAACTAATGACTCAACCCAAGTATTGGTTGACTGTAAAATTAGAATGTGACAGGCGTTATAACAATAAACCAATATTGGCCGAACAATTATTTAGGCATTTTAGGCACCAAAAGACCTAGGTCATTGCCGCCCAAATTTCTCTTAGCTGCTGATATGACCAAGAATAATCACCGCTTCTAGTAAAGGTGTATTTAATTAACCGCCAATTTTGTCATAAATGTACAATTCTAATAATGTGGTTACCTACTCGATAAGTATGCCATTTTACCTTATATTCTATTGACCACCAGCTGCCTTTATAATTATTTGGTGACTTGTTTGCTCCTCTTGATTCGAGTTGGAAAAAGTTTAAACATATGTGTCATTTACAAAATAATTTTTTTTCAATTAAATAATAAAAGTTTCCGTAAGCTTTAAATTTCAACTACAGTTTTAACTGAAAGTTTTATTTCTTTAAAATTCTTTTATCAACAATTTAAAACTCTATTACCGTTGACAGGTTATTTTAACAAATGCTTAGTTTGAAAAGTCATTGCCTATATCTTTAGGTTTTCAAGTTGTCATCTACAACCATGTTAAACTATCGGATTTGCCCCAAACCAGTAGTCTGTTTCTATATGAATGGTTTTAAAACATACCGATCATTTTAATTTTTATGTGGTTTAGGGCATTTGTTATAACATCTTAATATATACACAACCTTAACAACCGTTAGATCACTTAAAGCCATCTCACCCCTCCATTTCTATTAGGTTCTAGGAGCTTTCATTATCTATTATAAATAGGACCATTATTTCTTTTAACATAGTTTGAAAGATTAGATAATAAAGAGAGAGAAAAAATAGAGTTTCAAGGGGAGTAAAATAAAGAGAAAGAAAAGGAAAGAAAAATGGAAATCCTAGAGTGAGATAAGAGGGTGCATGAAGGAACAAGGTGGTGCTTTAGTGAGAGAGTGTTCCTAAGCTGTAAAATAGTCTCAATTAAAACACTATTGTATTTACCAGTCTTGAAGCTTGCAAGACTAAAATTTGTTTTTTGTCCACATAATTTGAAGTTTTCTATACTTCTAGTTTAGAGACACAAAGCCACATTTCACTCACTTACATATACACGATTATTTTTTCTTGGGTTTTGTTATATTTTTTAGACTTTAAATAAATCTGAACTTAATCTTGGATTTATATGATCATTAGATTTTTTTTTTATCTAGATAGATCTGAAAATTATTAGTATTATATTTTCGATGATCTGTCTCTCTCAAATAAATAGGATTTAGTATTATTTATGAGTTTAAAATATTTTTCCTGTGAAAATACTTTTAAGTCTTTTAAAAGTAGTGATTATATTTTTAAGTCTGATCCAAAAATTAGAGTACCTATTTTGGCACTTTTAAACTCAGATTTGAAATAACTCCGATTTATTTCTTTTGTAACAATTAATTCATATTTTTAGAAGAAATTTGTAATTCATTTAGGTATTTGCATGTAATTATTGTGTGTGCGTGGTGAATTAGAATTTTGTATTTTTTTACACACTCTACGCTTAGTTTACACGCACTATACCCCTTGATAAATTTTTCGGAGTTTGATGTCCCCTTTGATCAAGAGGAGCATCTTACAACAAAGAGTATATGCTAAGAGGAATGCTAGAGTATTCTGCCGAATTTAGGTATATCTTTCCATTTTCGGTATTTAGACATCTTGTGTGTTATAATCTGTAACTCAATTGTTTTGGATGAACTTTTATTTTATCCCGTAGAGGAGATTGTGGATGTTTTCCCAAACAATTTGGGATTTTACCACGGAAAAATTTGGTGTTTTTTTTTTATATTTCTCTTAAGTATATCTTTCTATATCATGAACCAATTTGATAAAATTAAAACAAGAATTAGGTTCTTAGACATTTCTTAAACACAACTTGTGTTTATAAAATCAGAGTAAGTTATGATTACTTATATACCTTTTAACTCTGTTAAAAATTAGGGTTTAAGGAATTTTTCTAAATATCGTATAAATAATAATTGCAATATGATGGATCAATTCAATAGTAATTAATAAATTAATAATAATGATAAGTTTTTCAGAGAGAGATTAATAGGACTATGAAAACAGAGTTTTTAATGTGGTTCGACTACTGCCTACATCCAAACTCGAGATGGTACTTGAGAACTTCACTATCTCTGGTTCACTCAGGCAGAACCAAAATCCTTACAAGGAACAATACCTTGCCTCTTGTAAACAATAAGATGCTAAACTAGTCCTTGCCAGCAATACCCACGCAAGAGTCCAAGATATTTAAACGACTTTACTCCCCGCAACAAAAACACTATCGACCGAGAAGATATAATGAAGTTAACCATGAGTAACAATAAAGAGATCCGTAACCAAAACGTTAACCAAAATAACTTTATTAAAAGGAATAATGAAAGGGTTTACTTTCACTCTCTATAAAAGTAAACAAACATGAATCATAAGTATAATTCTCAAATGGGTTTTGGGTTAAAGCTTTAGTATAAGTGGGTATTGGGGTTATAACTTTGTTAAAGAGTGATGGATGATAGTGATTGAATCACAAATGGGTTTTGGAAATTTTTTGACTTTAATGTAGTTTTTTGGTTGAAATGGGTTTGAGATTTGGTTTCCCTCTCTTAGAGACTTTGGGACATTTACACAAGATAGAATTAGAACTTTACTCAATGGGTTTGATGTTGTATGATTGTTTGTTTGATAAAAGACCCAATGTATCCTTTTATAGGCTTCAAATGAGGAACAAGCCATTAGAGGGTATTAAGGTAATAAATGGTTCACTTGAAATTCAAATTCGAAGTCTAGCTATTGTGTAAAAATGAGTTTTCAAATACTTTTAGTTGATTAAAAGATTGATATAGTCGACTAGACCTTTCTGGTTTTGAGTTGGCATGATTTAGTGAGGTCTAAGGACATGTGTAGTTTGCTAGAAGTTGACTTTTAGTAAACTAAACAAAGTTCTTGCGTACTAGAACTCCGAGATTTTAGGCTTTAAAAGGTTGGGTTTTGGGTCATTAATATGGGTAGGCTTAGGATAGTTTCGGGTAGGTTTAGGTGAGTAGGTTTTGAGCATATACAAGTTCAATAAAGTTTCTTTACCTTTGTACAAAAGTTACTAAAGAATCAAGAAAGTGAGCAATGATCTTCTCGTCTTTTAAACTTTTTTTTTATTTTCTTGAGTCGTGAAATGATTCTTTGTGTTATGTTTTGAGAGAATGTATGCTTGAGCTTAATCTTCAAGGGACATGTGATGTTGAGATGATCATGATCTTGGTTAGGTGTTTGCTTTTTGGACGATGTATTTATAGTTGAGCTTAAACTTTTCTTAATGAGTGATAGATGAAGTTGCAAGAGTTTGATGGATGTTTTGAATCTTCATTGTATTGTGTGGGCATGTTAGTATGGTTGCATAAATGGCATGTTCCATGTAACATATATCATAATATATTGAGTTCTTATTTAACTCTCAAATACATTAGAAAGAAGATATTTAAGTGTGATTTTATATTAATTGTGTTTTCATCATACAAAATCATTTTGATTTAAATATATTTGGTTTCACAATATCTCGCTTTTTTTATGATGACAATACAATTGATATAGTTTGAAAAAATATTTTAAAGTCTTCTCCTTGCTTTGAGACTTGGTTTTTGAAAAACTATTTTTCTCCCCATTTATTGTAGCATATTTCTATCCCGTTGTCATTATCATATTTCTCCTCCCTTATCATTATCGAAAAGGGAGGTGGGGGGGGGGGGGGTTACTTTTGAAAAGTGAACCTTTGATGTTCAATGTGTAAACATGGTTCTTGATATCAAGTGTAATGAATCCTCCTTTCCTTTATTGATTATGGACTGCAAAAGTGGGTTAGTGTATCTAATGGAAAATAATTTCATGGGTTTGGTTCAATGTTAATCCGATAATGTCTTATAATGTTAAAGAATCCTGGAGATGTTAAATGTGAGTGTATGTTTAGGAGGTGTAAAGTGGAGTTATGTAAGTGAATGTGTACTTAGTGTGCTGTGTGAGGTATATTATGTGTGGTGTAAAGATGTCATTTTGTTACTTTTGAAAGTTTTATTTCATCATATTTTTGGCGAGAATAACAATTTGAGGCATATTTTCATAGATTAATTTAAATGAGGAATGGATAGACAATGTAAGTCAAAATATAAAACATCACATTCTTTCATCCATTAAGAGGAAATAAAAATACAAACATCATAAAAACTATGGGTAAGAGGGATAGTTGGGGACTTATGGGTTGAGAACACACTATATGGTTGACTTACTTGAGTCTGTGACATATAGGAGTTCTAACTAGTTTGGATATCGAGACAAAATAGGATTAGATTTTTCCAAGTTACTCTATCTCAAAAAGGCTCAAAGCTTCATCAAAAAGGCATCTCAGTCCAAGCACGTTGATGAACTTCAAAGTGAAGTATGTTCTCGTGAACCAGATTAGGACACGCACACACGCACTCTTCGCATATATGTATTTTTTTTTATGTGTGCACAATTGTTTAGTGGTTAAGACCTAGTCAAACATTTTTTTAAAAAGAAAAGTTATTTAAATTTTTTATCATCTAACATAAAGTTTTTTTTTTATTAATTAAAATTGTGTTTTAAAATGTTCGAGGATAAAATTCAAATTACCTTTTGTGGTGAAACTGTATTTTTCAAAACTTTAATTCGCGCATATGCTGTTAAAAGGTTTGGCCGAAATTTTGTGTTTCTTTAACACAGGATGTGCGTCTCTTTCCCAAGCTAAGATGCTGTCGTGACCCTTAGATCGTGAGTTTATCTACGATCCATTTTGTTATAGCCTCAATTCGGGTGAAATACCTTTTCAGCTAACCAACGTTCCTTTTTCCAACCGTATATTAGAGATATCAGATCTGTACCTTGTGATAACCCGCGATCCGAGATAAGGGGTGGCCAGCTCGATACTCAAATGTAACAGGAATCATGGATGGATATCATTCTCAGCATCACAACAATAAACTGAGTATACGGGAAAACCACCCAATAAATCAGAAAACGGGTTGCCAAATTTTTTAGAATTTAGTTTAGTTTTAAAACCAATAAAGAAAATTAAATTAAACGACCCAATCTGACAAGCAAGTGGAATTTCCAAAAGAGTATACATAATACATCTAAAACGAGTATACAAGAAAATGGCCGAATACACTGTCGGTCCACAGTTACATATAATGCATTATAACAGTTTAATATCTTATGTAATACATTCATTAATAAAATACAAAATTTTGGGCCACACGCCCGAGTTAAGACCCGATCATATCTACAACACGAAAATGAAAGTGTCTAATACAATGTCCTATAATATCCGCAAAATCTTACAGCCCGTCAAAAGTACTGGAATGGGAATAATCACAACGGGCGCCCTTGCGGCAGAGCACCTGAGCGGATATAATAACATACACAACATAGAAAATGAACGGGTCAGGGCCCAATTTTATATGATCACCAGAAGAATAAAAAGCATGATAGGAATGAACAGTTATGCATGGATGATAAGGATGAAAATCTAGCATATGAAACTTACTTTACAATTTAAGACATTTTAACTACTTATGAAATGTAAATCATTTACACAAGAGAATTAAATGTAAACATCTTTAATTGAAAACCTCTTCTCATTAATCATAGTACCATTTCCTCCTTACATTCCTTAACAGGAATACAATCTTTCATTCGGTTTAATAAAGAAGATATAATTTCACTTCATTAATTAAAACTTCCATCATTAATCATCATTTCCATTTTATCTTTCCATTCCTTAACAGGAATACAATTTCTATCAGGTGCTCTTTATGGCACATATCTCAATCACATGCTCTTTGTGGCACGTATCCATGCTCTTTATGGCATTAATATCCATCATGTCCCACTTGATGCAAAAAAGTTATATTCTCATACATATAACAATTCTAAGACCACCCCTCCGAGTTTCCCCACTGGGTGCGCCCCTAAATAACTATCATCTTCCAGGGCCTATCATATAAGACAACCTGGGCTCATAACGCAACGTCGGGAAGCGGCCATATGCCTGCGGGATAGTCAAGACCACACCCGAAATCTCCTACCCATCGCAGAAAAATACATATATATATATAACAACACTCATATGGCCTAGGACTATATCCACCCTGCGTTAATTTGTCAGGGGGCATCACCTCGCGCGCGAACTTCCCTTATGATAGTATTTAGAGAGGTGTGCTCCAGTATATTAACATTTACCATTTTAAATCTCATTTTCATTTTCAATTTTCATTACCAATTTCCATTTCCATTATCCATGTGTTTGGTTCATTTTATTCGAACCTATCATCTTTGAATAGTTTGGTTCATTGTATTCGAACCTATCCTCATTGAAGAGTATCATTCATATTCCTCAAATTACGAGTCCCGACTTAGTCTGCAAATAATCATTATGATTCTAAAATTCCCAAAGTTCATATGACTCCGATAAGCCCCTACAGTCTCCAAGCATGGGCATTAAAGTTCCTGACTTCTAAACATTCAATAAAAGAAGTAATTCCTTAACATTACTTTAAACATTCCCGAAATAAACCCCCAGATGAACCCATTCTAATCTAGGGTGGCGACCAAACTCAACTAAAACTCTAGGACTCTAAGTTTACTTCATTCAAGAAGGTTCCTAGCTCCTAAGCCTAAAGAAAAAGGTTAAAAATTAAATAAGAAAAATGACTCAAAACTGCAGGAACCGAATCGATTCGCCCTAGGGGCCGAATCGATTCGCCCTAGCGAATCGATTCACTCTGAAAGCGAATCGGTTCGGAAGACAAACTCAACTTTCTGCAAATGACGAATCGATTCGGCCTTAACCCGAATCGATTCGGGTACACATACCTGGAAAACTGCTTCTATGCGAATCGATTCGCCCTAGGGGCCGAATCGATTCGCCCCTGCGAAAAGGCCAAGTTTGGCTATGGAGTTTTGAACTCCAAATTTCTTCCCAACTCAAAACCAACCAACCCACAATCATTTAATGGAACTAAAACACCAAAAATACACCTAACTACCATCATTTACAATATTTATCATCCAAATCACTTCCCAAAGGTTTTATACCCATAAATCCACAAAAAGCCCTAACTAAAATAAATCATAACTAATCCACAACTATCAATGCTAATTAATCAACTTAAATCATATAGTAGCAAGTTGATAACTTGCCTTGATCTTGCAAATTCAGATTTGATTTGGTGGAGACAACAATCCAAGCTTGAATCTCCAAATCTCTCTTTTTCTCCACAAGTTCTCTTCCTCTCTCTACTCTCTCTAGGGCTCAAATGTGAAATGGAAGAATAGAAATAGGGTTGGGGGACTTAAAACGTGGCTTAAGTCTAAAAGCCCACTTAAATGATCAATACGCGATATAATTACTCGCAACTACACATTTAAGCTATAACCAGTCAAAAGTGCCCGAAATACCAAAATGTAATATGGCACTTATTTTGACTGTCTCGCACCTACCGGGACTAACTATGCCCTCCAAATTATAATTTGGAAATTTTATAACTTATTTTAACTTTCGGTTTCATATTAAACCAAAATGTCATTTTAAACCTTATGACACAATAAATCACAACATGAATACTTTTACCTACTCACAAGGTAATTATACAACGTTTCAGTAAATATTAACCTTTTCCACATTAAATTAATATTTACTCTACATTCCATCATTTTATATAATTACTACACATAGTAAATAAATATAAAATAGGCTCTCAAAAGTGAGGGTTGTTACATACTCCCCCCCTTATGAGGGAATTTGTCCCCAAAATTTAGGCGTACCTTGCAAGAAGAGATGCGGATACTTTTCCCACATTTTATCCTCACTCTCCCATGTCGATTCCTCGATGTTATGATAACTACATTACACTCTAACCAAAGGTACTATCCGCAGTCTCAATCGCCACTCTCCATGCTCTAAAATAGCAACCGGCTGCTCCTCATAAGGAACGTCGGGTTGCAACTCAATATCTTAGAAAGGAATGTGCCTAAGGGAACCATCACATCTCTTGTACTTCTTTAAAGAGGAGATATGGAACACGTCATGAACTTGCTACAAGTGTTTCGGTAAAGCAAGTTAATAGGTTACCGGACCCACATTAACCATAATGGAAAAAGGTCCAACGTAACGTGGTGCAAGTTTCCCTTTCTTCCCAAAACATTTAATGCCCTTCATAGGCGACACTCGCACCAACACTTGGTCCCCGAACTCCATCTCCACATGCCTTATCCCCGCATTGACATAGCTCTTCTGTCGATCTTGGGTTATCCGAATGAGATTCCAATGAGCTCGATTTTTGAAAAAGCATCCCGGATCATTCCAGGTCCGAGGAACTTATTATTTCCCCCTATAACCAACAAGCAGGAGACCCACAAGGCCTACCATACAAGGCTTTATAAAGCGCCATCCCAAAAGTGAATTGATACGATCTATAATAAACGAATTCAACTAATGGGATACACTATCCCCGATTACCCTTGAAGTCAAGCACGCACATAAGGAGCATATCCTCCAACATATGGTTTACTCTTTCAGTCCGGCCATCTGTTTGAGGATGATAAAAAGTGATTAACCTCAATTCGATCCCCATGGCCTCTTGGAAACTTGCCAAAAATGGGAAACAAAATTTTTGTCTCGATCGGAAACTATAATCAAAGGCACCCCATTCCATCCAACAACCTCTTCATGCCCGGCCACCAATACAGGCGGCACATATCTTGACACATTTTGTCGTTACCCGGATGCACCGTAAACTTAGAACCGTGAGATTCCGCTATTACTGCCATTCTTAAGTCCTTCTCATTGGGGACAATAGATCTCAAGTGGAAACGCACCCCACCCTCAGAACCAATAGAGTAGGATTCTGTCCCTCGGTCAGCAGCTTGTATATGTGGTCTTAGCAACCCTTGTCCCTCCTACAACACCTTGCAACGAATTGTTGCTCGCATGAAAGACTAAATTTCTGCCTAGGAAGTAATACCTCCCTTTCTATATGGCGATCACCCCCACAATGAATTTTAATTCAAACATGGGATAATACCTCCCACAAGTCTTAGCTTATGAGGCGCACAAACAATAGGTCTATGATCCAATATTATTACTCCCAATCTTGGCAGAGGCTTGTCAATTGAATCCACCCTCGAGCTTAACAACATGGGCTCAAGAGTGCGAGTCAATTCACCTTTTTAGCTCCCCAAAAGCTACGTTACCTATGTAACACTCTACTACGAGAGGCCTCATCTCCTTCGGCCTAACCTACCAAACCTCTCAAAATCTCCCACTTCTCTCTACTAGGGAACCAATCCCTCTTAGGGTTAACACACAATCTATTCGTGGTCAACCCCCGACAGCCCTCCTAAACTAACGTCACCTACCCTAAAGGCTTGATGACCAACAAATTCTAAGGTCTACTTACATATAACCTATTGAAGTCGTGTACACATAATACTAAATATATCCCTAGTGCCCAAGACCTTCCTCAACTTCCAACATTTGCTCGGTTTCATGCGTGGGGCATCTCGCCGAAGCGAAATCAAGACAAGGAACTCTCCCGTTACACTACTACCTCGCGTTATCGGTCATTAAGATATAAAGGTCTAAGACACATGTTCGGGACCGAAAAGATTCTAACTCTCAACCCTATTAATAAGATTCTACTTCTATAACTTACTACTTAAATAGTTGAAGATTTCAACTAATCAAGTATTCACTTTCTGTAAAGTCTTACAATTATTTACCCCACAACATATATACATCTTTTTAAAATAGCCTTCTTATCAAGGCATAACCCGGTATATCCCGAAATACATCATAAAAATCTCTAACATCCGGAATGAAATCCAAGGGAACAAATACATCCCGAGAAAACTCCTCTGTAATACAATATAGGTATGCGTTAGTACCTCCTTTTTAAGCGAGGCATAACGACTAGCAACATGTCTTGCCCCGAAGCGGCAAACACTATGCTCTTACCATAGCAATTAGCAATAGCATGATACTTTACTAAACAATCCACGCTCAATATCACATTATACCCGACCATGTCAAGGACGAGTAAATCGGTCTCAAAGCATAAATTACCAAAAGTAATTTCCTATGTGTTTACAGACAAGGAAAATAAGCGAGCCATCACCCATAAAAACTCAACACTAGTAAAAGTACTCTCACCAAATTTTATCAAATCTGTAGTCTGAGCAAAGCTCCTAGAAATAAATGAGCGTGTAGTACTCGTATCAGATAACATACAACTCAATTTCCCTTGAATTAAAAACTTACCCTCAATAGCGGGCGGTGCCTGCGGAGCTGGAGGAAGCATAGCCTCCTGAATTTTATAAATTCGCCCAAACTGTAGTTGTCCCTGCTGCGGAGGAACAACCGGATTAGGTGCCTGAGGCGGAAACTGAACGTATGGCTCCTGGGGAGCCCGAGGAAACTGACCCCAATCAACCGAGGACACTCCATCTTGTAATGACCCGCATCCCCACATTTGAAGCACCGTCCCTTCATATCTTCTTGATCTCGACCCTTATTATTTCTAAACTGGGTAATGCCTTGGCCCGAATGGCCTCTACCTCCCTTACCACCCCGACCTGCTTGTTGTTGAGCACCCTGACTGTGCCTGTTATTGTTATTGCCACTTGCAATAAACCCTCCAAAATGTTGCCTCTTAGGTGAATCCCCTTGCTGAGGGTCCCTCTCTTTTTGCTTACTACACGAAGATTGGGATGTGGGAAATGCTCCTCCTCCAATCTCATGCCCTCCAGGCTTTCCTGCTTGCCCCACAACAGTAGCTTTCTTGCTACCCTGCGTATATAACCGATGCTCCTGGCAATAGAGAAATGCTGCATTCATAATCTCACCAAAAGTTTGTAAAGCTGGATTAGCCAGCAGGTGTTGCCGGATTCTCCAGTTTAGACCTCCCATGAACTTCGAGATCTTCCTATCTTCTGGAATCACCTCATCCAGTACAAAACTCGCCAATCGGGTGAACTCCTCTTCATACTCCGCCACATATCTCTCTCCTTGCACAACATCCTGGAGCTTCCTTCTCATCTCCCTTTGAGTTTCGGGAGGAAAATACTTACGATCGAATAAAGCCCAGAACTCAGTGATCGTCATTGTGTCTCTCTGCTCTGGTGTGGTCGTCGTCTCCCACCAGTGTAACGCAGATCCGACAAGCTTAAAAGTGGCAAGGATTTGTTTCTTCTCCTCACTACATTATATCATACGAAGGCGGCATTGCATGTCCTTTTTCCATTAATTGGATCTAATAACATTCGTTCCTCCCTCGAATTCTGGGTGATTGCCCTTTAGAAAGGACTCTCTAACCCTTTCCCACGGAGAAGGTCCCGTAGGAGCTTAAACATCGCGAGCCCGTTGTTGAGCCTGTGGCAATTGTTGGACCACTGTGGTCATGGCGACATTAACCTCTTGAGCCACTATATTTGCTACATCAGCAGCGTTAACGGTCCCTTGTGGCGGCGGTGGAGGACCTACCTCCTCTTTTACAACCTATTACGTCTCGCTGGGCGACCTCTCTTGGCCGGCATCTGAGATAAAGAAGCAATAAAGTCAGAATACTATTCAAAACAATCTATTTTACAGAAGATCGCAAACATAAGCAACAAATAAATCCTAACATAAGGCTCTATATCAAAGAATGCTACGATAGAATGTGACGAGTCCACATAGATCCTAGTACTCTAGAACCTGATGCTTTGATACCATCTGTGACAACCCGCGATCCGAGATAAGGGGTGGCCAACCCGATACTCAAATGTAACAGGAATCATGGATGGATATCATTCTCAGCATCATAACAATAAACTGAGTGTAAGGGAAAACCACCCAATAAATCAGAAAATAGGTTGCCAAAAAATTTAGAATTTAGTTTAGTTTTAAAACCAGTTAAGAAAATTAAATTAAACGACCCAATCTGACAAGCAAGTGGAATTTCCAAAAGAGTATACATAATACATCTAAAACGAGTATACAAGAAAATGACCGAATACACTATCGGTCCACAGTTACATATAACACATTATAACAGTTTAATATCTTATGTAACACATTCATTAATCAAATACAAAAGTTTTGGCCACACGCCCGAGTTAAGACCCGATCATATCTAGAACACGAAAATGAAAGCGTCTAATACAACGTCCTGTAATATCCACAAAATCTTATAGCCCGTCAAAATTACTTGAATGGGAATAATCACAACGGGCGCCCTTGCGACAGAGCACCAGAGCGGATAAAATAACATACACAACATAGAAAATGAACGGGTCAGGACCCGGTTTTATATGATCACCAGAAGAATAAAAAGCATGATAGGAATGAACAGTTATGCATGGATGATAAGGATGAAAATCTAGCATGTTATCTAGCATATTAAACTTACATTACAATTTAAGACATTTTAACTACTTATGAAATGTAAATCATTTACACAAGAGAATTACATATAAACATCTTTAATTGAAAACCTTTTCTCATTAATCATAGTACGATTTCCTCCTTACATTCCATAACAGGAATACAATCTTTCAATCGGTTTAATAAAGAAGATATAATTTCACTTCATTAATTAAAACTTCCATCATTAATCATCATTTCCATTTTATCTTTCCATTCCTTAACATGAATACAATTTCTATCAGGTGCTCTTTATGGCACATATCTCAATCACATGCTCTTTGTGGCACGTATCCATGCTCTTTATGGCATTAATATCCATCAAGTCCCACTTGATGCTGAAAAGTTATATTCTCATATATATAACGATTCTAAGACCGCCCCTCCGAGTTTCCCCACTGGGTGCGCCCCTAAGTAACTATCATCTTCCAGGGCCTATCATATAAGATAACCTGGGCTCATAACGCAACGTCGGTAAGCGGCCATATGCTTGCGGGATAGTCAAGACCACACCCGGAATCTCCTACCCATCGCAGAAAAATACATATATATATAACAGCGCTCATATGGCCTAGGACTATATCCACCATGCGTTAATTTGTCAGGGGGCATCACCTCGCGCGCGAACTTCCCTTATGATAGTATTTAGAGAGGTGTGTTCCAGTAAATTAACATTTACCATTTTAAATCTCATTTTCATTTTCAATTTTCATTACCAATTTCCATTTCCATTATCCATGTGTTTGGTTCATTTTATTCGAACCTATCATCTTTGAATAATATCATTCATATTCCTCAAATTATAAGTCCCGACTTAGTCTCCAAATAATCATTACGATTCTACAATTCCCAAAGTTCATATGACTCCGATAAGCCCCTAAAGTCTCCAAGCATAGGCATTAAAGTTCCTGACTTCTAAACATTCAATAAAAGAAGTAATTCCTTAACATTACTTTAAACATCCCCGAAATAAACCCCCAGATGAACCCATTCTAATCTGGGGTGGCGACCAAACTCAACTAAAGCTCTAGGACTCTAAGTTTACTTCATTCAAGAAGGTTCCTAGGTCCTAAGCCCAAAGAAAAAGGTTAAAAATTAAATAAGAAAAATGACTCAAAACTGCAGGAACCGAATCGATTCGCCCTAGGGGCCGAATCGATTCGCCCTGGTGAATCGATTCGCTCTGAAAGCGAATCAGTTCGGAAGACAAACTCAACTTTCTGCAAATGACGAATCGATTCGGCCTTAACCCGAATCGATTCGGGTACACAGACCTGGAAAACTACTTCTATGCGAATCGATTAGCCCTTGGGGTCGAATCGATTCACCCCTGCGAAAATGCCAAGTTTGGCTATGGAGTTTTGAACTCCAAATTTCTTCCCAACTTAAAACCAACCAACCCACAATCATTTAATGGAACTAAAACACCACAAATACACCTAACCACCATCATTTATAATATTTATCATCCAAATCACTTCCCAAAGGTTTTATACCCATAAATCCACAAAAAGCCCTAACTAAAATAAATCATAACTAATCCACAACTATCAATGCTAATTAATCAACGTAAATCATATAGTAGCAAGTAGATAACTTGACTTGATCTTGCAAATTCAGATTTGATTTGGTGGAGACAACAACCCAAGCTTGAATCTCCAAATCTCTCTTTTTCTCCACAAGTTCTCTTCCTCTCTCTACTCTCTCTAGGGCTCAAATGTGAAATGGAAGAATAGAAATAGGGTTGGGGGACTTAAAACGTGGCTTAAGTCTAAAATCCCACTTAAATGATCAATACCCGATATAATTACTCTCAACTACACATTTAAGCTATAACTAGTCAAAAGTGCCCGAAATACCAAAATACAATATGGCACTTATTTTGACTGTCTCGCACCTACCAGGACTAACTACACCCTCCAAGTTATCATTTGGAAATTTTATAACTTATTTTAACTTCCGGTTTCATATTAAACCAAAATGTCATTTTAAACCTTATGACACAATAAATCACAACATGGATACTTTTACCTACTCACAAGGTAATTATACAACATTTCAGTCAATATTAACCTTTTCCACATTAAATTAATATTTACTCTACATTCCATCATTTTATATAATTACTACACATAGTAAATAAATATAAAATAGGCTCCCAAAAGTGAGGGTTGTTACATACCTTCAGTTCTAAAACCGTCATTAGGATGCTGAGTTCAAAACCGCATCTGCATTTTCATTTTCCAGCCATAGGAACTGAGAAGAACAGATCACAACCTTTTGCTTATAACGGACTCTCTTTGCTGAGTATATAAGTAATTTTAGGGTTCGGAAACGATTTGGTTGAGATAATAGAGAGGATAAAGAGAGAAGCGACGAGATTACTGTAGAGAGAGAGAAGTTTCACCTTCTCCATTAGAGAGAGAATTCGGCTCAAACAGTTGCGAGGTCGGCGCATCCAAGAAACAGAGAGAGAAGAGAACGACCTCGCCTGAGAAAACCAAGGCTGTCGGAGCTGCTGTGAGAAAATTGAGAGAACCCGGGAGCTATTGTCGGGACTTTCAAAAGATATTAGAGAGAGAAAACTGAGAGAGAGAGAAACCCAATTCTATCTTCAAATATTTAATTTATTTCCTTAATTCAAACCCATATACCATACATACTCATCTTGCATGAACAGTAAACCCATTTGAGAGATTAAAAATGTTTAGAGTTTATTTGGTTTGGGGTATTAGTGGTTTGACTCAAGTTTGAAGACATTCTTCAACAAATTGTCTATCTAAGAACCATTTAATTCACACTAATATTTTTAGGGTTCTTTATTTTTTTTCTTGGATCTTAATTATATTTGTTGTTATTGAATCCAAGATTATAGTTTCAAATAAATTTGAAACACAAGACTTATTGTTGTGGTTTATATTCAGATTTGGGAAATACATTTTTGGTTTGAAAAATTAATTTCACAAATTGGTGAAATAAATTTGGACATAAATAATTTTGAAACTAGTTTTGATTTGAAATTTTTTATTCCAAATCTGAAAATATTTGAAGTCTTGTATTCAAAGCATATTTGAGATGATTTGCATTGCACATAGAAGTTGCTTGTAATTCATAGGATATAGCTTGTAGTATTGATTGAGAGGGTGAGAAACATTTATTCATTTAGTTAATTCACAAACACTATCACTCGCACATGAACACTTAGTATTTATGGTTCTTCGTGAGATATTTTGTTTGTGCGACTGCTGGAATTCGGGATTCAATGACAAAACAAGGAAGCTGCGTGGAGAAGAACAAATCAAGATAGACTGCCTTTGAGAGTGGAGTAACTCGTGTAAGTAAATTTTCTAATCTTGTATTTTGGTTTTTAGTTGCATGCTTAGGTGTTGTAACTTGATTGTGATTTTAGTGAATTTTTCATTTTGCTCTGTAGAGGGGGCCGTGGATGTTTCCCTTATTTTAGGGTTTTACCACGTTAAAAATCACGTGTCTAATTTGCTTGAATCTTCTTAATTGCTTTGGTGAACGTTATTGCACTTAAGACTTAATTGAAGTTTTTAGTTTAAAAAAAAACTTAAAGTAATCAAACTAACGGATCTAGAGATCATATTCAAAAAATAGTTTTAACACTTCTAGTGTTTATTTTGAAAAGAGTTTTGATCAACGAGTTTATTTCGGAGTTTACTCAACTTATAACTTTTTGTTATTAATCTTGTAAACAAGTTTTTCAAGTGGTATCAGAGCGGGTTTATCAAAAGATATTTTGATCCTGAAACTCCAGAAATTGTTTTCGAAATCTATTTCTGAATATGGATGAAAGATTTGAGAAGTTAGGTAACCTTTTCCGACCACCACTTTTTGATGGAAATAACTTTTCTTATTGGAAAGTACGAATGTTTGGGATATGATTGAAAATGGTTATGAACATTCAATTAAGTCTTTGTCTGATATTGATCCCACAATGGTTAAGAAACTTCGTAGCGAATTTACTACGATAGAGAAAAACAAGTCTCTCGATAATAGCAAGGCCATGATTGCTATCTTTATGTCCATTAACAAGCATGAGTTTAAAAGAATATCTATTTGCTCTACGTTTAAGGAGGCCTGTGACACTCTAGTCACTGCACATGAGGGGGATGAACGAGTTAAGGCCGAAACAACACAAATGGTTATCCAACGGTACAATACACTGATTATGGATGACAATGAATCCTTTGATGATTTCTACATTAGGTTAACCGACATTTTACAAAATTACATGCAAATGGTGTAACCTATAGTAGAAAAGAAATCGTTCAAAATATTCTTATGTCATTACCTGCTAAGTTTGATAGAGATATGCCATAGAAGAAATGAAAAACCCAAACCTGACTCCTAAATTGCTAAGTAGAAAATAAAGAACTATTGAGATGGAGTTAGAGTTCAAGAAACAATTGACTGCCCGTAACAAGAGACTCACTGGATCTAATGTTGTGTTTTCATCCCAATTGACTTCACCTAAAGTTAGTCCCTTAGACTTTGACCTTGACTTGAATGACAACTATGACTTGGATCACCTTGACAATCAAATAGCTCTTATGAGTAAGCATTTCAAAAAGATTATCAAATTCAGAGATGCAACTAATTCAACTCATAATTATGAGTCCTCTATGTCACTATACGCTAGGATCATATACCATGACGATGATGAATGTATGTCTACTCATGATTCTATTGTTCCTATTGTTTCATCTGTTGTTGAAAATGTTGTGACTGTTGATGATGAAAACGACATTGATAGTGATAGCTTAAGGGTGTGTCAAACTGAAAGCATTGTCGTTAAACCTGAAGTGTGTGTGAGTTCCATATATGAAATGAGTGATATAGGAGACACTTCACACGATACACTTAGTGATTTAATGATGATTTTCTAGATCTTCAAGAGCTATACATAAAAATGCATAAGAAAAGTGTCCGTCTTGATCAAACGGTTAAGCTACTTAATTAGCGTATTGATTTACTTAACCAGCCTATTAGGAAGAACACTAAATAATTTACACCATAGTGTTTAGCCCATGAGACTGAAATTGAAGAATTTTTCACAAAAATAGAAGATCTTTCCGAGAAAAATAATACTAGGAACAAAAATACAAGTCTAGCTTGGTAATAAGCAAAAAGTTTCAAATGTGTTTAAGAAATGCCTACACTTTGAAACTAAAGCTAAGTCCTACGAAGAAATTATTGTAGGAAGCAAGTTTGATTTTGACGATAAATCTGGTTTTGGATTTGGAGAAAAAGTTTATACTAGCAAAAATGTTTCGCCTAAAAATGTTGTTTTTGTAAAACAAGGCCAGAATCCTCTAAACACTCGCAAAGAAAATAGATTTAAAGATGTCTCTAAGGCAAAACAAAGTGATTATTCTCAAAATCCCAAATCTAATGGTCCAACTAAGTACGACTGTCCACCTGTTAGAAATCATTAGCAGAAACCCAAAGTCAATAGTACTTGGATGACCATTACTATTAGGGATAAACCAATTTTCAAAGGCTTTAATAATAAAGTCAAGTCCTCCACACATGAGTACTATTCATACTGTGATGTCTATGGCCACTCCACTGCTGAATGTTTTCAAAAGAGAGTGTATACACATACTTACTCAAACTTTAACTATTCTAGAAAAAGTAGGAATGCTTATGTTTTCCCAAGACAGACCACTCACAACTCTAACTATAAAAAGAAGGGAGGACCTAAAACTAAGAAGAAATCATTTAGAAAAACCCAATAGAACTTTTCTAAATCAAAGGCTAATCAAATTGTTCAAACTAGGCCAATTTGGATTAGAAAAGATGATTGGTTACCCCAACAAAAGTGCAACATTGTCATATCTTCTATTAAGGCACCAAGCACTTCGTCTGGATGGTATCTTGACTCCGGATGTTCTAAATATATGACCGGATATGAAACTAAATTAATAAACAAAATAAACTTCCTTGGAGGTAGTGATGTGTTTGGTGATGGATTTTCATCTAAGATCATAGGTAAGGGAACATTGTGTGAGGAAGGTCTCCCCGAGATAAATGATGTCCTCCTAGTTAAAGGTCTCAAGGCTAATCTACTTAGCATATCTCAATTTTGTGATTCCAGTCATAATGTTACCTTTTCTAAAACTGATTGCAAAATCCTCAATGAAAAGGGAAATTGTATTTTAACAGGAAACAAAAATAAGGTTAACTGCTACACAGTCCTTCCTAAGTCTGAATCTTGTGATAGATTGGGACATACAAATTTTGATAATCTTCGTAAGAAAAGTTCCCAAGAAATTATTAGAGGATTGTCTAAAATAATTTTTTTTTATCCTGTCTGCGGTCCTTGTCAGAAAGGGAAAATAAGTAAACCCTTTCATAAGAAAGTTAAAAATGTTTTAACTACAAAACCTTTGGAATTAATCCACATGGACTTTATGGGTCCCTTTCAAACTCTCAGATTCTGTGATAACAGTTACATACTCGTTATTATGGATGATTACACATGATATACATGGGTAGCCTTTATGAAAAATAAATCAAATACCTTCGATGAGTTCTTAAAAATACTTTTAAACATAGAGAACGAGAAGGATACCCAAGTATGTCGCATCAGAAGTAACAAATGTGGAGAATTCAAAGATTCGGGTGTTGCAAAATATTGTATAGGCAATGGCTATAAACATGAATTTAGTGTGCCTAAGACACCTCACCAGAACAAAATTACTGAAAGGAAAGATAAAACTTTACAAGAGATGGCTAGGGTTATGCTACATGCAAAAATTTTACCCAAGTATTTTTGGGCCAAAGCTGTTAAAATGACTTATTGTATCATTGATCAGGTATACCTTAGAAATAATTTCAAATCTGTTAATGGTATTCAATATGAGTATCTTCCTAATACCATTGGTATGATAGTTCTTACTTAATTCAACACATCATTCATATCATTAGTAGTTGCATGCTTATAATTGGTTTATGAGGACTTAGGGCATGGACGTTTCTCAAATGACAAAAGACGCCTCCTATTATCTGTTTAATGTAGGAGACCATTGTATCTGCCCTTGCATATGTTATTGCTTGTGTTGGAACATTATCTTATATTCTCCTGATTTTTTTAACCCATTATATATTTAAGCAAAATTGGGCCAGAAGAACTTGAGTATCTATGCGGAAATGTATATCTTATCTCGTACTAACTCAACTAATATGCCATTGAATGTGTATCTTTTTCAGGCATTTTTCAGACCAAGTTGTATAGATAGTCCTATTTATTAGGGTATTGGTCTATATTGTAGTTGAGTAATGTATTTTCTAATCTTATTTTCGGTTCTAGGATGGGAATGGGTAGAGAGAGATTTTTGTATAGGAAATCTAGGAGTTTTCATTTTGACCCACGAGTTTAGGATACTCAAAAGGAATTTTGTCTCCAATATCCAAAGGGGGAGATTAAGAACACACTATATGGTTGACTTACTTGAGTCTATGCCATATAGGAGTTCCAACTAGTTTGGATATCGAGACAAAATAGGATTAACTTTTTTCTAGTTACTCTATCTCAAAAAGGCTCCAAGTGTCATCAAAAAGGCACCCGAGGCCAAGCACCTTGATGAACTTCAAAGAGAAGTATTTTTCTCGTGAACTAGATTTGGACACGCACACACACATTCTTTACATATATGTGTTTTTTTATGTGTGCATAATTGTTTAGTGGTTAAGACCTCATCAAACATGTTTTTCAAAAAGAAAAGTCATTTAAATTTTTAATCATCTAACATAAAGTTTTTTTTGTAACTAAAACTGTGTTTTAAAATGTTTGAGGATAAAATTCAAATTAACTTTTGTGGTGAAAAACTTTTGTTGTGAAATTGTATTTTTCAAAACCTTAATTAGCGCATATGCTGTTGAAAGGTTTGGCCGAAATTTTGTGTTTCTTTAACACAACACGTGCGTCTCTTTCCCAAGCTAAGATGCTGTCGTGACCCTTAGATTATGAGTTTATCTACGGTCCATTTTGTTATAGCCTCAATTCGGGTGAAATCCCTTTTCAGCCAACCAGCGTTCTTTTTTCCAACTATAGATTAGAGATATCAGATCTGTACCTCGGTTCTAAAACCATCATTAGGATGCTGAGTTCAAAACCGCATCTGCATTTTCATTTTCCAGCCATAGGATCTGAGAAGAACAAATCACGGCCTTCGATTTATAATGGACTCTCTTTGCTGAGTATATAAGTAATTTTAGGGTTCGTAAAGGGTTTGGTTGAGATAACAGAGAGGATAGAGAGAGCAGTGATGAGTTTACTGTAGAGAGAGAGAGAAGTTTCACTTTCTCCATTAGAGAGAGAACTGGTCTCAAAAAATTGCGAGGTCGGCGCATCCAAGAGAGAGAGAGAAGAGAACGGCGTCGCCTGAGAAAATCGAGGCTACAGGAGTTGCTGTGAGAAAATCGAGAGAACCCGAGAGCTATTGTCGGCACTTTCAAAAGATATTAGGCTCCGTTTGATTGTTAGCGTACAAAAGCGTGGGTATGGCAAAATTTGCTTAGGTAAAATTTGTGTGAGTTCCAACCTTAGATTAGAGGTGTTCTTGGGGCTATTCTGTTGGAGGTTCTTGGAGGAGATTTTGTAGATCTTTTGAGTTGATCTTGAGGATGTGATCGTTGGTTTCTCATCATGGTTTGAGGTATGGGGTTTTACACAATATGCTCCTTAAATCTCGCGAGTGTCATTCTCTTTGAATTCTTGTTTAATTGAACTCATATTTGAATTGATAAATTTATTGAAATCTGGAAAATAATTGTTGAAATTATTTTGATTCATGTGGTATCATTATATTGTTAATGATCACGTTGTCATGAGAGTTTAATATAGCACGAATGTTGGGCACCCGCCAAAATTCCTGTTTCCCGGGGTATGGGTTCATAAAGCATATACAGATGTGGTGAGGCCTGGTGACCCGGTTAAAGTGTTGTTGAAAAATTATAATGATGAAATGCTATTAAGATTTGCATTTTGATTTGAATATTCGTACTCGTGTTGTTACGTTTTACTCATCGCTAATATATATTTGTTGAGCATCTTTTTTGTCGTATTGTGTACTTCCCCATATTTTCTTTTAGTGGCAGGTTAGCGTGGATTTGGGCGCTATGGATTATTGGAGATTGATTTTATCTTGGATATTTTGGGAAGAATTTTTAATACATTTGAGAAGACTTGTATTTATTTATTTTGATTTATAGAGCATTGGGATTTATTTTATTTCGAGTTAGATGTTGTATTTAATTCGAGAGATTTGTTGTATTTATTTGAAGAGATTTGAGATTAGTAGTTTCCTCTTTTGTTGTTGTGGGACTTAGATGCTCTATACCTTGTCACTTGTGGATTTGGATTTATTTTATCGCATTAACGCTCCATTCGCTCTCCCCAGGCGGGCGGGGTGTTACAAATGGTATCAGAGCTTAGGTATACGGCAACCCTTGGGGCTTGGGTTTTGGGTTCATTGCGTGGTTAGCAATTTTTGGAGATAAACAATTTTAGGTGATATTCGTGATAAGTTTCGAGATTAGAGGTGAGGAATTATTTTTGGAGACAGATTATTTTTAGAGTTAGTATAGTGGCCTGATTTTGAGAGTTAGGCATTCGGGAAATTTCGAGGGCGAAATTCCATTGTTAGTGGGAAGTGTAACAACCCGCGTAATTTTTTGGCTATTTTAATTAATTTCTGGAAAATGGAGGAAAATAAAGTTTTTGACAAAATTATTTTTATTGCTCAAATATGTTGGTTATTATTTTTAAAGGCGAGAATTTCAAACGGTTTCGAAAACGGAGTTAATACGGATTTTAAAATGATTTTTAAATGTTTTTAACTCTTGGAATTCTAAGTTGGCGAACATTAAGTAATTTTCAAAAGTTGTTTTAACTTCCAACTCTTCATTTCTTTGACTTATTTAAAGGAGTCTTTTGGATTCCAACTCTTCATTTCTTTGTATTATAAAAGGAAGTCGTGGGCAAGCCTTTTAACATACTTTTGGAAAAAAATTTGGCAACAAATATATTTTATATTCCTCTTCTTTTTATATATATTTTGGCCCTTGAGATTTGTGAGTTTCAACCTTAGATTAGAGGTGTTCTTGGGGCTATTTTGTTGGAGGTTCTTGGAGGAGATTTTGTAGATCTTTTGAGTTGATCTTGAGGATGTGATCGTTGGTTTCTCATCATGGTTTGAGGTATGGGGTTTTACACAATATGCTCCTTAAATCTCGCGAGTGTCATTCTCTTTGAATTCTTGTTTAATTGAACTCATATTTGAATTGATAAATTCATTGAAATCTGGAAAATAATTGTTGAAATTATTTTGATTCATGTGGTATCATTATATTGTTAATGATCACGTTGTCATGAGAGTTTAATATAGCACGAATGTTGGGCACCCGCCAAAATTCCTGTTTTCCGGGCTATGGGTTCATAAAGCATATACGGATGTGGTGAGGCCTGGTGACCTGGTTAAAGTGTTGTTGAAAAATTATAATGATGAAATGCTATTGAGATTTGCATTTTGATTTGAATATTCGTACTCGTGTTGTTACGTTTTACTCATCGCTAATATATATTTGTTGAGCATCTTTCTTGTCGTATTGTGTACTTCCCCATATTTTCTTTTAGTGGCAGGTTAGCGTGGATTTGGGCGCTATGGATTATTGGAGATTGATTTTATCTTGGATATTTTGGGAAGAATTTTTAATACATTTGAGAAGACTTGTATTTATTTATTTTGATTTATAGAGCATTGGGATTTATTTTATTTCGAGTTAGATGTTGTATTTAATTCGAGAGATTTGTTGTATTTATTTGAAGAGATTTGAGATTAGTAGTTTCCTCTTTTGTTGTTGTGGGACTTAGATGCTCTATACCTTGTCACTTGTGGTTGTGGGAAATTCAGATGATGCTATCAAACAACATTAGGCGAAATTAAAGTCAATCCAATTAATTTATTTAAAAACAATTTTTATATTATATTCAAAAATGTTAAAAATAATTTTTGCAATATTTTTATATTACGGTTTTTATATTATATTCAAAAATGTTAAAAAATTTGTAAAATATTCTCTTAACAATTTTTTATAATATCAAAAAAAGTTTTTAAAATATTACAAAACAAATTTTAAACATTCACAACAGCTTTTTTAAACTCTTTAAAACAGTTTTAAAAAATGTTTTTTAAAACTTTAAAACAGTTTTTATAATATATCCAAAATAATTTTTAAAAATGTTAAAAACTGTTTTACAATATTTTTATATTACGGTTTTTCAAAAAATTTGTAAAACATTCTCTTAACAATTTTTTATAATATTAAAAGCAGTTTTCAAAACATTACAAAACAGTTTTTAAACATTCACAACAGTTTTTTTAAACTCTTTAAAACAGTTTTAAAAAATGTTTTTTAAAACTTTAAAACAGTTTTTATAATATATCCAAAACAGTTTTTAAAAATGTTAAAAACTGTTTTAAAATATTTTTATATTACGGTTTTTCATAAAATTTGTAAAACATTCTCTTAACAATTTTTTATAATATTAAAAGCAGTTTTCAAAACATTACAAAACAGTTTTTAAATATTTATAACAGTTTTTAAAATATTTAAAACAGTCTTTAAAATTATTTTTTAAAACTTTAAAACTGTTTTTATAATATATTCACAACAGTTTTTAAAAATGTTAAAAACAGTTTTTACAATATTTTGTTAATACGGTTTTTTAAAAAAATTGTAAACATTTTCTTAACATTTTTTTATAATATTAAAAACAGTTTTTGAAACATTACAAAACAATTTTTAAATATTCATAACAGTTTTTTAATTATTTAAAACAATTTTTAAATTATTTTTTAAAACATTAAAATCGTTTAAGAAGTTTGCAAATTTGTGGGGAAATATTTTCCCACTCAAATAGGTAAGCAAAATTTGCCCACAGATTGTGCATAGGAGGTGTTGTACATTGGCAAATAATGCCTAGGCAAATTATGCAACCAAACAGCCAAAATGTGGGCAAATTTTCATATTGCCAACTTTTTGACATTTGCCTAGACAAATTATGCCAACCAAACGGACCCTTAGAGAGATACAACTGAGAGAGAGATATTCAATTCAATATTCAAACATTTCGTTTATTTCCTTAATTCAAACCCATATACCAAACACACTCATCTTGCATAAACAGTAAACCCATTTGAGAGATTAAAAATATTTAGCATTTATTTGGTTTGGGGTATTGGTGGTTTGACTCAAGTTTGAAGACATTCTTCAACAAATTGTTTCTCTAAGAACCATTTATTTCACACTAATATTTTTAGGGTTCTTTATTTCTTTTCTTTGATCTTTATTATATTTGTTGTTGTTAAATCCAAGATTATAGTTTCAAATAAATTTGAAACACAAGACTTATTGTTGTGGCTTATATTCAGATTTGAGAAATACATTTTTGGTTTCAAAAATTAATTTCACAAATTGGTGAAATAAATTTAGACATAAATAATTTTGAAACTTGTTTTGATTTGAATTTTTTTATTCCAAATCTGAAAATGTTTGATGTCTTGTATTCAAAGCATATTTGAGATGATTTACATTGCATATAGAAGTCGCTTGTAATTCATAGGTTAATGCTTCTATTATAGATTGAGAGGGTGAGAAGCATTTATTCATTTAGTTAATTAACAAACACTATCACTCTCACACGAACACTTAATATTTGTGGTTCTTGGTGAGATATTTTGTTTGTGGGACTGCTGGAATCCGGGATTCAAAGACAAAACAAGGAATCTACGTGGAGAAGAACAAATCAAGACAGACTGCCTTTGAGAGTGGAGTAACTTGTGTAGGTAAATTTTCTGATATTGAATTTTGGTTCTTAGTTGCATGCTTAGGTGTTGTAACTTGATTGCGATTCTAGTGGATTTTTCATTTTTCTCCGTAGAGGGGGCCATGGATGTTTCCCTTATTTTAGGGTTTTACCACGTTAAAAATCACGTGTCTAATTTGATTGAATCTTCTTAATTGCTTTGGTGAACATTTTCGCACTTAAGACTTAATCGAAGTTTTTAGTTTAAAAAAAAACTTAAGGTAATCAAACTAACGGATCTAGAGATCATGTTCAGAAAATCGTTTTAACACATCTAGTGTATATTTTGAAAAGAGTTTTGTTCAACGAGTTTATTTATGAGTTTACTCAAGTTATAATGTTTTCTTATTAATCTTGTAAACAAGTTTTTTCATGGGTAGTGCTCAGAAGGACGAATAGTGGGTTCATCTCCGTCGATAGTGTTGAATTCTCTTGATGGACTTGCTTAAGGAATATCATCCGTAGGATTTTGTGGAAGGGAAAAATTTTCCACAGGAAAATCAAACATTCCGTTGCTTTAAAATATTTGTTCATAGGTGGTTAGAGAGTGCACATGGTGTTGTGACATCCATGAGTACCATTGGTTTGTGTTATTGATCCAGAAGTCCTCCTGAAGCTTCACATGTGAATGGAATTGGTCCGTGAGGTCATTGATGAATGGATAGTTTAATTTTATTTCAGGGAAGTTTGGGGACTTTTGTTTGAATATATGTGTAAAGATTATCTACTTGAGGGGGAGGTTATGTAGAGTGAGGTTTTCAGGGTTAGAGGTACGATTTTGGATTTAGACATCGGTGAAGATGTTTTTTTCATGATATTTGAGGGGATCAATCTCGTGGTTTTCAGCATTAATTTATGCATGGGGTACCAATTTCCCTCGAATTTGAAGAGTTTAAGACAAAGAAGTGTCTCAAATGAGAAGACGGGTTGATGGAAAATGGATATGTGTGGTCGGGGAAAAACTATAGGTATGTTTAAGGTACGCATTATTTTTGTTATAATCATGATAAAGAGAAGCAAGCTACCACTTCTTTTGCTCCCATTTCCCAAGTGTTTGATTGTAACACCTCGACTAATTAAATACAGGGTAGCTACTCCTTTATGAAATTAATACATAATATTAAGTTGGTTCTGTCTTAGCATCACTGTCAAAAATATTTAATTTATTACTTGCCACCTAATATTTAAAAAGAGAGATGCCAAATTTTATTAATTAAATTAACAATAACCAAATAATTAAATCAACCACCTTCAAACGCATAAACAATCTCATGTGAATAATCAACGAAAAGAAATAAACCGAGTCTGGAGTAAACACTCCAATAATAATAATGCTAGAGTAAATAAAGTCCCAATACAAGAGTCTGAATAAATAAACTAATAACCGAAATAATGAAATTTTGTAACTACAACCTCTAATTAAGAATGGGCGACATGCCCTAACTGATACAAATGACTCTGAAGGAGCCAAGGATAAATATGAAGGCGTCTAATACCAAGATCCTGTGGCTTCCACAACAGCTACGGCACGTCATCAGAATGGAACTCCTATGCTTGGCGTCCCTATGGCTGGGCACCTAAAATGTTTTTACAAAGCAAAAAGAGATTTGGAGGAAAACGGGTCAGAGCCCGAGGTGAAAACAGTTTAAAATTTTTTAGCAAGTGTTTAAATTACAATTAAACGACACATATTATAAATATGTTAGTTGCGTACTCTCACATGGGTTTCCCACCTCTCAACTAATGTGCACGCCTAACGTATTCCCTTAACCCATCCTAGTTATGCCGCTAACTAACTAGTCTGTACCACTCCTTCTTTCACATTCTAACATAGAGTATCCACTCGTAACACACAAACAAGTCATATTCATAACCCATTTTCACCTTCATTAAATTACTTATCTCAAGTGTAAATTAAATTCTCACATATTTAGCCCATTCAAATATCTTAGTTATTCACATCTACTAAGCAACAGTGAACCTGTCACAAGTACATATATAAATCACTCTCAGTATATATATATACATATAAAGCACCCTTAGGCTAAGCTGCAGTGCACGCATACTCTGTTATCAAATCCATGTACATCACGTACGTAAGGATCACGTGTTCTAAATCACTCAGGAACCGTCTCAATATAAATTACACATATTGGAGGTGAACATAGTTCACATACCCATGGGTCACGCACATACCTACGCTCCCATGGTCAGCTGACTTATTAACTCACAAATAAGTCATTCACAGTCCTATGTCCTTAAGGTACCAGTCTAAATCCCCCCGAAGGCGCACAAGGATAAGAGGGTCCTTTTCCAAAAACTAACCTCCCGTGATAGCAAGTATGGTAGGTATGTCATACACATAAGAAATCCATACACTAGGCATTCACACAACCTAAGTAATCATATTACAATATAGGTATTCACAGATTCCATATAGTAAGTCTCGTACGTAGCAAGTTTATCCCGAACATCATACGTAATATATATTTAACTTGATAACTCTCTAGTCGTAACAATTTGAGTACCTAAACCTATCCCAAAAGGTTACTAAGTCTCCTATTCGTTTCTAATGTTATATCACTAACCTAAAGTCCCTCCGTTACTGTTATTATCCTTAGATCATCATTCCTTCCCATTATAGTATCAATTCGAACGATTTCTAATCGTACCTCACTCGGTAGTCCCTCTTAAGCAATAGCATTCGATTCCATAAGGTAAACCATTTTTTCGGGCATCAACTAAGAGCCGACTGACCTTAACTAAGTCCCACAATATCAAATTAATCACCCTAAGGATCATCATCGACCTTGGGATTTTCTTTAAACTTTAAGGGGGAAAAATTACCAAAAATTAGGAGAGGTCAATCGATCGATTGACATTCTTAGATCGATTGATCGATCAAGCAGGTATTGCGAATCTGCATAATTTTGCCTATGCGTTTCATCAAACTTAACCCTCAAATCCTCTACTATAATGTCCCAAACTCCCAAATATTTATTCGTAACATCATATCACCATAACTACATAATTTCTAACATTTTAAAATTATCAAATCCAAATGGGAAATCAGTTTCTTAGATCAATTCACATAATTTTCATATAAATCCCTAGTTCTCCTATTTTCCTCAAGAACACTATATAATTCATTATAATTTATAATTCTCTACCCATGAATCATAATTTCGTGGCTGCTATTATCTCAAATATTAAACTACATGCAAGACCTACCCAGATTAAGATTTCAATTCTTCAAATCCATTCAATTATCATTATTCAAGGTTATTCTCCAATTCTAACCTAACATGGATGATATATGCACTAAATTATTGTGAGTTAAATCACTTGCCTGGTAATGAAGATTCTGAAGATTTTGATCCGATGAAGTAGACGGTATGAGGATGATCCTTGCTTTTCGATCTATCCGGTGGTGGTGAGGGCGGTGCAAAAGCCTCTAAGTGGTGGTTGTAGCCATGGAAACCCTTGGAATTTCTCCCCTCTTCCTCTCTAACTGTTATGATGCTTTTTGGTTGTGAAAACCCTAAGGGACTCAAGTGTTGGCTGATAATTAAAACCTAAATTTCGTAGGTCACTATTCACCAAAAATAGGAATGACTAAAATACCCTCTCGGGTTACCGATTAGGCCTAAAAATGCCCCGGGACCCAAACTAAACCCCCGGCTAGTGTTTTATGACTATCTCGACCCTTACGGACAAATTGGCGAACTCAAAATGATCATACAGATGACATAAAAATAAAAAACTTTTAAATCTATTAAATTTGGTCCCGACACGGCTGGCGCGCGCGTCCCACTTAATTACCGAAAATGCAGTATTTTCAACTCACGACAATTTTAATAAATTCAATAACCACATATTACCATAATCACTCAGTAATATTCAACATTATCATCATATTTAAATACTAACTCTAGTCTCGCTAGTTATTTAAATCAGAATTAATTTCCAATTAATTATCCCAAATTAATTAAATCAATCCCACAATTAAAAGCAATTTCATTTAATTAATCTCATAATTAGAAGCCATAAAATTACAGGGTATTACATACTTCCCCCCTAATAACGAAATTTCATCCCGAAATTCGAAAAAGTAGGCATACCTGGAAAAAATTAGGTATCCTCCAGTACTCAAAACAAAATACAAAGAAAGACTCAATCACTATAGCCCTCGCTTCACAACAAGCTTGTTGAACACTCTTGACACTCTATCCATTATAGGGTCACACCTCAATAAATGCACATCTCGTTGTGCTCTTACTAAACAACATTCGAATAAAAATAACCTATACATCATTGGCCGCATTATCTCAATATTATTGTGAGTTCGCACCTCACTTTGTATCAACTTCTGCGTTTATCTAAACACAAAACTCCCATCCTGGGAGAAACCATAAAACATCTAACTACTCTTGTTCATTCTTTGAAACCCTATTTCCGACGTTGTGACTTTTACACAAGGGACAAGCCACTTAAGACGGGTTGTGATTATCCCAATATAGTCATCGGACTCTAAATTCTGATTGATCCAAAACTCTGATAATCCGCTCACCTCTAAGCATCCAGAGGGAGAATGGCAAGGTTTATCCACACAAAACCTCATTAAACACCTTGTCCACTATAAATCGGTACGGGTTCTTTCTCTCAACTTTCCTATTATGTAGTATCCTCTCCCCATTACC
Organism: Sambucus nigra; assembly: GCA_949130495.1. Taxonomy (NCBI): domain Eukaryota; kingdom Viridiplantae; phylum Streptophyta; class Magnoliopsida; order Dipsacales; family Adoxaceae; genus Sambucus; species Sambucus nigra. The sequence goes on from OX422212.1 coordinate 501,246,803, forward strand.
ATAGTATACTTCACTTACTAGAAATGAAATGATCGCAATGAATCCAAAATTACTTTCATACAGTTCCACCAGTCGTTAATCACCTTGCACCTATTCCTCGGACTTTAGGTGATACAACTTTCTCGAACAAAACTTTTCCCACTATGTCCTTATACCCCATATTGAAGGTGGGTTTCGGGTATCTCATCCTAGTTCGGATTAATACTGGTTAAGGCCACATACCGGCGCGGTCACTATCTAATAGTGTAAATCACCCAAGGATATATAAATTACCCTTTCCATACATTCGAAGGAACTAGTTACTTATCTATAAGTTGGAAACCCCTCAAAGAAGTTCACCAACTTGACTCATCCATCACTGGAATCCTCGGCTTGATATAAAATTATCTGGCTAATCATCTTACCTCAACTGATCTACTACTTACTATACCCCTTTCAACACCGACTTTCACGTATAATTCTTCCTATTAAGGGATACTTACTAACCCGCTTCTTCCCTCGGCGTATACCAAAATTTCTGACCCGTGCACTTTTCACCACGTTGTGCATATCTAGACTCTTTATACCTTATTGACATCCTCACTCTATTTATGCATAAGCCACCCTCAACCTTCAATTGGGTGGAACTCTGCTTTGAATTGCCCATAATAGTTAAATATTTGTCTTTTCAAGGGATACCCCCCCTTTTTAAATGGCTTCCCATTACCCTTCAACCAATTTTGGACGTGTTACTCTGATTGCACATGAATCTATAGACTTCATCCTTCTCACGATGCTTAATCCACTCTATCACTCCCATTTCGTTATTCCCACAAGTAAAAATTTTCACGCATCTATGTCTCTTCTTCCGGTAATTATCACATTAGCAAACCAGGGTGTCTACACCCCTTAAAACCCATGCATACTGGTTTAAACATCATATATGCTTCATATGTACTCCAAACTCTTTATTGCCCCTCCATTCGCAACGTGGCTATACCACTTGGGAGTTCTCAATCACCCCCGAATTTGAAATTCTAAACCCTCCTAAACATCAGTTCATCCTTCGACTCGCTAAGATAAAACAAAATTATCAGTACTTCCTCACTAGCAACTGGCTCTACTGGTCTTATATCATAATTTACTCATTAACTTCCAGTTATAACTACATACTTCCCTTACGACCGAGGTACCTAAATCATGGACGAATGGTCAAACATCTCCTTACTAACAACCTTACGCTAAGTTTCATGCATGGGATGTATCGCAAAGCAAAATCCAAATAAGGAACCCCCCGATACACCACTTCTTAGCATTGTCGGTCATCGAAATCCGTTAGGCCTTCAGTCCATAACATGTACCCCTATATTCCCGTCTATTGACAACCAAGTTACATCTCCTTTCACAAAATTCTTAAACAGGGAACTTCTTCCGAAAGACACTGTCTCTTAACATTGATGGTAATTACATTCCATAAACATCATGCAAATATAATCGGGTTCTGAAAATCCCGTTCCCAGACATACAACTATGAGTATTAACTTCCACGTCTCTAAATGGTGATATAACAATGCTCTCTTCTTATTACCACATCCTAAGCGTTAATTATAATAACCAGCTAAATCTTTCCGCTGAACAGTAAACAAAATACACTCCGATTTATATCAATAAAGTCCCTACACATATCGGGAACAAATATCCGAGACCATTATACTTTTCTAAGTCTCAATATATATATATATATATAATCGCGAACCCGACCCTCTCGCAGATGGGGCCTCACCAAAACAAAACATTCTACACCAAGGTATAGACTTGTAACATCTGCACACTATCGGTTTAAACATATTATAAAACCATAATTAGGATAATATCATACTCGTATAACACAACACTAAAACGAGTAATTGCAATAAAGTATATACCACTATCAATACACACATTCATCCATCGCGAATAACACTAAAGGTAACCCCACTATACCAGGGAAAATATTCACATAAATAATAACATTGCCGAGATACTCACAAAACTCGTCTCTCATGCGAATGTAGCAATAGTTAAAATGTAGTAACTCATTCCTGACACATACAACACGCATCATTATTTTAGGATATAACTCATACTTCTATCTTGCCAATCTCCCTGGCTGCTCAAATGGTTCCTGGACTTAACACACCTACCCGTACCAAACCGAAAATTTCAATAACTATTGCCCTTGTTAGGCACCATATCCTTATCCCTCTACTTGCTTCGGGAAGCATTTTTTAACGCACGGGTTTTACTCCGCACAAAATACCTCTACACATACTTCACTTATCTCCGGTCACACTGTCCATGTGAAGATTGTCCTTCTCTCAGACGTTGGTAGTCTCGACTCTAATGGCTACCTCTGTTGTTCCCTTAACTTTGATGGCCCTAAGGAGTATGCTACTGGTCTCAACATCTCTTACTGAAATCACCATCGCTCGGTAAACAACTCAGTTATCAAAATCATTTAAACGGGTCTCCTGTTGGGTCTCCCCTTGTGGTGCTTCTCCAACACCGTTTCCCCAGTCTTACTCTATATAAGTTGTTCTATTCTTATAGCTCTCACACAAGGAAGCGTTTAACTCCATATTAAAAAAATGCGACATTATTACCATCTACATTGACCATCCAAGAATAATTCCCTAGAAGTGCTAACAATTCTTTTTGTATGTAAGTTTCCCCCTTTAATCTCCTCTTCTCCATTTCACCTACTTCATCCAGTGTAAGGTTCTCTAATTAATTAAATTTCTTTTCATAAAGTGACTTCTGTTCGACACTCTTGTGTGAGTTTAGAACAACGTTTGCATCTTATCTTGAACATCTGATGAAGGAACATATGGCCAAACCATACGTATGCGCCTTCTCTTGATAAAAGATTCCACTTCTTAGTGTGGTGGTTGCCTCTCACCATTGTAACTCCGCTCTTATGATCCAAGAAAATAAAAATTTACCTAAATTTTCACTCCCAATTAGCCATATATGCCCAAACCTTTGGATATTTTACCTTCGTTAGTTAGCACACGCCATTTTCGCATTTCTAGTATTTCCACTGCTGGTTCTCTTCAATGTTTCGTCTAACTCTCTCCCAATCCAACCTTGCTGGGTGGGTTTAATTTGACCCCACTTTCTACTATAGTGGTACCTAGAAGTCATAAGTCACGCCTTAGCCGTCTTTACCATCCTGGCCTTCCGTGCCAAATAACCTCAACTGATCTTTGCCTCCTGCTGTCCGCCCAACTGTCTTCGCCTGACATACTGCATTATTCGGAACACGAACACACCCGAATGAAAATAAGATTCACTATCATATACAATATAACAGGAGAACGAAACCTCACCAAAGAAATCAATAATTCTAAACATAGGGCTCTATATCAAAGAAAGCTACGCTGGAAGCATAATAAGCCCCACAGATCCTAAAGGACACTAGAACCTGATGCTCTGATACCACTTGTAACACCCCGACTAATTAAATACAGGGTAGCTACTCCTTTATGAAATTAATACAGAATATTAAGTTGGTTCAGTCGTAGCATCACTGTCGAAAATATTTAATTTATTACTAGCCACATAATATTTAAAAAGAGAGATGCCAAATTTTATTAATTAAATTAACAATAACCAAATAATTAAATCAACCACCTTCAAACGCATAAACAATCTCATGTGAATAATCAACGAAAAGAAATAAACCGAGTCTGGAGTAAACACTCCAATAATAATAATGCTAGAGTAAATAAAGTCCCAATACAAGAGTCTGAATAAATAAATCAATAACTGAAATAATGAAAGTCTGTAACTACAACCTCTAATTAAGAATGGGCGACATGCCCTAACTGATACAAATGACTCTGAAGGAACCAAGGTAAAACATGAAGGCGTCTAATACCAAGATCATGTGGCTTCCACAGCAGATACAACACGTCATCAGAATGGAACTCCTATGCTTGGCGTCCCTGTGGCTGGGCACCTAAAATGTTTTTACAAAATAAAAAGATATTTGGAGGAAAACGGGTCAGAGCCCGAGGAGAAGACAATTTTAAAAAATTTAGCAAGTGTTTAAATTACAATTAAACAACACATATTATAAACATGTTAGTTGCGTACTCTCACATGAGTTTCCCACCTCTCAACTAATGTGCAAGCCTAACGTATTCCCTTAACCCATTCTAGTTATGCCGCCAACTAACTAGTCTGTACCACTCCTGCTTTCACATTCTAACATAAAGTATCCACTCGTAACACCCAAACAAGTCATATTCATAACCCATTTTCACATTCATTAAATTACTTATCTCAAGTATAAATTAAATTCTCACATATTTAGCCCATTCAAATATCTTAGTTATTCACATCTACTAAGCAACAGTGAACCTGTCACAAGTACATATATAAATCACTCTCAGTATATATATATACATATAAGGCACCCCTAGGCTAAGCTGCGGTACTTTGCTATCAAATCCATGTACATCACGTACGTAAGGATCACGTGTTATGAATCACTCGGGAACCGTCTCAATATAAATTACACATATTGAAGGTGAACATAGTTCACATACCCATGGGTCACGCACATACCTACGCTCCCATGGTCAGCTGACTTATTAACTCACAAATAAGTCATTCACAGTCCTTTGTCCTTAAGGTACCAGTCTAAATCTCCACGAAGGCACACAAGGATAAGAGGGTCCTTTTCCAAAAACTAACCTCCCGTGATAGAAAGTATGGTAGGTATGTCATACACATAAGAAACCCATACACTAGGCATTCACACAACCTAAGTAATCATATTACAATATAGGTATTCACACATTCCATATAGTAAGTCTCGTACGTAACAAGTTTATCCCGAACATCATACGTAATATATATTTAACTTAATAACTCTCTCGTCGTAACAATTTGAGTACCTAAACCTATCCCAAAAAGTTACTAAGTCTCCTATTAGTTTATAATGTTATATCACAAACTTAAAGTCCCTCCGTTACTTTTCTTATCCTTAGATCATCATTCATTCCCGTTATAGTTTCAATTCGAACGATTTCTAACCGTACCTCACTCGGTAGTCCCTCGTAAGAAATATCATTCAATTCCACATGGTAAACCATTTTTTCGGTCATCAACTAAGACCCTACTGACCTTAAATAAGTACCACAATATCAAATTAATCACCCTAAGGATCATCATCGGCCTTGGGATTTTTTTTAAACTTTAAGGGGAAACAATTACCAAAAATCAGGAGAGGTCAATCGATCGACAAAAAAGATCGATCGATCGACATTCTGGGATTGATCGATCGATCAAGGAGGTATTACGAATCTGCATAATTTTTTCTATGGGGTTCATCAAACTTAAACCTCAAATCCTCTACTATAATGTACCATACTCCCAAATATTTATTCCTAACATCATACCACCATAAATACATAATTTCTAACATTTTAAAATTATCAAATCCAAATGGGAAATCAGTTCTTGGATGAATTCACATAATTTTCATATAAATACCTAGTTCTCCTATTTTCCTCAAGAACACTATATAATTCATTACAATTTATAATTCTCTACCCATGAATCATAATTATGTGGCTGCTATTATCTCAAATATTAAACTACATGCAAGACCTACCCAGATTACGACTTCAATTCTTCAAATCCATTCAATTATCATTATTCAAGGTTATTCTCCAATTCTAACCTAACATGGATGATATATGCACTAAATTATTGAAAGTTAAATCACTTACCTCGTAATGAAGATTCTGAAGATTCTGATCCAATGAAGTAGACGGTATGAGATGATCCTTGCTTTTCGATCTATCCGATGGTGGTGACGGCGGTGCAAAAGCCTCTAAGTGGTGGTTGTAGCCATGGAAACCCTTGGAATTTCTCCCCTCTTCCTCTCTAACTATCATGATGCTTTTTGGTTGTGAAAAACCTAAGGGACTCAAGTGTTGGATGATAATTAAAACCTAAATTTCTTAGGTCACTATTCACCAAAAATAGGAATGACTAAAATACCCTCTTAGGTTTTCGGTTAGGCCTAAAAATGCCCCGGGACCCAAACTAAATCCCTGGCTATTATTTTCTGACTATCTCGACCCTTCTGGACACATTGGCACACTCAAATGATCATACGGATTCCATAGACATAGAATACTTGTAAATCCATTAAATTTGGTCCTGACACAATTGACACGCGTGTCCTAACTTAATTATCGAAACTGTCATATTTTCAACTCACGACAATTTTAATAAATTCAATAACCACATATTACCATAATCACTCAGTAATATTCAACATTATCATCATATTTAAGTATTAACTCTCGTCTCGCTAGTTATTTAAATCCGAATTAATTTCCAATTAATTATCCCAAATTAATTTAATTAATCCCATAATTAAAAGCAATTTCATTTAATTAATCTCATAATTAAAATCCATAAAATTACGGGGTGTTACATTGATGAGGAGGTAGGAGATATCAAGGTTGATCCCCTTTTGGATGCAGAAATTTATGAAGACATCCATTTTTAGTATAGCGGAGTGTTGTTAAGATCGGGGATGTATGCATTTCCCTATAATGCTTTGGATGATTTGGGAAGTAGCAAAGACGTGTGAGATATGTAGTTGAAAACGAGGAGAGTCCATAACATGTTCGTTACTTAAGAAGTCCATGGCCTCAACATGTTGTAAGTTGGGATCATTGATCCATATATGAGTGGGATAGAGAGTTATCCCCCCATCGAAAAGTTTTAAGACATCCTTGAGAATGGATTGGGACATAATAACTGGTTGAAAGTAAATGGAGGAGTTAACAATATCATTTCGGTGAAAAATTTGGCATAAAAAACTCAAGCGATGTCCGAAAAGATAATTTTTGATGTTTTAGGAATCTTAGCCATTTTTTAATGGGGAATAGATGTGTGAGCTAGCTCATTTCGTTGGATGTTGGTGGGGTGGATTCTTCCTTGTTCAATCGGGCAATGATCAAAATCCATATTAACATGTACTTCACCCTTTGATTTAGGAAGAAGATGATCATTGATATTAAGTTGTGGGGATTGAGCAATGGTATTTCTTGGTCTTCCTAGTTCCATGTTTGATGTTTTGAATTTTGGAAGAGGTAAATTTAAGAGGATGCAAAGATGTTTTAGAGCGTAAGGTTCGGATGAAGGAGAGTGGCTTAAATCACATATACGTATAGGGAATATGAGTTTTTTCGAATGAGGAATTGTTTAATTGTTTGAACACATAAATAGATTTGAGTGAGATAGGTTTAATCGACTAGATCTCTAGTTTATTCAACTAGAAGTGTCATAGTTTTTACCTTTTTGGGCTGATTTGATGTTTTCAAAGGTAGGGTCATGTGGGTAATGATAAATTTTCTTTATGGTCTATTTTTCAGGCATGACAGAGGAATTATATCGTAGGATCTTAAGAGTACTTTCATAGATGTGATAAGGAAAGATTCTTTGGATTTTCTTTGGTGTGATGATTACTTTAAAAGTAGAGTTAATGATTAGGATTCTTCTTGTAGTTTTAGTTTCTAGAGAAGATATATAGATTTTCTTCATCGAAGATTTCTAGAGAGATTATTTGTTTAGATATTTATTCCTAGTTGTTTGTCACATCTTTTTCCTTTTAAATTTATGCGTTCATAATGAATAAAACCATATAGATGATGATAATATCCTTTGGGATTATTTGAATTTTTAAAATGATTTTCTTTTTGAAGGATTTAATTGGTTTGTAATTTGATTTTGTTTGCATTTGCAAAATAGATAATTCCTTTGAACTTTAATAGGAAGAACCTTTTTTGTGGGGGAGTAATTAGGGTTTTGATTGAACAATTGATCTAGGTATGGTCTCTCGTTTTACACTTAATACAAAATATAATCTTTCTATGTGTTGATTTATTTGATAATTATCTTCACTTAATTTTTTGTTTGATCGAGTCAGTTTGACAAATTTTTAATTTTTTAGTGTTTGTTTGTTCATGGATCATCCTAAGTTTATTTTTTGTTCGTTCGAGTCATTCTGGCATATTTTTAATTTTATGAATTTTTTTATGTGATTTGATTTGGAGGTCAGACTTATACCGTCTTTACACGACCTATTTTGCAATTGTTCACTGATTGATTTCTAAGTATAACCACTTGATTTTTATTTATAAAAGGCATGTTTTAGATATTTCACTTCTTCTTTTAATTTTAGAATTTCATCATGTAATGATATGTCATGTGGAGCTTTGTTATCTTGATTTTTAATTTTATTTGAAAAATCTATGGTTTGTTGTTTGAGTTTTTAATTTTCCAAATTACATTCTTTGTTTTTTGATAGAATTGTTTTGTGAGCATTTTGCCTTTTCATAGGAATAGGTGCTATTTTTTAAATCTATTTATGTTACGTTGATAAAAATCGCGAAGATGATTATATGGTTTTTATGTCATTTTTGGAGAATTAGTCGATATCAGGAGCATCATAAGAGAAGTTGCTAACCATTTGAGAATGGTTGATCTTTTCTTTTTCTTTGATGATAGATGAAGAACAATATAATTTTCCATCATCTGTGAAGTCATTTTGGTGACAAGAAGAACATGATTCTTCACTAAAGATTTCATTCCTTGTGACATCTAAGGGTTTTAAAGTTTTATTCAATTTAGTATATTTTGATTATATAAAAAAAAATATTCTTCTTCTTCTTCTTCTTCTTCTTCTTCTTCTTCTTCTTCTTCACTTTTTAAATTTTGAGTTAACGACATCGGTGTTGGTATAATAGATATTGCATCCAGATTGGTTTCCTCTATAACAACTTTGTCTCTTGTGCAAAGCACTCCTTCCTCATCTTCAAATGTCTTGATAGTTGATGGAGCCTTTGGATGTGGATATTTTATCAAGACGTCTTTTGTGTTTTATTTTTTGATAACTAGACTTTTGCGTATGTGTCGTTGTTGAAAGCCAAGTTAGTCAAAACCTCAAATACCTACAAATATAACAATCTTAAGACTAGCGGTAAGTAAGGGTATCAATCCACTTTCAAGGTTGTAAAGCAAATGGAGCAAAATTGTAATTCATTTTTTATTTTCTTTTTGTTCTTTTCCACTTTTCTAATTTTTTTAGCTTTTTCAAATATTAAAACAATTGGGTGAGGTGATGATTTAAACTAAACTAACTAAATGTGAGATAAAAACAACTAACTAGAAAGTTACTAAAATGAAAAATAAAGTCTAAACTAAAAATAAGAGATAAAGTGAGCTAAATAATTGTGAGAACAATCAAGGAGTGAGATTACACCACAAATTTTAGCTATTCTAATTAATTAATTTAATTATTTGAATTATCCCAAATTAATATTAAAATTACAAACCAACTCTCGTTGCAAGTGTAATTATAATAGTAATCTTTTAGAAAATTAAGTTTAACACCCCACAACTCTAGAAAAATAGATCTACCCTCTTTTTAATTAATCACCCGCCAGGATCGATCGATTAAAATTCATGCAAATCTTAGAAAATAAATTTAGAGTTGAGATTCTAGTTATAATAACCCACTTAAGAAACCCCTATCTCTAGTTCGAATCTAAAATGGGTATTATAATTAGAATTTCTATTTTCTCTCGAAAATCATTTACCCTCTCTCGAGGCGTAAATTTAAAGGTGAGGGATCAAAATTAACATTCAAAGGGACTTTTCAAGTAATCAAACTAATTAAACTAAAATAACATCAAATAAGGGTCTTACCCCACCCCTTGAAAGGGGATTTAGCCTAATGTGATATTAAACATGGCAAATTAATAATCAAGGCTACTAAAATAAAATGTAAGGGAATAGAACAAGCAAACCAATCTCTTTGAGAAAGTTGAATTCTACTCTTCCAAATTAAAGTATACAATCCATCCAATTGAGCATCCAAATGATTTGAAATTAAAATATTCACTCAATTAAATCTCATACAATATTTAATCTCACAAGTATCTAACAAAAATAAAAAGAATAAAATAAAACTATTTACAAATAGTATTTTTCTCTACAATTCTCTCTCTAGAATTTTCATAGCTAAAAACTCTCCTCTGAATCTAAACTAAAAATTACAAAATAACATCAAAAAGGACAGTGGATGAATTCATAATGGACAATTAAATAATAAAAGAGATTTGCTAAAAATGCAAATCCTAAAGTTATAAGATTGTACATTAGAATTCACCCAAAGAAATAAATTCTAGATCATTAATTTATATTGAGATAATTGCTAAAAATGCAAAATCTCAACATAAATGAATGAGTTAGAATTTACCTCCCATAAGGGATAAATTTCACTACATCAATCTATTATGAATAATTGCTAAAAATGCAAAAATTAATAATAGAGGGGTGGGGTGAAATTTATCCTAGAGATAATTTTCACTAAACACCTCTATATTGAGGTATTTGCTAAAAATGCAAATTCTCAACATAGAGGGGTGGAGAGAATTTTATCACACTAAGCTTAAAACTAATTTTGAGATCCCCTTGAAATTGGCCAAAGTCTTCAATTTATATGGTGCACATGGACGCTAGGGGTATATTGCATAATTGACATAAGTGTGCATGGAAATGGTGAGAGGAGCATGTGGGTTGAGAGGATATAAAAATCTGATATGGGTGAGGGTATTTATGGGAAGTTGGGTTAGAATTGGTAGTTGGGGGTAAAATGGGTATAAGGGGTATAAGTTAGTTTATTAGGCACATGTGGGTTATTTGTTATTTTGGTCCTTGCTGGTTTATGTAGGTAGAAATCGTGACTTTGGAAAAATATGGATTTGTCTTGTTGTTGGGTTTGAATTGGATTTATGGTTGAAGAAAGGTTTGGGTTTTGGTTGGAGGGTGGATGGATGAAAGTGGGTCGAGGGGTCGAAGGTGGGTTGATGACGGCGGTGCTGTCAGGAGGGTCACGAATGGAGTAGGGGCAGCGCTGGGTTTAGCGCCGGCGGTTTCGACCGGGTTGGCGTCGACATAGGGGATCGCGAAGGGAGATAGAGGCCGAGGGTCGCGAAGATAGAGAGGGCGGTCTCGCCGCCGGTGGGTTGTATGGGATCGAGGGCAGGTGGTTTTGAAGTCCGACCGGAGAGGTGGTCGGAGGGGGGTAGGATATCGGAGCTCCGGGTTCGGGTTAGGACGCCGTCGCCACCGGCGACGGAGGTAGGGGGAAGGGGTCGCCGACTGTCGCAGGCGGAGAGATTTCGGCGGAGTGGGTGGTTGGTTGTAGGTTTAGGTTTGCTGCCATGGGAGTGGTGGGTTTGAGTTGGGTGTTGTTGGTTATGGAGGAGAGAGAGAATGTGGGTTGTTTTAGTGGGGAAGAAGAAGAAGAGGGGGGTTAGAGTGTGGTGAGGGTTTGTGTTAGTAGTATGAGGGTGAGGGTTGGTGTTGTATGTAGCGTGGTGTATAGAAGTAGGGTGTGTGTGTGTGTGTGTTTAATTTAGACCCTTAAAATAATAAAGACTCAACTAAAAATAAAAAATAAAACTACTATAACTAAAAATCTTAAAATTAAACTCCTACTCTAAAAATAAAATAAAGACTAAATAACAATAAAAAGAAAACTAAAAAGAAATAAAATTAAAAATAAAAAATAAAATCTAATAAAACTAAGCTAAGATCCTAAAAAGAAAAAAATGTAAAATCAAAATAAACTAATAAATAAATAAATCCTAAAAAATCTAATCCTAATAAAATAAGATAAAATAAAATAAAAACTAAAACTAAATCTAATAAACTAAAAATCAAAATAAAATTATACTAAATAAAAAGAAATATAAAAATAGAAAATAAATCCTAGAAATTCTAAATAAATCTAAAATAAATCCTAAAAATAAAAATGACTCAAACTAAAAATCTAAAAAATAATAAAAAGGGACAAATAAAACACACACATGGTTTGGGGTAGGTTTAGGGTAGGTTAAGGCTCGGGTAAGGGTTTAGATAAGTTTAGGGACAAGGTATTTAGTTATTTAGCTCCATTTTGCACACAATTACCTTGATTTAAGCGTTTGAACTCTGCAATGCACAATTAAGCCTGCATAATGAACAATTAAGCGCATAAGACCCATATTGTCGAGAATTAGTAACTAAAATACATCTATTCGGGGTATAAATTGTACAGTTTTGGGTGCTTATCATTTTTCCCGAGTATTCTTTTGTAATGATGTCCGAAATTTCAGTAGCTTCTTTGCAATGCGCTATTTTTCTTGAAGAAACATTATCTATAGAAGAGAATAATATTATCATAGTTTCAACACTTAATTCATTTTTCTTTTTAATACTTAATCTATCTAACTGGGCTGATTTCGTATTGCTAATTATTTTTCAAACCTTAAATTTAAGTGATTGAACAATATAAGTTGTTCTAGCTTTTCAAAGTTTAAAACATTCTCTTAAAAACATGGGTATGTCATTTCTTTTCAAAAAGATTTGGGATAGGCTCGCCATTATGTTTTTTATCTTTAGACTCAAAGTATACTTTTCAAAATAAGTATATATGAGATAGGATATGATACCAATTATTGGTTTTATGGAAAAATTTCAACTTTCTTAAATTCGTGTAAAGATTAATTGCAACATGATAGATAAATTCAATAGTAAGAAATTAATCAACGAAGTAGTTAAGAGAGAGATTAATGGAACTTTTTAAATTGAGTTTTTAACCTGGTTCATCCATTGCCTATGTCCATACTCAAGACGATAATCGAGAACTTCACTATCTCTAGTTCATCCAGTCAGAACTAAAATCCTTAGAAGGAATAACACCTTGGAACCCACATAAGAGACCAATGTATTTTAATATCTTGACTCCCTACAATAATGATACTACCGGTCGAGAAGATACAATGAAGTTAACCATGAGTAACAATAAAGAGATTCGTAACCAAAACGTAAAGAAAAATATTTATACTAAAAGATTGATGAAATGAGTTTACTTTCTCTCTGTAGAAACGAAAACAAACATGAATCACAACTATAATGCTCAAATGGGCTTTGGGTTAAAGATTTAGCACAAGTAGGTACTGGGCTTATAACTTCGCTAAAGAGTGACTAATGATGGTGATGAATCACATATGGGTTTTGGGAAAAACTTGGCTTCAATGGGGTTTATTAGTCAAAATTGGTTTGGGATTTGGTTTCCATCTCTTAGAGACCTTGGGATATTGACACAAGCTAGGATTAGAACTTTACCCAATGGGTTTGGTGTTGTATGCTTATGTTTTTGATGAATTAACCCAAGGTATCCTTTTATAGTCTTCAAATGAGAAACTAGAGGGTATTAAGGTAATAAATGGTTCACTTGAAATTAAAAGTTGAAAACTAGTCGTTGTGTGAAAATGAGTTTTTAAATATTTTTAGTCGACTAAAAGATTGATCTAGTCGACTAAACCTTTCTGGATTTGAATTAGCTTATTTAATGAGATATGAGGAAATGTTTAGTTGGCTATAAGTGGACTTTTAATTGAGTAAAAAAAGTTCTAGTCTACTTGAACCCCTAAATTTAGGCTTCAAGAGGTTGGATTCTGGGTTATTCATATGGGTAGGTTTAGGATAGTGTTGGGTAGGTTTAAATGAGGAGTTTTTTTATCATATACAAGGTCAATCAAGTTTCTTTACCTTTATACAAAAGTTCCTAAACTACATAAAAAAATTGAGCAATGATATTCTGGTTCTTTCAACTTTCTTCTGACTTGGTTAAGTCATAAAATGTTGTTTTGTGGTATGTTTTGAGAGCATGTATGCTGGAGATTGATCTTCATGGGACATGTGATGTTAAGATGGTCATGATCTTTGTTGGATGTTTGCTTTGTGTGTTTTGATGATGAATGTATGGTTGATCTTGAACTTTCTTGATGTTGATAGATGAACTTGCTAGAGTTTGATGGATGTTTTGAATCTGCATGGTATTGTATGGGATATTCATTATATTGCCTAGGCATTTTAGTATGGTTGCATGGATGGCATATTCATTGTAACATACCTCATAATGCATCGAGTGCTTGTTTTAATCTCAAGTAAATTAGAGAGAAGATAATGAAGTGTGGTCTTTTATTAATTGTGTTGTCATCATACAAAATTCTTTTATTTGAAATATATTTGGTTTCATAAAGTTTATTCAGGAAACCTCATAGAAGGTGTCACTTAGAAGGGACATGATGATAACTTTTCACTTAGTAGGGACATGATGAGGACTATCCAAAGTTGATAGAATAGTTATGCTGATAGGGGGAATAGATATCTAGAGTTCAAAGTTAGAGATCAAGTTTTATTTAAAGTTTTTCCCACGAATGGACTGACATGGCTTGAGAAGAAGGGAAGTTGGGCCCCCGATATGAGCGACGTTTCATTATTCTTGATTGAGTAGGACTAGTTGCGTGTCATCTTGCATGATGTGTTCCATAACTCTATGTTGCGTAGAGACCATTTACTATTTTGGATTGTAGGTAGTAGATTCTTTGCTCCAAGTTTATTCCATTGGTGTGTTTAGTGGGGGTACTGTAAGGGAAAATTTCAAAATGTGTCAAATTTGTAAAAAATTTATCGTAAATTTTTAATACTAGCTTTATTTCATTTGGACAAAACTATTTGACTCATAGTTTATGATTGTGTTCAGTTTGTTCTTCAAGCCTATGCTGCATTTTGAAGACCGTATCGGACAAGTTAAAGCGACATCACATATATGTCAATTTTTGTGTCGAGTTTCTTCTTCATTTATGGGATCTTAAGAAAGGTATGAATATATATTATATTTGATCCCTAAATTTTAAGTTTGGGTTCCTTTGTTTCTAAAATTAAATGAGACAATTTTTCAAAAAAGATTTTTAAAAGAAAATATATTTGTTTTTTAATTTCATTCAAACGAATTTCATGTGTCGTTCAAATGAGTTTAATAGTTTCGTTTGAACAAATTTATTTTTCATTCCAGTAAGTTTAGAGGTTTCTTTCAAATGAGCTTCATTCGACCTTTAATTGAAATTTTTCTGCTTGGTAGAAAGTAATCGTGGGAAGTTTGCTCGATCCTCGCTCAAACTAGATTCATGGTCCCGTTCGAACATCTTTGTTATTCGTTTGAATGACGTATCTAATCTCGTTCGAATGTTACTAAGTTTTGTTCGAATGATACACCTCATAATGAGTGTGACGCGACTAAGAATGTGTCTCAGAAGTGCATACTTTCTAGGCTCATGTGCAAGCCTGTCACTCAAGTAATAATCCGATAAGTCGGGTATTGATCCTCAGGGAAATAGGACAACAGGATTGTAACGACGTTGGATAGACGAAGAAATCCTAACTCTGACTCTAAAAAAGAAAGGAAAGATGATTGGTTTTGGGAACTGGATACAACTAAATGAAATTTGGAAAATCATTAACTAATGAACTAAATTACGAATGAAATGCTACTATTCTAAATTACCTAAAATACTGATGATGAATGACTTAAAATTTAAACTGTACGATGAAGAAAACAGGACGGGAATACAATCCCTCAACCCTAGTGTATTGCTGGTATAAAACTAATTGTAAATTTAAATGATCAATTAGACCCAAAATTTAGTACTCCCAATCATTACGTATATGGGGTTCAAGCCCGCACCATACTTAATCAGAGGACCAGTAAATCGGTACATGCGATTGCGACACTCACATTGCATTCTAAAGGATCTTAGTTACCCGAAAGCAAATGAGATTCAAAGATCTACAATGGTTGTGTTGCTACGCAATACGGTCGTAGTCAAATCATTAAATTTAGAGGACTAATTTTATACACATGCAACTACCACATCAGGTTGAGTTCATGTGTCCCGACCTTTAAAAATCTAGCCTAACATGATGAAACTAGTGAAAATGATTTTTGAATTGTAGGAAATCATGATTAAACTAAGGAATAATTGAAGAATGATGTAGAAGGAAGATTAGACCGAGGAAATTAATTAACTAACTTACCAAAGCACTAAAATCATCAACTAAAATTACTTGTAATCACATAAATCTGAACAATCTTCAATCTTAGAATTAAAATTGCAATCAATCTTCAAACTAGGGTTTCTAACTCAAAAGGAAAAATTAGATAAATTCTCCATGATTAAAATGATAATAAATCGGATTTAAATACCTTACAAGACTTCAAGAGTTTTATCTTGACCAGGACGCTCCATTGGAGGAAGAGTATGAAAACAAAACTTCGATAGTCGGACCGGTCCGGTCCTCCTTCGGTTCGATCTGGCTGGAATCCGGATCGATTCGTTTATATCTTGGCCGGATCGATCTGGTATGGATCAGTTCATTTCTTTTCTCTCAAATTCGATCTGTCTTCGGTCTGGTGTTCAATGGAAGTTTGCATTTCGGATCGGTCCGATTATTCTTTAACTTTTTCTTCCATCTTTGACTGCTCATAACTTTCACACCGGGGCTCCGATTGAGGTGCCGTTTCTTCCTATGCACTCGTAAACTTGATATCTTCAACTCTTATTTAGATTCCTCATCCGAATTCTAGCAAAAATTACAACTTTTCCCTTTTGACTTTCCTTCGTTTCTTTTCTTGCTTCTTCGAGTTTCTTTCTTTCATTATTGACATCAAATACATGTAAAATCAGTACGAAATACCAGAAACTGGGCGTACTCGTTAGAATAAGTCAGTAGAAAGATCATGAAGTAAAATCAAATCAATTACGTTGTTCGAGGTGCTAAAAGTAACTAAATTAAAAAGGATAAATTTGGAAGAATTTATGCCTAATCAGAGTGCCACCATTTTTTTTGTGAAATCTATAAAAAAATGTTTGGTACAATAATTTTCAAGAGAGGGTTTGTGAAAATAATTTTATATGAAAAAAATGGAGCGTCCTAAACCCTATTTTACACCCTTAGTTTCAGATACAAGAATCTATATGATATATTAGTTTGATATCTCATGTTTGAGCACCAAGATCAGGTTTACTCTTCATTAGCATTGACTATGTTTCGTGCGATGGATTCCGTGTTTCGTTCCGATGACGGTTGACTAGAAAAAAATAAGAAGATCAGTGGACACCAAGATATAGGAGGCACCTCTGTCGTGAAGGCCATTGGAAGGCGTCGAGTGATGGCTATGAAGAAGGTTTAATTATCGAAGAGTTCATCAAGTCTTGAAGGTGTCGAGTCTTTTAAGTAAGTTAAATTCATCCTTGTATGATACCTGTATTATAGTGGATTTACATGGCTAGGACGTCCGAGTTTTTTTTATTGTGGTTTTTCCTCGTACATCATGTTGTTGTGGTTGATTCTTATTTTAATCTTTCTACTCACCTAGATGCATGTTTTAGGCAAGATAAAACTGGTTGAGTTTATACAACGCATGTGTAATTTGTGCTATATGAAAATCGAATTAATTTCTCACTCGATTAATTAATTGGAAAATAAAAATTTGTGTTTGATAATCCATTTTCCCTAATTAGCACTTGGCATGTCTTTTAAAATTGTATGAGAGCGGCTTATACTACTTTATTTTATCTTATCCCTATTTAGTGCATAATATGGTTTTAGATATATTTTAACCGTGAGGGAAGTTCCATTACCTAGTCTCCAATGTTTTATGGATCGAACTATCCCTATTAAAAGATGCTTATAAGATTTTCCATAAAATATATTAACAAGAGCATCTGGAACCCCATAGACCAAGGGTGTACTCCTCCCACTAAAGGTTGTTTACCAAAAGCGTATTCCCTTTGGACAATGATAAAAAAAATGCCTCGACATTTAATTCCAAGGGCGTAAACGCTATTTTTTACGCTGTCACCGCTAAAGAATTTAGGAGAATTTTGATATGTGAGAGTGTGAAATAAGCTTGTGAAATTTTTAAATCCACACATAAGGCACTGATACGGACAGGGTTTCTAAATTACAATATTTGACAACTAAATTTGTAACGATAAAAATTACAAAGCATGAGTCTTTTGATGAATTTTATGCCAAGTTCTCAAATATTGTTAACTCCTCATTTAACTTAGGTGAGACTATCCTCATACCGAGAGTTGTTAGAAAAATCTTAAGGTCATTGATTAAAAGATTGAATGCCAAGGTCACAGTCCTAGATTCTCTTGATGGTGTCGATACTATGCGAATCCAAGAACTTGTATGTGTTCAAAACCTATGAGATGAACATGTGGCCTCTTGGAAAGAAATATGAAAAGAAAGAAAAGAGTTTATCTTTGAAAGCTAGAAAGGAGGATGTGTCGAATTCTGAGAGTGATGGTGATTTAGATCCCGAAGAGATTTCTAGGTTTGCTAGGAATTTCACAAACTTTATTAAGCTTAAAAAAGATAAGAATTTTGGAAAGAAATCCAAGAACTTTAATTATGACTGTGAGAGTAAGAAAATAAATATTCCTAAGAACATGGAAGATGGGGATACATGTTATGAATTCCAAGGGTTTAGGCATCTTGGGAGTGAGTTTTCCACTAGACTAAGGAATGAAGCTAAGAAGCCTAAAACGTACAACATGACCCTTAGTGATATTGAGTTTAAAGAGGAACCTAAATCCACTATGGAGCGTAACTTCACCGCTTTTATGTCTATTCATGTGAGTTTAAATTAAAAGTCTTTCAACGTTAAATATACTCATATGCATGATAGTTTTGAGGTCCGATCTTATGATTCCTAATCTAGTGATGAGGAAGAAGATGAGATGAGTGAAGAAGAGGAGAGTAATCTTCTAGTTGACTTCTGTGAGTTATATACCGAGTCATTAAAGTTAAAAAAAGGACAACTTGAAGTTATAAGGTAAGTTAAAGAAACATGCCATAGGAAATAATGATGCTTTATTGATTGAGGATTTTTGGGCACACAAGAAGACTCTAAGGGGGAAGCTCGAATATGTTAAGAAAGAGAAAGATAGCCTTCGTGGATATTTTGAAAATTTGAAGAAGGAGTTTCTAAAGTTTAATGAGTCTAAGGTTTTAGTTCAGTCTGTGATTACAGAGTTAGAATTCGAGCCATGTCAAATTTTATTTGGAATTTATGTCGAAGAAGTTGGATAAGATTTTAGGCACCGTCCAAATAAAACATGACAGGGTTGGAATTGACTTTCATGATCACAATGCTTTCACTCATAAAGCCAAGACGCAAATTTTGAGAGAGTCAACCATTGTGAAGTACATTAGAAAAGGTCAACCTAAAGGTAACATTCCTCGTGTCTACACTGTAATACCCCGTATTTTTATGCTCTATTAAATTGGGGATTTATTAAATTTAATGTGAGTTAAAAATCCGAAAATTAATTATGTTATAATTATTAACGTGACGAGAGTTAGTAATTATGGAAAATTTGTTGAATATTACTAATGAGCAAAGTAATATATAATATTGGTTCTATTAAATGTCACGAGTGAATAAAATGACAATTATGGAAATTTAAGTCGGGACGCGCCTGTGTCGCGTCGGGAATAAATGTTGATTAATAAAAGTGAATATTTTATAAGTCATTCGTATGGTCATTTTGAGTGCGCCAACGTGTCCGGAAGGGTCGAGATAGTAAGAAAAGTGTACCCGGGGATTTAGTTTGGGTCTCGGGGCATTTTTAGGCCTAATTAGTACCCCGGGAGGGCGTTTTGGACATTTCACAATTATTGGTAATTAAACCCACGAAAATCAGTAATCTATATCAGCCATTTAGGTTAGTCAGCTAGGGTTAGAAAACTCAAACACAAGAACGGCCATAGGAGAGGAAGGAGAGATCTCTCAAGGCAAATTCAAGGCCCAAAATCCATCCGTTTGCACCGCCACCACCGCCAACGCATAGATCGCGCGACGGGGAACGCAACCACACCAAAATCATCTGCAAATCAGAATACCAAAAATCCCAGGCAAGTGTTTATCTTGCTTATTTCGTTGATGCATCTTTCATATTAGTGTAGGAATGATTAGGATGAGTTTTATGGAAGAAAACCTAAGATTTGAGATAGGAATCGCATGTAGTTATGGTTTAAATGATAATTATGGAAACCCTTGCCATGTAGAGGAATTTACCCACGAAATTATGATGTTTATAAGAAGAAAATTCTGGAAAAGATGGATTAGAACCATGTTAATGAAATTTTAGGGTTCTTGAAGTTTTATATGAATTTGGGGCTTGTTAATCCATGTTTAATAGTAGAAATCTACATGCTTTACGTAGGAAATGTATAATATCATGTTAGGATGTTAGTAGTATAAATTTTGAGACGTTTGGGATTGTAAAATATGGATTTGGTGTAAGTTAGAAGATGAAACCCGTAACTGCAATTCTGCAGATTTCGCAGACATGCTTGATCGATCGATCGAGCCTAGAGCTTCGATCGATCGAAGGTTAGATCGATCGAGCCCCAGACCTCGATTGAGCGACCCCTCCTGGCAGACTCATGTTTCCCCTTATTAATTAGTTGAAAGTCAATTTAATGTGAAATAATTCTTGGGCATCCTTAATAAAATGTTTTAGGAGATATGGAGGACCAGTAGGACATATGAATAATTTTGGGATTCTTAATATGAGATGAGAATCGTACTTGTGGGATAATTACTTAAGGGTTGATGAATTTATGAATTAACGGGAGAGTTGCGTAAGAGAGTTACGTTGGAACATAGAAAGGACCCTTACTGAATTTTATACTTGGGAGGACAGAGTCCATGCATGTTACGTATTCAGATGAGAAAACCCTTCGAGTTAAAGTTAGAAACGAACTCTTATACGTAATACTAATAATGTGAAAATTAAGGATAAATGTTGTAATTATGGGTGATGAGAGGAACCTATATTAATATGATAAAAGTGGTATATTTATATGATTGTGTATGGATATATTATATACATGTGAAAACCATGCCCGCGCTACTTGCTATCCCTGAGGTTACCGCGCTGGGACGATCTTATCCTATGTTGCCTTATGGGTGATATTGATTCGTACCCTTGGAGATAGATATCCTTGGTACAGGCTATCGAATCGATAGTTCAGACGGTCCTAAGAGACGTGAGGGTATGTACTGACCTCTTAGAGACTTGGAATCTATGCTTCGCCTCAATCTTGTTTGTGTTTATATGTTGATACAGTTCGAGAGTGATTCCGATCTTGTATTTCCCTTAGTGTGATCGATACGGGGATTGGATAGTAGAGTATGCCCGCACCATAGTTTTATTTGGGGTGCTGATATAATATATATATTATATGAGTAGTTAATATATATATATGAAATTCTGAAATCTGGAACTGCCTACTGTGATTTGATATGTAGGACATGGTTGATGACTCAAATTGTAAATACTTTTTTTGAGAAAGTATAATATGACACTGGAAAACTTTATTGATTTATAAAGTTAAAATGAGAACTTTGATTACTAATTGAAATATTCTTTTCAAATAATGGAATCGTTAAATTTTGAATCCTGCGAATAATCTAAGATAAGTTAAACTATTGGGAAAGGATAGCGTGATATATGATGAGTTGGACCACTGGGAAGGTTAATGCGATAGGTGTGCACATTAGAAGAGAGGTGAGAATTTCTCAAGAGAGTGTCGCACTAATATGTTGTTGCATTGGCCTGTATCAATTTAAATACTTGATAAACAATTTCTAAATCATATACACTATTGGGGTCTGACCCGTTTTTCTCTTTTCCTCTCTCTCTCTTGTATATATATGTATATATTACAGGTACCCAGCCACAGGGGCGTCTTGCTTAGGATCCCTTGAAAGGAACGTGCTACAGCTTAGGTGGGAGTTGCAGGCCACTTGCTTAGATGATTTCATTTACTTGATTCCACTCCTATGATTCTCAGTTATTGGGGCATGTGTCGCCCTTTCCACTATTTATCTGTTCTGTTGGGACATTTGTATTTCAGTTATTTCTAGTACTGTTACTTTGGGATTTATTCAGTATGTATGTTTTACATTTAGTTTTAAATGTTGGGATTTTGGATGTTGAATGTTTAAAGTAATTGGATTATGTTCCAGGATAATTGTTGTATGTTTCTTACTTATTGAAAATGTGGTTAATAATTAAATAAATAAGTTTTTCTTTAAAAATACAATTTGGTTAAAAAGGTTAAAAATGGTTTTGACACTTAGCTTAATTAATTAGGGTGTTAATTTGGAAAAGTTATTTTTACGACAGTGATGCTAAGAATGAACCAATTGTTCACCTTGATTTTAATTCAATAAAGGTGTGATCGCCCGGTATTTAATTAGGCGGGGTGTCACAGGTGGTATCAGATCATCAGGTTCTAGTGTCCTTTAGGATCTGTGCGGCTTATTATGCTTTCAGCGTTGCTTTCTTTGATATAGAGCCCTATTTTTTTAGGATTGTTGTATTCTTTCTTTCAAGTTTACGTCTTTAGCTATTTGAGATTTGTTAATGACTGTAGACTAATAAACTTCTTCACATTTCAGATGCCTCCGAGACGTGCACCGAAGGATAGGCGTGCCCAGGCCGAGCAGCCAGCAACTCCGACACAAGGCACTATGAATGCTAATGAAGTAGCCGCCATTGTTGCTCAGGCGGTGAATGCCGCGCTAGCGGTGACTCAGCAGGCTCCACCCCAGATTCAGGCAGTAGCGCCAGTACCAGCACAGCTTCCATCTGCATGGGAGAGGGTTAGGGATGCTTTTCAGAAGGCGCATCCCCCTGAGTTCTCTGGTAGCTCAGATATCGTCACAGTCAGCCAATGGAAGAAAGACATCCAGTGGTATCTTCGTATGTATGAGTGCACCGACGTGAAAAAATAGTTGTTGGCTTCCTTTAAGCTGGTGGGGGCCGCTTTGCAGTGGTGGGAGTCCACTACCATCTTGGAGGAGAGGGACACGATCCCTATTCAGTCGTTCTGGGAGCGGTTTGACCGCAAGTATTTTCCACTCGCCGTGCAGACTGAGATGAGGAAGAAATTACTGAACTTGAAGCAGGAGAATTCTACCGTAGATGAGTATGAGGAGGAGTTCAAGAGACTTCTCACCATCGTGCCAGATGAGGCACCCACTGAGAGCAAGAAGATTTTGTTGTTTGTAGATAGGTTATCTTGGAGGATCCGTCAGCACCTTATAGGGAATCTATCTCTGAGTACTTTCACTGATGTACTCAATGCTGCGTTACTACATTGCCAGGATCACCGCTTCCATCTCTAGGGAAGCAAGAGAGCAGTAGAGTCCATCCAGCAGGGCAGGACCGGGGGTAGTAGTGCTAGTGAGGCACCATCTCATGGACAGACTCGTCAGCACGAGCAGAGTTCCCATCAGGGGGACCCTGCTAAGTGATTCCGTTCAGGTGATTCCAGGTAGGGATTCGGGGGTTTTAGGAAGGGCCATCATGGCCAGCCTAATCAGCAGGGCCAACAAGGCCAACACCGACAGCAGGGTCAGCAACAGGGCCAACAGGGCCAGTGGCGTGGAGGTAACGGCCAGCAGGGCCGTGGTCAGCAGGGACAGAAGGGAGGTAACTTCAGAGGCCGATGTTTTGGGTGCGGTAAACATGGCCATAGGCGCCAAGATTGTCCAGAGGGAGAGAGGGCCCCACAGCAGCAGGGAGTCCGTAATGAGCCACAGAGACCACTTTTTCCGGCTTCCCTCCCAGCTCCAGCCCAGGTGCCAGCCCTACCAGCCGTTCTAGCAGCTCCAGTGCAGCAGGGGCAGTTACAGTAGGGACGTGTCTATATCATTCACCAGGCAGCAGCTCCACAGGCACCACCCGCGATTGAGGGTATGTTTCCTATCCATGGTACTATGGGTCGGGTTTTTCTTGATACTGGGGTGACTCATTGTTTTATAGCTACGCATTTTGCGAAGGCCTTAGGGTTGTTAGCCACAGCAGAGAGCACAGTGACATGTGTAGACTCACCACTGGGGAGTGGGTCGCTTATCTTTTTTATATGCCGAGGAGTGGGGGTAGAGATTGGTAGTTTGATATTACCTGCAGACATGTTAGTCTTAGATATGCATGAGCATGATGTTATTATCGGTATGGATTGGCTCGCAGCTTATAGAGCCATGATTGATTGCTTCGGTGGGAGCATTGTTTTTGCCATTCCGGGGCAAGAGATGTTTGTAGTGGCGATGCCTCGCCCAGAGGGAGGTTCGACCGCTCATTTGTATTATATAGAGGAGGATACCTCTAAGGAGGTTGTGATTCCTTTAGACTCAATCCCAGTCGTTCGTGAGTATTCCGATGTATTCCAGGAGATACCAGGCCTACCCCCCAGTCGAGAGATAGACTTTGTCATAGATTTATTGCCAGATACGAGACCTATAGCACGCGCTCCATACCGTATGGCTCCGGTAGAGATGCTAGAGTTACGAGATCAGATAGATCAGTTGTTAGGTCAGGGCTTCATTCGCAAGAGTACCTCACCTTGGGGCGCTCCGGTTCTGTTTGTGAAGAAGAGAGATGGTTCAATGAGGTTGCGTGTGGACTGCCGGGAGTTGAACAAGGTCACGATAAAAAATAAGTATCCGTTGCCTCGAATCGATGATCTGTTCGACCAGCTGAGGGGAGCAACTTTCTTTTCGAAGATAGATCTGAGGTCAGGGTACCATCAGCTACGTATTAGAGAGTAGGATGTTTCAAAGACTGCCTTCTTGACGAGATATGGGTCTTACGAGTTCGGAGTAATGCCATTTGGTCTCACAAATGCTCCAGCCGTATTCATGGACTTAATGAACCGAGTATTCAGAGAGTTCTTGGATCAGTTTGTCATTGTCTTTATAGATGACATTTTGATATATTCACACTCTGAGGAGGAGCACACCGAGCATTTGAGGCAAGTTCTTCAGACTCTACGAGAGCATCAGTTGTATGCTAAGTACGAGAAGTGTGGATTCTGGTTGCGAGAAGTACAGTTCTTGGGCCATGTTGTTTCTGAGTAGGGGATTGCAGTTGACCCGAGTAAAGTGTCAGCGGTGAGGGAATGGGGACAGCCCACGACACCGACGGAAGTGCGTAGTTTCTTGGGGTTAGCCGAACACTACAGGAGATTCATTCGGGGATTCTCCAAAATAGCGGGTCCATTGACGAATCTGACTCGCAAGGGGGTACCATATGTTTGGGATGACGCTTGCCAGTTGGCTTTTGACGAGCTGAAAGACAAGCTTACTTCAGCGCCAGTCCTTGCTTTACCGAAGCTGGGTGCGGAGTACCTGGTTTACACCGATGCCTCTTTACGGGGACTTGGGGGAGTACTTCAGCAGGAGGAGAAGGCTATAGCTTTTGCCTCCCGCAAGCTTAAGCCGCATGAGAAGAATTACCCCACCCACGACCTGGAGTTAGCAGCGATCGTTTTTGCATTGAGGATATGGAGGCACTACTTATTGTGGGAGAAGTTCCGATTGTTCACAGACCACAAGTCACTGCAGTACCTATTCACTCAGCGAGAGCTGAATATGCGTCAGCGCAGATGGTTAGAGTTTGTGAAGGACTATCAGTTCGACATACAGTATCATCCGGGGAAGGCCAACGTAGTTGCTGATGCGTTGAGCCGTAGATCGGTAGACGAGGTAGCGGACGCCTAGAAAGAAAAGTGGAAGGATCTAGGCCACCAAGACGCAGTAGCCCGTTCCTTCATATCTGTTATGACAGTCACACCCGAGATTGTTATGAGGGTAATACAGGCCCAAACCACATACCCGTTTTTCCCGGAGCAGATTGTACGACTTTTAGCTGAGGGTACTGAGTCCTACTCTGTTAGTTCTGATGGGGGTTTGAGGTTTAATGGGAGATTGGTGGTTCCAGAAGGAGCAGAATTACGTCATGCAGTGATGACCCAGTATCACGGGTCCCGATTTACAGTACATCCTGGAGGAGATAAGATGTACCAGGATATGAGGAGGCAATACTGGTGGAGTGGGATGAAGAAGGACATTGCTGAGTTCGTGTCCAAGTGTTCTACCTGCCAGCTGGTAAAGGTGGACTATCAGAAACCGTCAGGATTTCTTCAGCCATTGGAAGTACCCGCGTGGAAGTAGGAGAGTATTTCCATGGATTTTATTACTGGGTTGCCTACATCACAGCGGGGCCACGATTCTATTTGGGTGATTGTAGACCTTTGACCAAAGTGGCTCATTTTCTGCTAGGGGTGTGCAAAAAAACCGATCAAACCGACAAAACCGAGCCGAACCGAAAATTTTCGGGCCGGGTTTTTTTAAGGGTCGGTTCGGTTCGGTTTGATCAGGTATAAAACCGACAGGGTCGGTTCGGTTATCGGTTTTGGCATAAAAAACCCGATTTTGAACCGAACCGAACCGAATTAATTTTTATACTTTTTAATTTTATATTTTATATTATATTTATATTAGTGTTGGCATATTATATTATATTTTTTAATTTTATATTTATATTAGGTATTAAAAAAAATATTTTTTATTAAAATAAATGAAAAAATCGAACCGGCCCTGTAAAAAACCGACCCTGTCAAAAACCGACGGGTAAACCGAACCGGCCCTGTCAAAAACCGACCCTGTTCGGTTCGGTTCGGTTCGGTTTTTCACCAAATTCGGTTCGGTTCGGTTTTTCTCCTCCCAAAACCGACATGGTCGGTTCGGCTCAAAAAACCCGCCCAAAACCGAACCGACCGACCCGTGAACACCCCTATTTTCTGCTGGTGCGGACAGACTATACCACGAGTCAGTATGTTCAGTTGTTCATTGCTGAGGTTGTCAGATTACATGGGGTGTGTAACACCCCGCCTAATTAAATACCGGGTGACCAGTCCCATACCAAATTAAAACAGAATATACAGTTGGCTCATTCTTAGCATCACTGTCGAAAACATTTACAACTCACCCAATACTCAAATAAGCTGGTGTTAAAAACTTTCTAAATTTAAATTTCAACAAAACCATTTTTAGTTTAAGAATAACACAACACATTTTATTCTACAACACTGATAACACAATAAATAACACAAAAGAATTTAAATGCAACTGGAATAAACATTCCCAAATAATATAAATCCATTACAGTAATCCCATCAATAACAACTGTATTAAAAAGACCCCATTACAATAGTATTTAACCTCGATAAAAAAGATAACTAAAATCCTTTGGGCGACATGCCCTAAATAAGAATACTGTGAATCAAAAAGATGATAAGCGTCTAAGCAAAACTTCCATAGCTCCATAGCTCATCACAATCAACTATGGTTGGCGTCCCTGTTGCTGGACACCTGATATATAGATACAATAGAAGAGAAAATATGCAAGGAAACGGGTCAGAGCCCGAATGTGTAGATTATTTTTAAAACAACAAATATTTAACAAGTGCAATAAAGCATTTATTATATACATGTTAGATCCAACTCTCACTTTCTATTCTCACCTCTCAACTAGAGTGCACACTTGACGTTTCCTATTAACCTCCTAGTTAATGGTTCCTCTTTTCTAGTCTCCATATTATAATTCCATTCCCATATCATAATCCCCGTATGTCCCATACCATACGTCACATTATTATTCATTTACATTTCTCCTTTATATGATTAGTTTCTCATTAACATGAATCATTACTCATTAATATGAATCGTTTCTCATTAACATGAGTTAAGCTTTTCAATTCTATAAGCATAAACATTCATTAACTTAATTCCATTATCTTTCTCTATTCACCGTTATCTACAATTATCACCGTAGATAGATTTAACCACAATATATCCATTCAATCATTTAATCCATTATATATATATATTCATATATAATACGGCACCCCGAGTCACAGCTGCGGTGCAATGCATTACTCTGCTATCATGTCCCATCATCGCAGGTGGCCGAATAGGGGACTAAAGGTTCGGTAAGATTCCACGAACCACAAACAACAACAAACAAATTGGAGGCGAACATAGCTCTCGTATCCATGGGTCACGCACATACCTACGTTCCCACAGTCAGCGGACTCATCAACTCCCCGATAAGTCTTTCATAGACCTATGTTCTCGAGCGACAAATCAAAGATCCCATGGATTCATCAGGATATGACTGCCCTTACGCCCAAACCTCCCACCGATAGCAAGTAAGCTAGGTATGTCATACACATAAATCATCAATCAATCAAATAGGTATTATCATACCTATAATATAATATCAATAAGGTAATTATCACTACCCTAAGATATCTCCCATATGTAGTATTATATCTCTTTTAAATTCCACGTATTAAAATATCATATCTTTACTTCATAATTTAATTATCCTCGCATCCTATAACATCTCTCCACTCCCGACGTCGTTAAGGTTCATGCGCGGAGCGTCTCGCAAAGATAAATCCAAACAAGGAACCCCTCCAATACACTAATACTTAACTTTGTCGATCGAGGAGGTCCGAAAACATCAACTATGCGATCGGGATAACCTCATACCCTCTTTCAACCAAATGTGTTCTAAACTCCTATCTCACAAGATTCAAATAGGATTTTCCTCATCTTATATTCAGTAAGAAGTCACTAATATCCTACTGGTCCATAACATTATTTCTCCCGAACTACTACGAGTTTAGTTCTCCTTTTAATTAAGGTTAAAACCGATAGTTTCAAATCTCTTATAAACACATATTCTTTCACTTAGGATTAAACCCTCTTGTAAACTTAAGGATACCCAGGTGTTATATTAAATAACCCCTACTGGTCCTATCTTAAATCCTCATACATCCCCATTTGGAATTTAACAACTGAATCTAGCAACCGAAATTCCATTCAATATAATTTTCATCATTTAAATCACTCGAATCCAAATCAAATTAATTCAAATCTTATCAAGGGTTTACTGATATTTTCTAGGTCCCATAATATCCAAATAATAATCACCAAAGATCCACAAAAGGTTTGAGATAAGAATCAACATTTAAAAAGAAACAACTTTACATAATCTGGGGAGGTCGATCGATCGAAGGTAGGGGTCGATCGATCGATCCCTCAGGTCCAAGCCTGGTTTTTCTGCGTTTCAGCAACTACGGGTTTCACCATTTTTACTCATTCAAACCTTCATATTAACCTACAAAATGAGTTATAATTATTACTACATGATATGTCAACATATATGAACGATTTCCAGTACTCTAAACATCTTAGGATCATCAAGGGATTGGATTAAAAAGCATGTTTATCTCCTTATTTCCAGAAAATTATCATCATATCATCTTCAAGAACACATCAATGGTTTTCATAATTTCTTCAACAGATTCATGACTATTTCGTGGATTATTATCATCCTAAAACATGAGTTAAATTCCTATATCATTTCAGTTTTCCAGAACTCCATTTAATACTCCATTATTTCTTCCAAACATGAATAATCTTCTATTTTCATACTATTCTAACATGGACAATATACGAACTTAAATTGCCATTATCAAACACTTGCCTTTACTGTAGGTCTGATCCTTTGGTGTAGTATATCTCAGTTGGTTGTCCCTTCTCCGGTCAAACTCCGGTGGTGGTTGGTGGTGGTGAACCTTGGTTCTTGTTCTTCTCCTTCCCAAGTGGCTTTTCCCTTCCCAAGCACTCTTACACTCTCTCTAGGAAGATGGCTTCTCTAATTTGTGAAGAGGAGATGAATAACCCCCATACACTTAATCTACCAATACTTATAATAGTACCAAATCCGAAATCACTATTCATCCCCCCTAGAAAAATGACCAAAATGCCCTTTCGGGTTATCTATTCATTTCCAAATGACCCGAGACTCAAAATTAACATCCAAATAGACTTTTATGACTATTTCGAACCTTCCGGACGCAACTACACAGTCGAAATGACTATAAGGTCGATAGAAAATAAATTTCCTTTTTAATTTAATAAACTAGTCCCGACACGTCCCCTACCGCGTCTGACTAAAAATATAAATTACCGAATTTATATCATACAGTCATATCAATGACATCACATTCATATATTACCTAAATATCTTTAAGTAATATTCAGAATCATCCATTTTAATATCCACCGTCCGGATCAATCCGGAATGAATTAATTAATAATAAAATCCAATTAATCCATTAATTGAAAATATAACCCATTTTAAAAGTCATTTAAAATTACGAGGTATTACATACTTCCCCCCTTATAACAGAATTTCATCCCGAAATTCAGGAATATAAGTCATACCGGTAAGGTCAACTCCGAGTATAAATCTCACATCGCAAGAAATCCAAGATGTACCGCCCATACAGTACATTAACAAAATCCCTATCGATGTTATACGCCAAGCCTCACCATATAGTTTCAACTGAATCACATTTAGACTTTACCTAATCTTCCCTATACCGTCCTCGTGACAAACTTTGGGAAAAATGATCCTCTCGTAGTGAACAAATAAATCCTGAAGTCACAATTACTTACCTTTTTCACAATTATGAAAAATACTACAATCCAATCATCCAGGGCGCCCATACACCCTCTCGTACCGCTTTCAATATTAAAAGTTTTGCAAAGGTTATAAACTCGTTTCCCAAAGACCTAACTTATTTCGACTCCCAACGGTTATTAGTTTCATGCATGGGGTGTCTCGCAAGCGAAATCCAAACAAGGAACCACCCCGATACACTACTTCCTAAAGTAGTCGGTCATCGAAACTCCTAAGGTCCTTAGTTAATAATAGTATATAAAAATTTTGGTTTAAAAAAAAAATATCAGGTTTATTGATTTAAACAAAAATTTGTTTTTTTTTCCGATTTCAAATAGAGTCTACGCATCTACTCTCTTATAAAAGACAAGATGCAGGCATATGCTCTCATACACCACAAGTCAATGCACGCCGATAGTCAAATCACACTCGGACATGCTCAAGGTAAGTAATCCCATGATAAAAATCAAACCCACGTGATAACATGTAATATAAAGGTGTCCCACACCCCTCAGTGGTTCTACGTAAATAACAGTGCTATAGGCTAAGTTTAGCAACCCTTTTACCCACACAATATCAATCACTACAAAAATCAATACGCCTCATACTTCCTTAGATAGGAAACATACCCTCATTTGCGGGTGATGGTTGTTGAATCCCAATATTATAACTTTGCTCCGATGAGTCAAGAAAAATTTTACCCCAAATTTTCAGTTCTAGTTAACCACACTCCACTATATACCCAAGCCTTTCAATATATTGCCTTCGTTAGGGAACATACACAATTCAAGCATTTCAAGAACTTCTACTGATGACTCTCCTCAATTTTTCCATAATAGGGGTGACCTCGACTACGGTCATCATACTCGAACATACTTCATAACCTCCTAAGTACGATCTCCGCTATCCGTCCAATGGCCCTCATCTGCCATACGTACGTAATGAAAGATTCCCCAATAAATGTTGGCGAATTTTATAGTTCAACCCATCAGTGAACATTAGGACTCTCCTCTCCTCAGTAGGTACTTCAGCTGGTACCAAATTAGTTAATCGCGTAAACTCTTCCTCATATTCCGCCACAGTTTTCTCTCCCTGTTTCAAATCAAGTAGCTTCTGCCTCATCTCTGTCTGGATGGCGGAAGGAAAATACTTCCCATAAAACCGTATCCAAAAGTCTTGGATAGTCATTGTGTCCCTCTCCTCCATAGTGGTCGTAGCTTCCCACCATTGCAAAGCTGCCCCTACTAGCCTGAATGTGGCTAGTATTTGACGTTGAACCTCAGTGCATTCAATCATTCTCAAGTGCCGTTGGATATCTTTCTTCCATTGGCTAGTAGTCACAACATCTGATCCTCCCTGAAACTCAGGTGGGTGCGCTTTCTGAAAGGAATCCCCCGCTCGTTCCCATGCAGTAGGAAAAACTTGCCCTTGCGCGGGTGGCACAACCGGTGGCGGTGCTGGAGCCTGCTGAACAACAGCTAAAGCTGCATTGACTGCCTGAGCAACAATTGCAGCAACTTCGGCCGCAGTCATCATACCTTTGAAGGCGTAAATAGAAAAGCAATAATCCTACTCATAGGGCTCTACATCAAAGAACGCTAAGCTGAAAACATAGTAAGCCGTACAGATCCTAAAGGACACTAGAACCTGATGCTCTAATACCACCTGTAACACCCCGCCTAATTAAATACCGGGTGGCCAGTCCCATACCAAATTAAAACAGAATATACAGTTGGCTCATTCTTAGCATCACTGTCAAAAACATTTACAACTCACCCAATACTCAAATAAGCTGGTGTTAAAAACTTTCTAAATTTAAATTTCAACAAAACCATTTTTAGTTTAAGAATAACACAACACATTTTATTCTACAATACTGATAACACAATAAATAACACAAAAGAATTTAAATGCAACTGGAATAAACATTCCCAAATAATATAAATCCATTACAGTAATCCCATCAATAACAACTGTATTAAAAAGACCCCATTACAATAGTATTTAACCTCGATAGAAAAGATAACTGAAATCCTTTGGGCGACATGCCCTAAATAAGAATACTGTGAATCAAAAAGATGATAAGCGTCTAATCAAAACTTCCATAGCTCCATAGCTCGTCACAATCAACTATGGTTGGCGTCCCTGTTGCTGGACACCTGATATATAGATACAATAGAAGAGAAAATATGCAAGGAAACGGGTCAGAGCCCGAATGTGTAGATTATTTTTAAAACAGCAAGTATTTAACAAGTGCAATAAAGCATTTATTATGTACATGTTAGATCCAACTCTCACTTTCTATTCTCACCTCTCAACTAGAGTGCACACTTGACGTTTCCTATTAACCTCCTAGTTAATGGTTCCTCTTTTCTAGTCTCCATATTATAATTCCATTCCCATATCATAATCCCCGTATGTCCCATACCATACGTCACATTATTATTCATTTACATTTCTCCTTTATATGATTAGTTTCTCATTAACATGAATCATTACTCATTAATATGAATCGTTTCTCATTAACATGAGTTAAGCTTTTCAATTCTATAAGCATAAACATTCATTAACTTAATTCCATTATCTTTCTCTATTCACCGTTATCTACAATTATCACCGTAGATAGATTTAACCACAATATATCCATTCAATCATTTAATCCATTATATATATATGTATATATATATATATTCATATATAATACGGCACCCCGAGTCACAGTTGCGGTGCAATGCATTACTCTGCTATCATGTCCCATCATCGCAGGTCGCCGAATAGGGGACTAAAGGTTCGGTAAGATTCCACGAACCACAAACAACAACAAACAAATTGGAGGCGAACATAGCTCTCGTATCCATGGGTCACGCACATACTTACGTTCCCACAGTCAACGGACTCATCAACTCCCCGATAAGTCTTTCATAGACCTATGTTCTCGAGCGACAAATCAAAGATCCCATGGATTCATCAGGATATGACTGCCCTTACGCGCAAACCTCTCACCGATAGCAAGTAAGCTAGGTATGTCATACACATAAATCATCAATCAATCAAATAGGTATTATCATACCTATAATATAATATCAATAAGGTAATTATCACTACCCTAAGATATCTCCCATACGTAGTATTATATCTCTTTTAAATTCCACGTATTAAAATATCATATCTTTACTTCATAATTTAATTATCCTCGCATCCTATAACATCTCTCCACTCCCGACGTCGTTAAGGTTCATGCGCGGAGCGTCGCGCAAAGAGAAATCCAAACAAGGAACCCCTCCAATACACTAATACTTAACTTTGTCGATCGAGGAGGTCCGAAAACTTCAACTATGCGATCGGGATAACCTCATACCCTCTTTCAACCAAATGTGTTCTAAACTCCTATCTCACAAGATTCAAATAGGATTTTACTCATCTTATATTCAGTAAGAAATCACTAATATCCTACTGTTCCATAACATTATTTCTCCTGAACTACTACGAGTTTAGTTCTCCTTTTAATTAAGGTTAAAATCGATAGTATCAAATCTCTTATAAACACATATTCTTTCACTTAGGATTAAACCCTCTTGTAAACTTAAGGATACCCAGGTGTTATATTAAATCACCCCTACTGGTCCTATCTTAAATCCTCATACATCCCCATTTGGAATTTAACAACTGAATCTAGCAACCGAAATTCCATTCAATATAATTTTCATCATTTAAATCACTCGAATCCAAATCAAATTAATTCAAATCTTATCAAGGGTTTACTGATATTTTCTAGGTCCCATAATATCCAAATAATAATCACCAAAGATCCACAAAAGGTTTGGGATAAGAATCAACATTTAAAAAGAAACAACTTTACATAATCTGGGGAGGTCGATCGATCGAAGGTAGGGGTCGGTCGATCGATCCCTCAGGTCCAAGCCTGGTTTTTCTGCGTTTCAGCAACTACGGGTTTCACCATTTTTACTCATTCAAACCTTCATATTAACCTCCAAAATGAGTTATAATTATTACTACATGATATGTCAACATATATGAACGATTTCAAGTACTCTAAACATCTTAGGATCATCAAGGGATTGGATTAAAAAGCATGTTTATCTCCTTATTTCCAGAAAATTATCATCATATCATCTTCAAGAACACATCAATGGTTTTCATAATTTCTTCAACAGATTCATGACTATTTCGTGGATTATTATCATCCTAAAACATGAGTTAAATTCCTATATCATTTCAGTTTTCCAGAACTCCATTTAATACTCCATTATTTCTTCCAAACATGAATAATCTTCTATTTTCATACTATTCTAACATGGACAATATACGAACTTAAATTGCCATTATCAAACACTTGCCTTTACTGTAGGTCTGATCCTTTGGTGTAGTATATCTCAGTTGGTTGTCCCTTCTCCGGTCAAACTCCGGTGGTGGTTGGTGGTGGTGAACCTTGGTTCTTGTTCTTCTCCTTCCCAAGTGGCTTTTCCCTTCCCAAGCACTCTTACACTCTCTCTAGGAAGATGGCTTCTCTAATTTGTGAAGAGGAGATGAATAACCCCCATACACTTAATCTACCAATACTTATAATAGTACCAAATCCGAAATCACTATTCATCCCCCCTAGAAAAATGACCAAAATGCCCTTTCGGGTTGTCTATTCATTTCCAAATGACCCGAGACTCAAAATTAACATCCAAATAGACTTTTATGACTATTTCGAACCTTCCGGATGCAACTACGCAGTCGAAATGACTATAAGGTCGATAGAAAATAAATTTCCTTTTTAATTTAATAAACTAGTCCCGACACGTCCCCTACCGCGTCTGACTAAAAATATAAATTACCGAATTTATATCATACAGTCATATCAATGAAATCACATTCATATATTACCTAAATATCTTTAAGTAATATTCAGAATCATCCATTTTAATATCCACCATTCGGATCAATCCCCAATGAATTAATTAATAATAAAATCCAATTAATCCATTAATTTAAAATATAACCCATTTTAAAAGTCATTTAAAATTACGGGGTATTACAGGGTGCCCCTGAATATTGTGTCAGATAGAGACAAGATTTTCGTGTCACATTTCTGGGAAAGGTTTCAGGAGGCTATGGGTACTGAGGTTAGGTTGAGTTCAGCTTATCACCCACAGACAGATGGACAGACAGAGCGTACTAATCAGATGTTAGAGGATATGCTACGCATGTGTGTTCTTGATTTTGGAGGAGGTTGGGAACCACATCTTCCACTGGTAGAGTTTGCTTATAATAACGCTTATCAGTTTACGATTGGTATGGCTCCATTTGAGGCATTGTATGGCAGGCCTTGTCGTTCTCCAACTTGTTGGCTCGAGGTGGGGGATAACAAGTTGCTAGGACCAGAGGTGATTCAGGAAACCTCCGCGAGGATTGAGATGATCAGGAGTCGCATTCGAGTAGCCCAGGACAGTCATAAGAGCTACGCCGATGCGAAACGGTTCTTCCGAGAGTTTAATGTGGGGGACCAAGTGTTACTGCGTGTATCTCCTATGAAAGGAGTGATGAGGTTCGGGAAGAAGGGGAAATTGGCCCCGAGGTACGTGGGACCATTTCCCATCATCGAGAGGATTGGGCCGGTAGCATACAGATTTGGACGACCAGAACATTTGCATCGCATTCACGATGTATTCCACATCTCGTCGTTGAGACGGTACCTTCGGGATGATATGGCCCATACTCATATTGCGATAGACGAGATAGACTTACAGCCTGACAGCTCTTACGAGGAGAGACCGGTGGCTATCCTAGACTATAGTGAGAGGAGATTGAGGTCGAAGATAGTTCCACTTGTGCGAGTCCAGTGGGAGCATCATAATGTGGAGGAATCCACTTGGGAGCGCGAGGCCGATATGCGCGAGAGATATCCAGATTTGTTCTTACCAGGTATGCCTTGTTTTCCAAATTTCGGGACGAAATTCCGTTATTAGGGGGGAAGTATGTAATACCCCGTATTTTTATGCTATATTAAATTGGGGATTTATTAAATTTAATGTGAGTTAATTATTTAATAAAAATCCGGAAATTAATTATGTTATAATTATTAATGTGACGAGAGTTAGTAATTATGGAATTTTTTTTGAATATTACTAATAAGCAAAGTAATATATAATATTGATTCTATTAAATGTCACAAGTGAATAGAATGACAATTATGGAAATTTAAGTAGGGACGCGCCTGTGTCGCGTCAGGAATAAATGTTGATTAATAAAAGTGAATATTTTATAAGTCATCCGTATGGTCGTTTTGAGTGTGCCAACGCGTCCGGAAGGGTCGAGATAGTCAGAAAAGTGTACCCGGTGATTTAGTTTGGGTCTCGGGGCATTTTTAGGCCTAATTAGTACCCTGGGAGGGCGTTTTGGACATTTCACAATTATGGGTAATTAAACCCACGAAAATCAGTAATCTATATCAGCCATTTAGGTTAGTCAGCTAGGGTTAGAAAACTCAAACACAAGAACGTCCATAGGAGAGGAAGGAGAGAGCTCTCAAGGCAAATTCAAGGCCCAAAATCCTTCCGTTTGCACCGCCACCACCACCAACGCGTAGATCGCGCGACGGGGAACGCAACCACACCAAAATCATCTGCAAATCAGAACACCAAAAATCCCAGGCAAGTGTTTATCTTGCTTATTTCGTTGATGCATCTTTCATATTAGTGTAGGAATGATTAGGATGAGTTTTATGGAAGAAAACCTAAGATTAGAGATAGGAATCGCATGTAGTTATGGTTTAAATGATAATTCTGGAAACCCTTGCCATGTAGAGGAATTTACCCATGAAATTATGATGTTTATAAGAAGAAAATTCTGGAAAAGATGGATTAGAACCATGTTAATGAAATTTTAGGGTTCTTGAAGTTTTATATGAATTTGGGGCTTGTTAATCCATGTTTAATAGTAGAAATCTACATGCTTTACGTAGGAAATGTATAATATCATGTTAGGATGTTAGTAGTACAAATTTTGAGACGTTTGGGATTGTAAAATATGGATTTGGTGTAAGTTAGAAGATGAAACCCGTAACTGCAATTCTGCAGATTTCGTAGACCTGCTTGATCGATCGATCGAGCCTAGAGCTTCGATCGATCGAAGGTTAGATCGATCGAGCCCCAGACCTCGATCGATCGACCCCTCCTGGAAGACTCATGTTTCCCCTTATTAATTAGTTGAAAGTCAATTTAATTGGAAATAATTCTTGGGCATCCTTAATAAAATGTTTTAGGAGATATGGAGGACCAGCAGGACATATGAATAATTTTGGGATTCTTAATATGAGACGAGAATTGTACTTGTGGGATAATTACTTAAGGGTTGATGAATTTATGAATTAACGGGAGAGTTGCGTAAGAGAGTTACGTTGGAACATAGAAAGGACCCTTACTGAATTTTATACTTGGGAGGATAGAGTCCATGCATGTTACGTATTCAGATGAGAAAACCCTTCGAGTTAAAGTTAGAAACGAACTCTTATACGTAATACTAATAATGTGAAAATTAAGGATAAATATTGTAATTATGGGTGATGAGAGGAACCTATATTAATATGATAAAAGTGGTATATTTATATGATTGTGTATGCATATATTATATACATGTGAAAACCATGCCCGCGCTACTTGCTATCCCTGAGGTTACCGCGCTGGGACGATCTTATCCTGTGTTGCCTTATGGGGGATATTGATTCGTACCCTAGGAGATATATATCCTTGGTACAGGCTATCGAATCGATAGTTCAGACGGTCCTAAGAGACGTGAGGGTATGTACTGACCTCTTAGAGACTTGGAATCTATGCTTCGCCTCAATCTTGTTTGTGTTTATATGTTGATACAGTTCGAGCGTGATTCCGATCTTGTATTTTCCTTAGTGTGATCGATACGGGGATTGGATAGTAGAGTATGCCCGCACCATAGTTTTATTTGGGGTGCTGATATAATATATATATTATATGAGTAGTTAATATATATATATGAAATTCTGAAATCTGGAACTGCCTACTGTGATTTGATATGTAGGACATGGTTGATGACTCAAATTGTAAATACTTGTTTTGAGAAAGTATAATATGACACTGGAAAACTTTATTGATTTATAAAGTTAAAATGAGAACTTTGATTACTAATTGAAATATTCTTTTCAAATAATGGAATCGTTAAATTTTGAATCCTGCGAATAATCTAAGATAAGTTAAACTATTGGGAAGGGATAGCGTGATATATGATGAGTTGGAACACTGGGAAGGTTAGTGCGATAGGTGTGCACATTAGAAGAGAGGTGAGAATTTCTCAAGAGAGTGTCGCACTAATATGTTGTTTCATTGGCCTGCATCAATTTAAATACTTGCTAAACAATTTCTAAATCATATACACTATTGGTCTCTGACCCGTTTTTCTCTTTTCCTCTCTCTCTTGTATATATATGTATATATTACAGGTGCCCAGCCACAAGGGCGTCTTGCTTAGGATCCCTTGAAAGGAATGTGCTGCAGCTTAGGTGGGAGTTGCAGGCCACTTGCTTAGACGATTTCATTTACTTGATTCCACTCCCATGATTCTCAGTTATTGGGGCATGTGTCGCCCTTTCCACTATTTATCTGTTCTGTTGGGACATTTGTATTTCAGTTTTTTCTAGTACTGTTACTTTGGGATTTATTCAGCATGTATGTTTTACATTTAGTTTTAAATGTTGGGATTTTGGATGTTGAATGTTTAAAGTAATTGGATTATGTTCCAGGATAATTGTTGTATGTTTCTTACTTATTGAAAATGTGGTTAATAATTAAATAAATAAGTTTTTCTTTAAAAATACAATTTGGTTAGAAAGGTTAAAAATGGTTTTGACACTTAGCTTAATTAATTAGGGTGTTAATTTGGAAAAGTTTATTTTTACGACAGTGATGCTAAGAATGAACCAACTGTTCACCTTGATTTTAATTCAATAAAGGAGTGATCGCCCGATATTTAATTAGGCGGGGTGTCACATACAGTTGCACACATTATGGTAGGAAAGGTCATCTTCAGAAGTTTTGTTATGAGCTTAAAAAAGTTCCTCGTAAGTCTAGATCCTGTGTTACCATGGTTTTTAAAACTCGAGGCATTAATTTTTCATCTATTTTGATTAGGAAATAAGGTTTATAGACATTGAATGTTATATTTGTTGATTCTTGCATGCTTGCACATGATTCTTCACATGCTATATCTTATTAGTGATTGCGTTTGCATGGTTATTGTGGGTACCCAGAATTTAGAACCATGGGCCTGGACGAGTAGCCCAGTCCTGGGGGCCAAAGTCCAGACCCTTTATCTTTTATATTGATCCATTCTCCTCCCACGATCCCATAAAGGGAAGTTATAGGGGAGATGGGAAACGTGGAGGAACCCATCACCTCCACTCACCTGCATGTAATTGTATATATTAAACCCTAGGCCCTGGCCAAAAGGACAAGGGGTATTCTCTGTAATCACTCTCCGGAGTATATAGAAATAACATCGACTGCACCACCGTGGACGTAGGCACATTTTGGCTGAACCACGTACATCATTTGTTGTGTGATTGTCATCTTCTATTCCTTGTTCTCTTCTATTCCTTGTTCTCTTCTTGATAATCTTTCTCTCATATTTATTTGTGTTACATAACAATTGCTTCTACAATTGGCGTCGTCTGTGGGAAACTTTCATCTTTCCCTGAGAAGATCCCACATCAAGAAAAGAGTTTAGGATGTCTGGTCACAGCAGCAATGCCCCCCAAGCGGGAGATATCCAAGAGCCACTTGCTCCTCGTAGGATTAGGTCTGAAGTCCGGCATTCAGATCAGAGAGCTCGCCTGGAAAGACCAGCCTCAGAAGAAAGTCAGGGACCAGCGAGGTCCACGCAGATATCCAGGTTGATTGATGCGTACGAGGCAAGGCTCCATGAGCAGAGAGAGTCTTCTCGCAGGTACGAGATTGAGAACGCTCGTTTGAAAAGAAGGCTGGAAAGACTAGAAAGGGAACTTCGTCCTGATAACCGGAGACACCCATATCGTACTCCTAGCCCTCAGGCGACCAAGTCTCGCAGCCGAGGAAGGAGCCCTTGGCGAGAATCTCAAAGGGACGTAAGAGGCGAGTCAGACGACGACCTCCACGAACAGCTACGAAGAGCTCGCCGCCACCAGAGCCCTGCTCGCAGCGACGAGCTCATACGAAACATGGTCCGAAGGGAGATGGACCAGCATCCCGCTCACCACGGGACAAGATCAATTAGAGAACTCGCGAGGCGAGATCTCAAAATCCAGATGAAGTCACCTTTCACGAAAGAAATCGAAGAGGAGGAAGCTCCCAAGAAATTCGCCATTCCAAGATTCAAGGTTTACGACAAAAAGACTGATCCCATCGATCATGTCAGGTAATACTGACAGGCAATGACCCTCTGGAGTCACCGTGATGCCCTGATGTGCCGTATTTTCCCCTCGGGCCTTCATGATGCAGAACAGAAGTGGTTCGAAAGGCTCCCCCACCGGTCGATTAAGAATTTCAAATCCCTAGCCGAACTCTTTACGGCCCGATTCATTACCAGTAGCTCCCATCCCAAAAGGATGGATGCTCTACAGACAATGAAGAAAACGCCTCAAGAAACCCTTCGAGAATACGCGAAGAGGTACTGGGAGTTATTCAATGAGATCGAAGACTGTGCGGAGGAGGTGGCAGTGGGCTCCTTCAAAATTGGGCTCCCTAATTCTTCCCTCCTCTACCAATCCCTGACAAAGAAGGAAGCTATGACCATTGACGATCTTATGGCCCAAATCGAGAAATACGCAAAGGTGGAAGATGTCACCCGCTCTAATACAGGAGAAAACGGTCGAGCTAAGCTCACTACCAAGGTAGGTGAGAAAGCTGAGAACCATAAGAAAGGAGGAAAGAACGGGGGCAAGAATGGCTCCAAAAACGGAGGGAACCAGGACGCATCGAAAGCATTTCAGGCGGTCAACACCGTCTTCAAAGAACCAATCTACAAGGTTCTCGCGAAGATCAAGGATGAGCCATTCATCAAGTGGCCCAGGAAGATGGGGGAGATCCCTCGAAGAGAAACAATGCGTTGAGATGCGCTTTTCACAAAGAGAGAGGGCACAAGACCGAGCACTGCAAAGCTCTTAAGTCTCACCTCGAAGAGTTGGCCCAGTCCGGGCATTTGAACGACTTTGTGAAAAAAAGGGTAGAGAAAGTGACTGCCAACAGAGAGATGAGACCCGACAATGTGCTGGAGGATGATGCTGGACACGAGTTCGCCGTAATTCATGGAGTATCTGACGTCAAACAGATACAAGGGAACTTAGCTCGGATGGAGCTAAAAAAACTTACAGCGGTAATGCAGGCCTTTCAAATCGATCCAGCAAAATCAGAATCGGGAAAACGTCGACGAGCAGAGGACGTCAACTATAACAAGCATATAATTTTCACGGATGAAGATTTGATGGGAGTAAGGACCCCACATCATGATGCTCTGGTCATTACCCTCAGGATAGCCAACTTTGACATCGACAAGGTGCTCG
This sequence comes from Sambucus nigra, assembly GCA_949130495.1. Lineage (NCBI taxonomy): Eukaryota > Viridiplantae > Streptophyta > Magnoliopsida > Dipsacales > Adoxaceae > Sambucus > Sambucus nigra. The sequence continues at coordinate 501,288,728 of OX422212.1, forward strand.
TTGATCAAGGAAGCTCATCCGAAGTAATGTACCTCGACCTATTCAGAAAATTGAAGTTGAGCATCTCCGACCTAAAGGAAGCTACTGTTCCTTTGGTCGGCTTCTCCAGGAAAATGACCATGCCTCTAGGCAAGATAGTGCTGCCAGTTCATGCTGGGAACGTCTCCAAAATGATTGAGTTTTTGGTAGTTGACATTGAATCGCCATACCAGGCCATCCTCGGCAGAGGATGGATTCATGCAATGAAGGCGGTCTCCTCAACCTACCATCAGAAGCTCAAGTATGTAACCGAGCGAGGAGTAATGGAGATCCACGGAAACCAAGCAATGGCAAGGAAGTGCTTCATAGCAGCCATCCGACCAAAGCCAGAGAAGAAGGCCGGTCAACCCAGCGAGAAAGTTGAAGAGGGTGTGATACCTTCTAAATAGCAACTAAAGTATGGAAGACCAGGAGTAGAGGAGACCAGGCTCCTCCCCTCCGAGCGTGTCATCGAGGACCTGGTAGAAGTTGTAGCTGAAGTTGGTAACAGTAGCAGAGTATTCCTGATTGGAGCATCTCTCACCGATCGAGAACAGAAGGAGTTGACGACCTTACTGAGACACAACGTAGATGTCTTCGCATGGGAACCATACGAGCTGCCTGGCATTAATCCGGGTATGGTCTGTCATCAGCTGCACGTCGACCCCACATTCAAGCCAGTCATCCAGAAAGCGCGAAGAGCTGCACCTGAGAAGGCTAAAGCGGTCGAAAAGGAGGTCAAAAAAATGCTGGATGCAGGATCCATACGGGAAGTACAATTCCCCAAGTGGTTGTCCAACCCAGTAGTGGTTCCGAAGAACAACGGGAAGTGGAGAGTTTGTATCGACTTCACTGACCTCAATAGAGCGTGCCCAAAGGATAGTTTCCCTCTCCCAAAGATAGACCAGCTAGTAGATGCCACTGCAGCTCACGAGCGGATGAGTTTCATGGATGCATACTCAGGGCATCACCAGATCCCCTTGTATGCCCCAGACCAAGACAAAATGGCGTTCATCACGACGGTTGGGTTGTATTGCTACAAAGTCATGCCATTTGGGCTCAAGAATGCTGCGGCAACCTACCAGCGGCTGGTCACAAAAATGTTCAAAGATCAAATGGGAGATACAATGGAGGTCTACATCGATGATATGCTCGTTAAGAGCAAGAAGAAGGAAAATCACCTCTCAGACCTGTCAAAGACCTTCGAAATCCTCAGGAAATACCGAATGAAGTTTAATGCGAGCAAGTGTTCCTTCGATGTCCAGTCAGGAAAATTTCTTGGATACTTAGTCAGCAAGAGAGGCATAGAAGCTAATCCGGACCATATCGATGCAATCAACAAGGTACAACCACCTCGAACAGTCCGGGAAGTGCAGAAGCTCACTGGAATGCTCGCTGCCTTGAATCGCTTCATCTCCAAATCCTCCGAGAAGTGCCAGCCTTTTTTTCGGCTTCTAAAAGGGAATGAACCAATAGAATGGAACTCGGACTGCTCGCGAGCTTTGGACGAGCTCAAGTCTTACTTAAGCTCTCCACCGCTGCTTGTCATACCACAACCAATGGAGTCTTTGTACCTATACCTCTCGGTATCCAGTCACACTGCCAGGTCGACGTTAATAAGCGAGGTCGAAGGAATCCAGCACCCCGTTTACTACGCGAGTAGGACCTTATTAGACGCCGAGCAAAGGTACTTGCCATTAGAAAAGCTCTCATTTGCACTAGTGATAGCCTCGAGGAAATTGAAGCATTATTTTGAAGCCCATACTATAATCGTCCTTACTTCGCACCCCCTTAAAGCGATCCTGAGGAAAGCGGATTTGTCGGGCAGATTGTTTAAGTGGTCAGTCGAGCTCGGCCGGTTCGATATCCAATTTCAACCAAGGACCGCTATCAAGGGTCAGATCCTCGCTGATTTCATAGCCGAATTCACTGGCGAAGAACTCCCCAACCAACCTCAACCAACAAAGAAAGAAGAGAGCCCAGCAACAGTGGAAACCTGGAAACTATTCGTTGATGGAGCCTTCAACTCAAAGGGGCAGGCGTAGGCATCGTCCTCATCACCCCAGAAAACACCATCCTTGAGCAAGGGATCAGGCTTGGATTTGCAGTCTCCAACAACGAAGCAGAGTACGAAGCTCTAATAGCCGGTCTCCAAAAGGCACGAATTCTGGGAGCAAAACGTTTACAGGTGTTCGGAGATTCTCAAATAGTCTCCAATCAGATCAGTGGAGATTACAACGTGGAGGATGAAAGGATGGCTGCATACCTCACCCTGGTGAGGAAACTAATGATGAGCTTTAAGGAGATCAACATCCAGCAGTTTCCCAGAGGGCAAAACAGTCATGCCGACGCCCTAGCAGCCCTAAGCTCGGCAGTTGATTCTAGTCCTAAAAGGCTCATTCCCATCGATTTCTTCATTGGTCCAAGCATTAATCACAACAGCAAGCTGCCAAACGTGGAACAAATACTCCAGGTGGGATCAGCCCCCAGCTGGATGGACCCCTTAAGAGACTATTTAAAGGAGGGCACGCTCCCCGAGAATAAGAAAATCGCCCACCAGATAAGAGTCAAAGCTGCCCGCTTTCACTTATCCACAGGAGGCGACTTGTACAAGAAGTCCTTCTTCGGTCCCTACCTTAGATGTGTCCACCCAGGCGATGTCAAGCAGGTGCTGCGCGAGCTTCACGAAGGAGTATGTGGAAGTCATGTCGGAGGAAGGTCTCTAGCCTTTCGAGCAATGAAGGAAGGCTATTGGTGGCCATATATGCAAAAGGACTCCGCAGTATATGTCCGCAAATGCCCCAAATGCCAGCTTCACACTCCAATGATCCACCAACCAGCCAGCGACCTAAAATCCCTGACCAGCCCGTGGCCCTTCCCCCAATGGGGGATGGACATCGTAGGACCACTACCCACTGCTGCCGGCAATCGCAAATACCTGTTGGTTGCAACTGACTACTTCACCAAATGGATTGAGGCAGAACCATTGGCAAACATTCGAGACGCTGACATGATAAGATTCATATGGAGGAATATAATCACTCGATTCGGAATCCCCAGAACCATCATCACTGATAATGGGACACAATTCGAGAGTGGCCCCTTCCAGGACTTCTGTAACGAGCACGGGATCAGGCACAACTTTAGTTCGGTGGCCTACCCACAGAGCAATGGGCAAGCAGAAGCTTCCAACAAAATTATGATCTATGGACTGAAGAAGTGACTGGAGTGAGCCAAGGGGGCATGGGCAACCGAGCTGCCCCATGTTCTGTGGGCATACCGAACAATACCTCGGTGAGCAACAGGAGAAACCCCATTTTCGCTAACATATGGCATTGAAGCAGTCATTCCACTAGAAGAGGGCTTGCCTACAATAAGGTCCGACCTTGTCGACCAAGGCCAGAATGATGAGGCGTTGCTCGCTGAACTCGACCTCGCCGACGAGCGTAGAGAACTAGCCCTGGTGAAGCTTGCGAACTATCAGCAACAGATCGCAAGGCATTACCACCAAAGGGTTAACCCAAGAAAATTCCAAGTTGGAGACTATGTTCTAAGGAAGGTCCTGGGCAGCTCAGTAAGGTCATCAGACGGCAAGCTAGGCCCAAACTGGGAAGGACCATTTAAAGTAACTAGGGACGACCTGCATGGTGCATATCATTTGGAAACAATGGAGGGCAGAGAGATACCACGAGCATGGAATGCAACCAATCTCAAGAAATTATACTTTTAGATTTTCAAGGAATTCTATTGTTGAATCTTTTTTTTGTATTTGTTATGTGAAAGGAACAGTTCATTCCCCTTATTACTAATGAAATCAAAGAGCTGCATTTTATCACACATCTTTCTCCAAATCACAGGCACGATGGTCGATATAGCAGGGGGATACCCCTCCTCAGGTCATCGTTATGAAACACGAGAGACCTCTTAGCATTGCCCTTGGTAATATATAAAGCCCTACAGAGGATTCTTAGGCAATGCGACCAGATTTCATACTGGTCATCAAACCTACTTTGGTTGAGCAAAATCCTGACCGGATGAAGACATCCAATACCAGGTGTGTCCTCGCCAATTGCCCTACTTAGGCCTAAGGGAGTGTGACGACACAACCTAAAAGGTAAAATGGGGCACAATGGTATTCTGGTATTATACTGGACTGGGGGGACACTTGCATGGCAAAAAAAAAAAGAATTATGAAGCAACAAGAATATAAAAAGATTGGATGAACACGTTTAGTCGGCAAAGCTGCCCATAACACAAACTTTTCATTAATCTCTTATATTTACAACAGTGATAATACATGTTTAGTCGGCGAAGCTAGCCCAAATCATTTACATTATCGAAAAAGACAAAATAATAACAACTTGTTATATTTACAACAACGATAAAAACGACTTGCAAAAAATTCAAGAAGGTGGAAGCCTCCGAACGAGATAGTCTGCCACTCTAGCTCTTCGTCCATCATCAGGAGTGGGGGCTAGCTCTTCCATGACCTCATTTGCATCCAACTCCAACAGTTGCCGGGGAATGGCATCAATGGGGATCCATTGATCATCCCTCCTGAATGGATTGGGCATCAGGGTGGAGGAGGACATATCGTGTCGATACCGTAACACTGAGTTCCTCGGGACCTGTAGCTCTTTCATGGCACTCAACCACCCTCTGATTAAGGAAAGTTCCTCGAACTCTGATAGTCTCGTTGGATCATCCAGCCAGCCTTGATCGTAGCCATCAGATCACACTTGTCGAGGACCCTTCTTGAACAGATGCCGCAGTCGGGTGACGTCCCTCTGGAGCCCAGCAGTAGTTACATAAGCTCACCGAACATCGTCACGCAGCTCCTCCATCTCCCTCTCACGCTGTTCCTCGGCTCCCTTGTTCCTGCCCCTAGCACCCCTACCAGCACGCAGAAGGGGAAGACGAGATCCAGCTCGCGACGATGAGGAACCTTGCAGGACTTTCGAAATGGTGCTCGGCGAATGCTCCTTGAGCTTTAAGACCACCCTCCTTAAGTCTTCATTCTCCTGCTGTAGGAACTCCCCAACCTGGTTAATCTCGGTGGCCTCCAGTAACCTTGCTCTCAGTGCACTGACTTCTTCTTGTACCGAGGCACCGATTTCTTCCATCTCCTGGAGCCTGTCCTTTAGCTTGGCCACCAGCTCGGACTGATCCTTATATTTTTGGTTCCTTGACTTAGCAAACTTGTAAAGTCTAGCAAAGGCCTGGCGAACTTCAGGGCTTGCATTAGGACCAAGGGTCCTGCCCAGTTGGGAAGTGACAAGAATATAGTCATCAACATCAACCAACTACAAGTAAAATAAAGATAGAGGAAAGGAAGAGATCAGCACAAACAAAAGAAGAATCTTCCCATTTCATTAATCAAAGTCAAGTACATTGAGCAGAAACTTGAAAAATTACAAGCGAAAAGTACAGAATTAAATCCTAAGAGAAGACTAGCTGGCAACCTCAGGCGGCCCAGCAGTGTCTGGCTGCTTCCCCTTGTCAGCAGCAGTAGCAGAGGCATCCCCCTCTACAGGAACGCCCTCAACCGCCTGAGCAGGGCAAACACTGACAGGAACTGTATCAGAGGGAAAATCAGCACCCTCGATGGCTGGGGCCGGAGCTTCCTCGTCCATAGTTGGCTTGGGACCCGGGTCATGCTCGTCGAACAGAGGAGACTCAGCATCAACCCCAGCAGCTAGAAGAGCTTTGTTCCATCCCTTCTTGAAGTTCAGACGGCTGATATAGCCTATCTGAACCTCGGCATCGTCATAAGCAGCATCCCACCCAGAGTTGTATGAGTCCTCCTTAATGGTGGCTGCCTGGGCCTTTTCCGCCTCCAGCTTCTCGGCCAGAACCCCGTTCTTCTCCACGAGGTCCAGTTTGCTCGAGCATACTAGATCATAAGCCTTCCTCATCTCGCCCAGCTCCTTAACCACATCATCCCTCTCGCGAGTAGAGTTGACGAGGGCCAGATCAGACGAAACTCGGGCTGCATCAGCAGCCTTTAGGTCAGCCTCCAGCTGAGAGCCCCTGGCTTCCAGAGCAGACTTCTGCTGCTCCAACTCGCCGTTCCTCCTCACCAGCTCGTCGCGAGAACGGTAGAGCACAGCAAAGTCAGTCACAAACTGCAAAGAATAGAGAAGAAATCTAGAAGAGGAAAACATCTAGAACTTGTCAAAAGATTGAAAGTTGAGTATCTTACCAGGGCTAGCCTCTGACTAGCTTGCAGGGCCAATTGATCAGACCACAGCGCCCTCTGGCGATCTGCAGGGAGAACTGCCCTCTCAAGCAGCGCAGGAGCTAGCCGAGGAGAGGTGGCAACCGAGACCCCCTCGGGCAAAGCAGATACCGGGACTAAGGCTTGCCCTGCCTTTGTCCTGGACTCCATCCTTCTTCTCTCCTCCTTCTCTTTCTCCATCCTCCTCCTCTCATCCAGTCTCTTCTTCTCCTCCTCCTTCTTTCTCTCCCTCTCTTTCACCTGCTCTTCTTCTCTCCTCTTCTTCTCTTGCTCCTGAGAGGAAGGCTGAGAACCTGAGGCCACAGCCCCAGATGCAGACCTTTGTTTCTTTGACCTTTGTTCAAGGAGCACATGGTCATCATCATCATCATCATCTCTGATTAGGTTCTTCTTTGGAGGCATATCTTCACCAGAACTGCTAGAAGTGCTCGACGATCCTTGAGCTTCAGAATTCTCCTCAGAATCAGAAGAGCTGCTACTGTCAGAGCTCCCTTCACCTAAATTACCTGCAGGCTCACTTTCAGAGCTGCTCTCTTCTTCGTCCAACTGGATCGGATCAGCAGTAGTCTCTCCCAAAGAATCAAACTTTGGTACACTGTCCACAGGCCGTGCTATGAAGCTGGAGCCGACGTTCTTATACTCTAACAAGAAGGCAACACACCTGGGATGCTCACCGTCACCCAAAGGCTCTCTGATGTTCCAAGCTTTCACCAACTCCGAGATTCGGACCTCGCTGAGGGCAGGCTCCAAGTTCTTCGACCTCGCTGTAGAAGAAAAAGCAAAGAGGATTTAGAAAAGTCATAAATTAGCAGAGATTGAGACAACAGTACAAATGTCTACCTATATATTCTTCCCCATAAAAGGGGACAGTAAACCTCTCAGACCTCGACCCTTCGAACAGGGGAGAAAATTGCCAATTTCTAACAAGAAAGCCCTCTTTCCAATAGTCCTTGTGGGAATCAGGTAGATTAACTACCAATACCCTATCAGGACTCCTGGCTTTGAGGTAGAGGACACCTGGGCTAGTTCGAGAAAAGGAATAACAGAAACAGACCTCGACAAGTCCTAATCTAGTACCATACAACTGATTTATTCTTGGTACACCATTTACTATTTTTCACACGTTTGGCGAGCATTGTGCGGGGACGATATTGAAATAACCAAAGAAATGCAAAATAGATCATTAGGGGGAAAAGTAAGTCCCCCCTGAGAAAGCAGCAAAACATTGATCCAGTGGGCATCCTCTATATCTCTAACATTCTTAGGAGGTGAGGCACAACACTCAATCTCTACCCACTTAGGGATGTTGTAGAACTTTCTAAACTCAGAGATCGATCTATTTCCAATCTTCGCCATTGGAAAGCACAAAGAAAAGCTACAAACCAAAGAGAAAATGCAAAGGAAGGGCACAAAAAACTTACAAAACAGAAGATCGATTCAAGTACTGAAGAAGCACGAGCTCAAGATAACTAAAAAGCAATGAGAATGGGGATTGAGAGCAAAGGGAATGATGCGTTAGAATTCTCAGAAGACGGAAGAGTGCTGGAAAGTCTGAAACGACGAAAAAGGTGTGGTTATCCCAACAAGCCTTCAAATTCTAATCATAGTGCACAGTAAGCGAAGCGGCTGCCACCAAAATCAACTCCACAGCTCCCGAGGAATTACAACACGGCCATTATGGCTAATCATTTAAATCTGTTGGGCCCATATACATGGCACAACAAATTTAGGGGCAATTGTGGGTACCCAGAATTTAGAACCATGGGCCTGGACGAGTAGCCCAGTCCTGGCGGCCCAAAGTCCAGACCCTTTATCTTTTATATTGATCCAGTCTCCTCCCACAATCCCATAAAGGGAAGTTATAGGGGAGATGGGAAACGTGGAGGAACCCATCACCTCCACTCACCTACATGTAATTGTATATATTAAACCCTAGGTCCGGGGCAAAAGGACAAGGGGTATTCTCTGTAATCACTCTTCGGAGTATATAGAAATAACATCGACTGCACCACCGTGGACGTAGGCACATTTTGGCTGAACCACGTACATCATTTGTTGTGTGATTGGCATCTTCTATTCCTTGTTCTCTTCTTGATAATCTTTCTCTCATATTTATTTGTGTTGCATAACAATTTCTTCTACAACTATCATATACTAGTTTTTGTATTTCATGTTATATGTATTATCTAGTTCCATGATGTTTGTGTTTTTTCATAGTTTGATTCTTTATTTTTTTGAGTATATATGAGAAAAATACAAAAATATTTTTTTTGTCTTTTGAGTTATTTTTTGAAAAGTTTGAAAAAAAAATGGGTTCTTTTGTGTAGTAGTTTTACACATTTTGTATTATATGCTAGTGTGTTTGAATCCCATTCGTTCCATGTTTTCCATGTGATTAGAACATTAGACTATGGTCTACAATACTTTGGATTGTTTATTAATCATGCTTGCATGGAGTTGTTCGAATTTATTTTTCTTGATGGATTCATCTAAGTAGATTCCTCCGTAGACACTTGCATGAGATCTTTTGGATTTTAACTACTTATATTGCATGGGCTAAGTGCGGTGTTCTCCTAATAATATTGTCATATACATATTTATATATCTGGGGGATTTGTGCATGTAAGAACCATTGTGGCAAGTTTTCTCTTAGGTTTAAAAAAATGAGAGTGTGGAATGGAAAGGGCTATGAAGGGAGTGAATATCCTTTTCATGAAAGGCCACCATTGTCAAGAGACTTAGAAAAATAAAGGATAAAAAAATGAGAAAATGAAAATAAAAAGAAGTCCTCTAAGGACAAAGTTTAGAATTTATCATCAAAAGTGATATCTTCAAAAAGAGAGAAATAGAATATGCATATTTTTTAGGGTGTTATAAGTTGAAGATCAATGGATTTTCACAATGAGTCCTAGTTCATCATTAATGTTTGGCGCTATTGATTTGAGAATCATCATTATTTTCTAGAAAAGTATGCATTTAGTTGTTTGTCCATTATGAGTTCACATTTTTTTGTCACACGAGGTTAAATCTAAGTCTGATAAATTAATGCCACTACACCAAAAGGCTAAATTTTCACTTTTGAGCCGTTCAGCCTTATCACGGTCATTGACCGTGATAAAAAAATACACATTTTTTTTATCACGGTCAATGATCGTGACAAGTCCATGATAATCCTTTGTCACGGCCAATAATCGTGATAAGTCCGTGATAAGTACAGTTGTCACGGACTTATCACACTCAATGACTGTGACAACTTTAGAAAGTTGTTTCGGTCAAAGACCTTGACAGATTCGTGAGAACTCTGTTAACTAAAATTCCTACCACCTCTATTTTCCCACCATTTTCAATTCCCACCATCTCTCTCCCTCTTTCCTTTGTATATGTGTGTGTGTAGGACTGCGTGTGTGTGGCGTTTGGGTGAGGGGATGGGGGTGGGGGTAGGTGTGTGTGGTGTGTGTAGGTGTGTGTGGGGGGGCAGTGGTGGTGGTGCTGGGTGGGGGGGCGTGGGAGGCAGTGGGGGTTAGGGTGTGTGGGGGTTGGGGGGGAGTGGGGGTAGGGGTAGGGGTAGGGGTGTGTGTGGAGGGGGGGCAGTGTGTGTAGAGGGGTGTGCGTGTGAATTAGTGTGTGTGGGGTTTTAATACTGAGTTTTTTTATAAGTATTTTCATCATTAAGTAGACGAGTATATATGCTTGTAATTTGTATTGAGAGAGCTACTACAATGGAATAAATGCGACTTCTCAAATAAATCAATTTCAATTGTGTGTTAACCAAACTAGTTTTAATGAAACCCAAGTTTTAATTCAATCATAACACATGCATTTAAGTGATATGAAATCATAAATCAATAACCATGTAAATAAGACCAAATTTCAGGAAAAATCCTCCACAGGGGAAAAACCTTACATTTATAGAACATTGAAAAATTTACAAGACCATTGACTTACATACAACTTCCCTTAAGTGTAACGCATGATGCCTTCATCAAACCTTCAAAGCTTCGGCTAGAAATCTGCAGTGGTACACGTGTAGTTATACCATAAGGACACGTAGTCTGATCAACCCAAGAATACCCGCAAGCACTCCCTATGACACACAGTCACAAATCTTTATAGAGACTCCCTCCACACTAGCATGCAGCCCTTCGGTTGTAGAGATCTCCCCACAAAGTATGAACAATAGCAAAGTTATGTTCTTGGGTTCCAAAACAATTCACAAAAAAAGATATTGGGATTTTGTGAATTGTAAAACAAGAGATTGAACTCTTTTAATATTGAAGAATAAAGTAAAACACTCAAAATCGTATTCTATTTAAAACCAGTATTTCTCCACACGAAATCCAGTAGTTTGACACCCTTTAAATACCAAAAATCAAGGCGGTGACATGTCAGAAAAAAACTCATCTCGTTCGAACGACATACATGTCGTTTGAGTGAGATCCTATGTCGTTTGAACGACCTATCAAACGAGTCCATGATTGTAGATAATTTTGATACGAATACGTGGTCATGAGTTTCGTATTTTTCTGATTTTTTATGAATTAGTTATGATTTTTCTACAGAAAGGTGCGTGAGAACAAAATCTTTAGATAGTATGAGTTAAAAAAATAAAAACTTTCAAAGCTCTGCTCCAACAATTAGAAAATATTTTTATGAAAAATAATCCCAATACTCTAATTGCACTATTAAGTTACTCTAAAACGTAACCTTACCAAAGTTAACCTTGCGGAGACTGTTTGTTGAAGAACCTTGATTATTCGGATCCGTATTGATGTGAATGTAATCTTGATCTTCTTCGACGGTGTAGCGGTATACGACATATAAATTGATAACGGACAAAAATGTCCTTATATGTATACATTGTAATTCTATAGGATCCGTTTCTCTAATGAAAAAGGTTTAATTTGTTACTGGACGTGTGTAAAAGTACTAAAATTGAATTTATTATATATAGTCGATAAAGATATCAATGACTAAACATTAAACTTTTGTTTTGGAGGACCTGAGTACCAATAATTTGTGTGACACCCTAACTTTTGACACCTTAACTTTTGGAGGTCTTGAGTATCAATAATTGATACTGATATTGGAATAAATTGAAATTAAATTTGAACTGGTATTGATATTGTTATAAATTGAAATTGAATTTGAATTGATATTGATATTGGTATAAATTGGTATAAGTTTTAGTTCTTATGCGTACTTTAAATTAAATGAAACATACTTTACATTACATATAATGCGCATAGATACTAGCCTTCTAGTTACGCAATCAATAGCCCTTAGACCCGTTCAAGAGTCATTACCCCTGTAATGAGCTCTCCCGAATTGTCCCGTTTGGACAGTTTAGGACTACATAGTTTCTGTATAATAATATTCTTAGTGGCTTAAACTTGTTACTTTTGGGAGAAGTTCTGTAGTCGTATCTTAATGTTCTCTGGGTACATAGTAGATGATGAAATTTACATAACCGTGAGAAAGATTAAACAAATTTACATACCATGGTTGGTTTGCATAGTTTGAAGACCCAATATGGTTTATCTGACAATAACGTGATATGAATTTTCAATTGGGTGAAGGGCTTGCTACCCAAGTAGAATACACTTCCAAATAGCTATCCTACTATAAAAAATAGTTTGAGAGGTTTGGTAATGAAGTATAGATCAATTCATGCTTGTGTGTATGACTTCATACTATATCGAAAGGAGTACAAAAATCTCAATTGGTGTCCGGCATGTGATGAACCTAGATATGTTCAATCTACTGGCAAGGAAGGCACAAGCTCAAAAGTGCCTCAAAAAGTGTTGAAGTATTTTCCCGTTGGGCCTAGATTAAAGCAATTTTTCACAGTACCATGGATAGCGGAGGCAATGACTTGGCATGATAGGGTAGAAGCAGGGGATAATCTCCTGCGTCATCTTATTGATTCTACAACTTAGAAGAGGTTGAGTTTTGAGTATCCCAATTTTGCTGGAGAATAGCGTAACATTCGTTTATTAATATCAATAGATGGTTTTAATCCATTTGGAAATCTAAGCACCAATCAGAGTGTATGGCTAGTGATCCTAGCCCCACTCAACCTCCCTTCTTCAAAGTGTATGAGACCTGAATTTTTTATGCTATTTTTGTTGATACCTGGGCCAAAGGCACCAAGTGAGGACATCGATGTATGCCTAGCTTCTTTGGTAGAAGAATTAAATAAGTTATGGGAAGAGGGTGTGCAAGCATTTGACTCTTTTAGAAAATATGAGTTTACGCTGGTGCATTTACTTTGACGAGTGGCTTACACTATAGACGGGTGATGCGACAATAATTCCCCCTAGTGCATTTACACCAAGTGAGGAAATGAAGGTGCTTTTAGACACAATATATAATTTGAAAGTTCCATATAATTTTTCGTCCAACTTGAAAAGGATTGTGAATTATGCTAACCATGATTTACATATACATAAGTGTGAATCCCACGATTTGCATGTGATCATGCAATTGGTTCCTCTATTGTTTAAGCACTATATCTCCAAGCACAAGGATTTACGGAGGACTATTATGAAAATTAGTATCTGCTTCTCACTTTTATGTGATAAGGTAGTCAATCAAGATCACATAGTGGCCACAAATTTGGCGGTGAACAAAGTTATTTGTGTCTTGGAGAAGTAATTTCCCCCATATTTATTTAACTTAAGTGTTTACTTATTGGTACACCTATGCAACGAGGGACTTCTTTACGGTCCAATTAGATATCGCTGGATGTATCCATTTGAAAGATTGATGAAAGTTTTCAAAGATTATGTCAAGAATACACGATACATTGAAGGATCAATTGCAGAGTAATACATCACCGTGGAGTCATCAATCTACACATAGGAATATACGCCCGACTCGACTAGCGTGGTTAACAATGATGAGTTTGTCAATGAGTGGTCATGTGATGGGTAAACAAGTGAAATTAACGGGTTTGCAACATGAACAAGTAGCTAGTTATCTATTTGACACACATGAAGATGTCGAAGAATGGAAAAATTAAGTTTAAATTATTTTAACTTTTACATTATTTTAATTTTTACATGATTAATGTTTTAATACGTTCATCACGATCTATGTAGAAAATATGAAGCCCGTGAGAACAATAAAAGACAAAAAATAATGGCACAATCAAACAACGAATTTAGGCTGTGGTTGTCACACGAAGTAACTATAATGAAAATGGTTGTTATTAAATGTCACATTACAAGAAAGATTTACAACTAACCTAATTAATTTATCTATATTCTCAGCTCTTAAAGACGGGTGATGCGACATCAAGGCTTGCTCGTCTAGCTACTGGAACCTTGTTCATAGCAAAAGAGTACAAAAGTATCGATTAAACGGTTACGTATTCGGTGTAAGGGTGTATGAAGAAAATACAAATGTACAAAAATCGCGCATTTCATATAAGGCTCTTACTTTCGTTTGAGCGAGCGCGAAAGATAAAAACCTCGTTGAAGCTTAAATGACTTACTATGTTGTAATTAAAAATATATTTGAATTGGACTATGTAAGCTTCAAAGAGGTTGTATTTTACTGTGATTGGGTAATATTTGAGGATAAAAATGCTTGTAAATTTGATCCTAGCACCAATTTGATCATGGTTGACTTGACCAAGTTGAAGGGCAATGAACACGTGAGCGATGAGCCGTTTGTTTATGTTTTTCAAAAGGTCAAGAAAGTGTTTTACTCAGAGTATATCAACAACGAGCAGTGGTCAATCGTTCTACATGCACCAAAGCGTCTAAATAGTAGCGTGGATGACTTCGCTACTCCTACCGAATATCAGTCCATTTTTATGATAATCCGAATTTGAAACAATTTTTAAATTTGTAATAAGTATTCAAATTATTTGTAATGACCTGTGGCTGTATTATTCTAGTGCTTTATTATTATCGAACGACAATTTAATGCTTTTTATTCATTTGTACTTAATCATTTTAATGCTTGTAATAACCAAGTGAATATGTTAATTAAGATTTTAATCAATTAAAGCATTAATTCAAAGTCCATGACCCGGGAGTGTGTGCGCGTTGGGGGGGGGGGGGGGGGGCAGTGTGCGTGTGTGTAAATTGAATTTGGTATTGGTATTGGTATTGGTATAAATTGATATTGGTATTGGTATTGGTATATATTGTTATTATCGAATTTCATCATTAATTCAAAGTCCATATACATGTTTGTACTAATAATAACAATTTTTGCAGAAAATGACTTCATCCAAGAGCGGTAGCGGAGGCGACGAGGGGTCCTCGGCCAGTAGGCCCCCCAAATGGGGTAAATTGGGGTTCGTCTTTGAGAATAAGACGACATTATTAGCTAGAGCGCTAGAGTTGCTGAAGGAGGTCGTTGGCCCGGGATTCAATGATTGGAAGGCCATGCCTAATGACCTCGAGATGAACATCTGGGGGGCATTACAGGTAGTGTATTTATATTTCTATTTATCAGCAACTTACACTTACTTTCTTTTTGGATTGTATTTGTTTGACAGGAACAATTAGACCTACCCCCATATCTTCACGACTCCATGTTGGAACAATTAAGGGATCAATATAAGACGTGGAAGAAAAATATGTGGGTACGGTACTTTAGGAAGGCCGGGAAGTCAATTCTGTGAGTATGTGACATCGTCCCCCCGAAGGAGCCGATCTCATTGACACACTGGCAAAAGTTTGTCGGCAATGAGATCAATGAGAGCCAATTGGAATCTCGCCAAACGGGGAGGGACAATAGAGCGAAAAAGTTGAACATGCACTACTCCGGGCGGACGTCTTACGCCGAGGTGAAGCACAGGACGGTGAGTTTTTATTTTTCTTTAATTTTAGTTTCATGTTATTCTAATTTATCATTACTTTGCGTTATTTACTAATTTTGTATTATTTTTTTTAGGACACGGGGAGTGGCCCTAGGGGTAGGCCACATAGGCTCCCTATGTGGCACTTTCGACTAAAAAGGGCAAGGACAAGGAGGTGGCCTCAAGTGTCGCAGCCACCATTGTAAGTTATAAATGTTTAATTTTTTTTAATTACATTATATTTTTTTTATTTACTTAATTAACTAATCGTGTACTTTTTGTCTTTCAGGCAAAGCTTAAGGAAGTGAATGGGTCGCAGTCTGATGCCAATAAAGCATCTTTGCCTATGGACGCACTCAGCCAAGTGGGGATCGTACGGGTAGGACTATGGAGGTGAGCTTGTGGGTGGGGAAGTTGAGGATAATCAGAATGGAGACGAGCAACACTGGTTTGGCACATAAGGTGGATACCCATGACGATAAGCTATCAAGGTTGGAGGAAACGGTCCTAGATATGTACACCTTCATGAAGAGTCAGTTGGGCAAGAGCAATGACAAGGGGAAGGAGAAGGAGTTAGAGGTAAACTATGAATAGGATGTCACTGCTTTATCGCCAATACGCACGGACTTGCCGCCATATGATGATCCATTTCCCATCGTGACCCCCGTCGAGCAGCCTATGTCAACAATCATTTAGCCAAGCGTGTTTTAACTTGACATATCTTGTGAGGATCCAATAGCTAGGGGGTCGAAGCCCGAGTATGCTGGTTCATGGACGTCCCCACAAGACATTGAGGCAAGAGTGCGCATCACGCATGTGGCGGATGGAAATGAGAACTCACCTTTTTGGTTGCGCATACAATGCAGCGTTCAGCATATTGAGGGATGTCTCAATTCATATGTCGTGTGGCCTTCCTTCCTCCTCATACCTACTCAAGACCCTTCTTCATGAAATTATTTCTATATTTTTATTTGGATATTGGATTGTATTTGTATTTTTTTTATTTTGGTACATGTTGGTTTGGATATGGATACTTGCATTTCTATTTTATTTGGATATGGATTATATATGCCATGATTGGGTACATTATTTCTATTTTATTTGGATATATGTTGTTTGGATAGGTACAATTTTGCTATAACAGGTACAAATATACTACTGGGCAGTAGCAGTGGCCATATTTCCCAACGGTTTTTTATAAAATTCTATCCAGAATTATCACGGTGTTTAACCGTGACAATTTTTTTGGTTTTGTCACGGGCTTGTCACGGTCTTTGATTGTGACAACCATGACAGGACCGTGACAAGTCCGTGATAAAGAAGTTACCCCCAGACTTTTCACGGTCAAAGACCTTAGCAAATTGGACTTGTCACGGTCAAAGACCATGACAAGTTAGTTGTTTTGGTGTAGTGTGCGATCAAATAGAACTCCTTGGACTATCTTGAGTGCTTGGGATATATTTATTTTTTTCTATTTCACTCCCATTCTCTCCTTACCACATTTGGTTTAGACACATTTATGTAATACAAGTGTACAAAACTTATTTTTATGTCATATGTGGTGGTTATACCTATACATTTATGTGTGTTCTTATTTTATGTGTGTTTATATACATGGTATACTTGTTTTGAGTCTTTTCATGCATTGAATCCATATTCCTCATATTTGATTACATTGGTGTCATATGCTTTACGTTTGTATAAAATTAATATCATATGTTACAATTGTTTTGGATTATTTGTAGTTGTGTTGTTGAGTTTGTTTACCATTGACATTTCACTTCACATCGCATGATGAGTTAGTTTCCTTTATGTTCATATGTGTTTCTATAAAGGGGCATTATTACACAAGTCAAAATATTATTTAGGCGAGGGAGTCCAAAAGCGAGGGAACCCCCTGCCAATGTCAGTGGAAATATTATTTAGGTGAGGGGGTCCACAAGTGAGGGACCCCTATGACAAATACTAGTTGAAATAATATTTAGGCGAGGGAGTCCACAAGCGAGGGATTGCTCTGCCAAATGCCAGTTGAAATATTATTTAGGCGAGGGAGTCAACATCAAGACCCCTCTGCCAATGCCAGTTATAATATTATTTAGGTGAGGGATTCCATAACTAGGGATCCCTCTTCCAACACCAAGTGAAAATGATATTTGGGTGAGGGAGTCCACAAGAAAGGGACCTCTTTGCCAATGCCAGTTAAAATGTAAAATTAGGCAAGGGAGTCCATAGTGAGGAACCCTATGCCAGTACTCAAATCCAAATATTATTTTGCAGAGAGGGGTTCAAGACACAAGTGAGCCAAGGAACAAACCAAGTCAGGACGAGGGGGTCTATCATGAGGGTCCCCTCGTCATAGAAAAAGTAATTCTTTTAAATAACAAAAGAGTACTAATATTTATTTACTTGTAAAAGTAGCCTATTTGAGTAAGCAGTGCTCAAATAGGACAGTTGAGATCTTTTGGGAGTTTTGTCTTGGTGGATCAGAGACAAGATTTATTGAGCAAGACTCAACCACTTATCACTTTAAGATAGAGAGAATACTAGTAGAGAAACTCCTAGGAGTCACTCAAGCACTTACACAATCAACACTTAATCATAATTGCGGTGAGTAGACACGTGGCGGATCAAAAAAGAAATTACTTTTTCAAATGATTTTAGAGAGGGTGGCCCTCAGGGTCACTCTCAAATTTACAAAAGTTTGTACAACAAGTTAATGTTTAAAAAGATAATTACTGATTTATATGTTTTGTATCCATTAGGAGACATATTTTCTTTTGGACTTTGGTTTCCACCAAGTGTCATCTATCAGAGGGGGACATGCGATTGCAGACAATGTAGAGACAAAAGGTACACTTCAGACCTTGTCCCTCAAGTTCCCTCTCATTTTTGGAGAACAAAAGGCTATGTTAGCCCTAGCTTGTATCTCTAACTAAGACCCTTGGTCTAGGTAAAATCGGAACAGAAAACTCAAGTTATACTATTACTCTGTCAAAATCACCCAGACCTAGTATTCTCTCCCTGCTCTCTCTCTCTCTCTCTATGTTCCGAATGCTTGCCTTTTCACTCCTATAATTGTAGCCATTATTCTCAGGAGATATTCTTCTCTAAGTTATCATTATTATATGTGAAGTTTCATATTTGCAGGGGGAGGTCCATAACATTTACTCCATTTTTACCAGAAATAGAAGCTTTTCATACCTAGCTACTTTTGATACCTTGAAGACCTTGAAGTTAAAGCACCTTATCCTCAAGTAGGACAGACTAGTGCAACAACAGTTGCTCCATTGATACGTATGAATTTAATGAGAATGTTTTTGAGTTTTTGAAGAAAAATAATGCGGATTTGGCAAGTTTGAGATAAAGCTGTGTAACACCAATCACAACCCCCTCTGGAGGGGCAGCCGCTGTAGCAACAACAATAGTAGAGGTGGCTCCACTACGAAAGGTGGTGCCGGAGCAAGCAGTAACACCACTGATTTCGTCGACAGTAAAGAATGTGGGTTTGAAGGAGTTTCCCTCCAAAGCTGTTACTATAGAGGAAGTGAAGAAGCTACTTTTTTCTCATAGGTAAACTTCTCATCTGTATGAGGATCGCAGAACCCCTACCCAGAATGTGTCAATTAGAAACCATACCCAGAAGGGTATACCCCACCAAAGTTCATAAAATTCAATGGCAAAGGAGAAAATCCAAGAGAACATGTGAAAAGGTTTGTGGAATACCTTGGAGTGCATGGGAATCACAAGAACTTGAAGTTACGGGAGTTCTCCAAGACCCTCACAAGGAAGGAGTAGTACTTCCACCTGGAACCCTGCAACATCCCAACATGGGAAGGAATGCACAGGCAGTTCCTTCAGAATTTTTTCATGGCGGAGGACGAGTTCACATTGAGACACCTGGATTAGGAAGTGCAGAAGCTCGATCAAGAGATGATGCAATATATCAAGCATTTTGACGAGAGGACACTAGATGTATATGAGCATGTAACTGAGGTAAGGCTGTTGCAAATATGTGTAGAGGGACTACTGGAAGAATAAAAAATTCATTTGGTCAACGAGACTAGAGATGGGACTTTTAGAGAATTCACCCGGGATGCAAGTAACATAGATATGATCATCAAGCCTAGACCCTTAAATTGGAGAATGAAAGTGCCTCTGACCTCAGGAAGGTTTTAAGTCTCTTGGAGGCAAGATATTGACTATGTAGATGGAGGTTAAAAGGGAAAGAAGGGAGGCCTAGGGTTCAAAGGAAATAACCCAACAAACAAGAGGAAGTTTGGAGATGATGTCCCACTACCGTTGCCTTATAGTGGGGAAAAGGCGATGGACTGTTATCGCACTTTGGTTCTAGAGGGGGTAATAGGTCAATCCCACTCAATGGGGGAAGTCCCAACATCAATAGAGAAGGCTGGTGCCAAATATTCTGAGTTGCGTCCGAGAGTGCAACACACAACCAAAGATTATTTTTACCTATGGAGGATCATTGACAAGTAGGTGGCCAATGGTACTTTGCAGATAAACCCCGTAGATGTTAATGAGAACCCACTTCCAACATACCATTATGGAACTGCTAATATGGTGGTAGCACATGATGAAGAGGCAACTCGAGACTCGAAGGAATGGGGAGATAGTGAGAAGATGCGCGAAGAGCTGGCAATTAATAGAGAATAAAAAGCTGAAATCGAGAGGATACGTGAAGAATGATTCTTCAATCTTGATAAAAAAGAAGTCGAATGCGAGGGGGTTGAGAAAGTGACCCCCCCAAAGGCAAAGTATATGTAATCTTGTCTCTAGATGAAAGAGGAACATCTTAGGAAGAATATATTTGCAATATTCAAACCTATAAGGTAGACTTGGACTCTGAGTGTGAAGCCATAGCAAGGAGTCCCACGTTCAAATGGTTATTCGACCAGATAGAGGTGAAGTATGACACCTGGGTGTTCATCATAAGGAAGATTCTATAATTGGTGAAACGGCGAGGGGAACCCTCGCTAAAATGGCAGGGACCCATTGGGCGACTGATTAAAAGATACACTTCTGAGGTAGTCTTTTTTTAGGTAGATAGACAAGTACCATATTTTCATAATTGCCCACTCTATGTGACGGCCATGATTAGTGGGATTTCTTTCCCCGTGGCATTGATGGATGGAGGAGCATCCATTAACATCATGTAAATCAGAATGCTATATGAGACAGGGATCTCTCAAGACAAGATTGTGCCTGTATCGCTAGTAATTTCAGGATTTAGCAGTGCACGCATGCAGTCATTTGAGTACGTGAATGCGGGTATTAAGCTAAGGAACTTCATTTCTCGCATCAAATTTCACATCATCAATGCCAACACAAGCTACCAACTACTCATAGGATGAGCGTGGATGCACACTCTCGGAATGGTTCCCTTCACATATCATCAATGTGCCAAAGCCAATGTTTGAGGCACCGAGGTTATAATCAAAGCAACTCAAAAGCCATTTTCTATTGAGGAAGACCATCTGGTAGATGCTACATTTTATACTGAGCTTGACGAAGAGAGAAAGAGCTCAGCGAGAAGGCTAGAGGGGATGCAAGTGGTTGGAGGAGGTGCCCAACCAAGGATATTTGTTCATGATCGCCTGGGATAAAGAGTGATCCCCCAGATGGAAAAGGGATAGAGGAAGGTAGAGGAGGTAGCCAAGCCCCTAGAACATGTAAGAAAGTAGTCCTTCCGGATGGAAAAGTTATATACCGCTTATAACGATCTGCGCAAGTGGCGTTGTGGGATGAGAGCATCGACCCGACACCAAAGTGTTTTGGGGTAGATGAGTCGCATATTATAGAGCATGTAGAGGACCCAATGGAGGTTCCTGAATGCACGCAAGACGGCCCAAAAGAGCAGCTATAAGAGATGGAAGAGATAAATTTGGGAATAGAAGGGGGTGAGAGTAGACCCATTCTAATCTTCAATGGGTTGAACCGAAAGCAAAGGGAGGAGATTCTTGTTATGCTCAAGGAATTCATCAAGGTGTTTACTTGGAAATACACATAAATGTCTGGGATAGATCCACATGTGATCTTTCATAAACTAAATGTTCTTCCTAATGCTTTCCCAATTAGACTGGCCACTCACACATACAAAGCTAAGCTAGACCTTAAGATAAAACGAGAAGTGGAGAAATTATTGGTAGAGGGTTTCATCAAACCCATTCAATATCCTATATGTCTTACTAGCATTGTACCAGTGGAAAAGAAAGATAAAAGCCAAATTTGGATTTGCGTTGACTTCCGCGACTTAAAGCAGGCATGCCCCAAAGATAAGTTTCCCTTGCCAAATATAGTAACTCTAGTAGATGCTACCGTGGGTCAACTGATGTATAGTTTCATGGACGGATATATCAGCTACAATCAGATCAGAATGGACCCGACAGACACGAAAAATACTGCTTTTTTCATGCCATTGGGAATTTTTCACTACATGCTCATGCCATTTGGGTTGAAGAATGTAGGGGGAACCTACCAGTGAACTATGATGACCATATTCCATGACTTATCGCATGACATATTAGAATTTTATACGGATGACCTGTTAGTAAAATTCAAAAAACTTGAGGCGTCTGTTTAAAAGATGTCGCAGGTATAAGATAAGGATGAATCCCTCGAAATGTGCCTTTGGGGTCACTGCAGGAAATTTTTTAGGATTTGTAGTAAACTCGTAGGAGGTGCATATAGACGAGGAGAAGAAATAGGCCATCCTACTGATGCCACCACCAAAGAGTCAACGGTATCTCAAAAGCTTATTAGGAAAGGTTTCTTACCAGAAAAGATTTATACCAGCACTTATAGAGGTGACCCACCCGTTCACTCCGCTAATGAAGGAAAAAGATAAATGGGTTTGGGGAGATGCGCAGAAGAAGGCCTTTGAGAAGATTAATAAATATATTAGCATCACCCTCAACTATGGTACCACCAGAGGTGGGCGCATTGTTGTTTCTCTACCTGACTTTAGCGGAGAGGTCCATAGGGGTTTTGCTAGCCCAAGAAAGAGCAGGGGTAGATGGGTTCATTTACCACTTGTATGGACTTGGTGTTTGTTACTAAAAAATTAAGGCATTACCTGTTGGCATTTACATTCCATATTATTACCAAGTGTGATCCTATCAAGTAACTCATGAGCGAGGACGGTCTTGGTAGCAAGAGAAGTAAGGTGGTTCTTAATCTTATCAGAGTATGATTTAAAGTGCATAGACCCAAAGGCTGTCAAGAGACAGGTAGTAGCAGATTTACTAGCTCATTTCCCAAGCCAAAACTTTGAGCCTCATAATGAGGTTTAAAGTGCATAGACCCAAAGGCTGTCAAGAGACAGGTAGTAGCAGATTTAGTAGCTCATTTCCCAAGCCAAAACTTTGAGCCTCATAATGAGGATCTACCTAGGAAAAACTTCCAAGCTTGCCTCACAAAAGGGGGGATGGGGGAGAAGGTACCAGTCTCTCCAATGGGAAGGAGAACATCACCTTCTACTTCAAACTTGATTTTAAATGTTCAACCAACAAGGCTGAGTATAAAGCTCTCATTTTGGGACTTCCTGGAGAACTGAAAAGAGGCATTAGAGTACTGTGCATACGAGGGGACTCTAACCTAGTAGTGAAATAAGTTAATGAGGAGTTTGCTCTCTAGCATGCCAACTTAGCACCATATAGATCCATCATCCAGATATTATTGAGTCAGTTCATAAAGATCAACATTGAGAGGTATCCAATGAACAAGCATACAGATGCCTTAGCCACCACAACCCAGAAATTAGAGATAGACGAGTTAAAAGCGACCATAATAGTACGAATAAAAACGGTGCCAATTACGTTCAAGACTTTATTTCTAAGTGAAGAATCGGATGATTGGAGGTGCCTAGTAATAAAACAATTTGAAATCATAGAAGGAAAGATGAAAATGTTAGAACTGATCAACTACCACCTGTTGCAAGGAATACTTTATTTTAAGAGCCCAGGGGATCAAGATGCGTAAAAAAATCTAGAGAGAGGTTGGAAATAATGCATGAGAAACATTGTGGGGATACTAATATTGCTCTTTACCGCTGATTAAAAAGGGGCAACTACTGGCCCACCATGAGCATGGAGGTTGCTCGTTTGCAGCAAGGCTTTCTAAAGTGCCAAACCTAGTTTGAACAGTCAACCGAAGCCAATTTCATAAAAGAATTTGAGGATTGGAGATAACCTTACACAGTGTATTTGAAAAATGGAGAGTTTCCAGCCGAGCGAGCATATGAGATTTATCTCAAGAAGAGAGTGGATCACTTTTATATAGTGGAAGGGGAACTCTACACGAAAGGTTATAATGATAAGGCATTGAAGGGAATAGCTAAAGGGGATGTAGAAATGGTGCTGAAGGAAGCCTTTGAGACCTCTCACATGGGAGGTGTCAAGTTATATGATCAACTGATGACACTCAGGTACTACTAGCCAACCATGGAAGCTGACTGCATAGGTTATGTGAAAAAATGCAGGGCATGCCAAGTATATAGCAACATGGTGCATGACCCCTCAATAAGTCGACAATGAGTAGTATCTACCTATGCCTTCCACATGTGGGCATTTGATTTGGTGAGAAAGATCATCCCAGCCTCTCACGACAAGGACTTCATCATAATTGCTACATAATTGTACACCAAGTGAGAAGAAGCAATCCCGCTAAGGAGAGTCACTACTCAAGTGGTAACCTAATTCATAAGAGAGTATATCATATGCAGGTTTGTATACCCAAGGGGATTCTCACATATAATAGGAAGCAATTTGTATGCAAGGAGATAGTACTCCTCACTAACAAATACAAGATCGTGCACAACAGCTCAACTATCTCCTATCCAAAGGGAAATGGCCAAGTAGAAGCAATAATAAGACTTTGACCAACAAACTGAAGAAGATGCTTGAGTACATTCCAAGGGCATGGGATGAGAAGCTACCCATGGTGTTATGGGCCTATTGTACTTCAAAAAGAAAATCGACGGTGTTTACCTCATTCTCACTAGTCTACGGGACCTAAGATGTCCTACCGGTGGAATTCACAGTTCCCTCAGCTAGGGTTTCTCTAAGTAACGACTGCATACTGGACCCTTGGTATATGTAGATGGAGGAACTAGATGAGCATAGAGATAAGGTCGAGGAGGACTTCAAGGTCTACACCTAGTAGCTGTCCAAGGCTTACGAGAGCTTGGTCAAGCCCAGGTAGTTTCAAGTAGGGGACTTGGTCCTACGTGCATTCACTCACTATCTCCTTACTATGTCAACATTAAAATTCAAACCCAATTGGGAAGTCCCCTTCGTGGTTCGAGGGGTGGGTAAGTCGATTTACTGTCAGATTTCTGAACCAAAAAGTGAATGTCTTTAGTCTATTAACTGTAAGTGACTAAAGAAGTACTATACTTAACTCTTACTAGATTTTTGTAAATTTTAAAGGATGAATAGCTTGCTCTAAATTTATAAAGTTTTCTGTAAAGATAGAAATGAACATAGCTTTTGTAAACAACATTTGGTACATGAAAATGAATAATATTTGTCTTACTAGCATTTAAAATTCGCATGTATGTTTTTGTGCCTACGTTGTAAAGTTGGTACACTAAATTTACGTTTTTTCCTCTTTCTTAAAAGAATAGCGGAACCCCTAGTAGATTAGAAGAGGGTCCATGACATGTAGGTATTTTCTCATTATACTTGGGGGAATATCCATCCCAAAAGAAAAGTATATTGAGCAAGGTCCTTACAGACACAACAGATAAATATTTTTACACTAGGCCAATAGGAGGTTGTCTTCCGAGTAGTAATAATAAAAAATACATACATTTTTTTTTATTATTTCATACAGATTTATAGCTTAGAGAATAAGTTCTAACCGTTTTTCAGAAGAAAAAAATTTACTTGATCAAATTTTAGAAAGTCTGGAGAAGGGGGTCTACCCCCTCTCTAAACTTGTTATTTTTCTAAGACAAAAAGTTCCCTAAGAAAAGTTTGGAACGAGGATCCGATAGACCAGAGGCAATTTTTGTTATAAGGAAATAATTATTTTCTTTACTTATGACATTTATGAAATTTTATCCAAAGTTTGTGGGAAGGAGAAAGGCTAACCCCCTCTCTTAGTTATTCCCTAAAAAATGAATGTGCATAACTGAATACCCCATAGTCACACTGGGCTGCGCTAAAAAGTATAATTTTCTCAGATTTATGCAAGTACCACCACAATATATAAGGAAGTTCAAATGGACCAACTGCTCACAGAATATTAGAGCAGGTTATAGTAAATAGATGCCAAAATCATTGATAAAGGCAAAAAATAAAAAAGCAGAATGCAAGTAAAAAGGTGTTTTCCATTAATAAGTGATCAATCCTTTACATATGGAGGAGAAAAGAAAACACAAGGCAAAATCTACATAATAAAGAAAAAAAGAAAAAAAGAGAAGAGATAGCCTACCCAATAGAAATAACAAAAAACAGACCATCTCGAGAAATGGTGCTAGCATATGATGGATCTGCCTCCACATGAAATTTTCCTCTAGTTTGTCCAGTTTGATCTCATCCTCCTGATCACCCGCCTCAAGACTGGCCAACTTGTACTGGAGTAGATCTATTTGACCCCGAATCCTGGTAGCCTTAGCCTGTCGCTGCGCGGCCCTAGACTGCCTAAATGTGTGAAGCTTCACCATCTTTCTAAATGGAACACTCAAGAAATGATGGACTGTAGTATCAAGTCAGTCTAATTGGAAGTGATAGAATTGCTTCTGATCCCAAGGAGCATCTAAGAATAGCAAAGTAGAAGCACTAGTCTGCTCAGATGGGTGGGTAGCAAAGAAGTTAAAGACGTGAATGGCAAGGGACTTCAAGTTAAACACCGTAAGGCTATCAATGTGAAGCACACTCTGAGAAGTGAATGTCTTAGGATGATGCTCCAAAATCAAGTCTAGAGTCTCTCTCTCATGAGCCCTGAAATGCCTGGGTTTCTCCTTATGCCACAATATTCTCATGAATGCTACAGGAGCCTCCACCTCAGCATCGTTGCCAATATGAAAACATTCTACCTCCAAAGGAATTAAAGAGTACTCCTCTCCAGAGTTGGCACTCATAGCTGAGAAAGTGGCCTTAGAGCTCTGGCCTCCCCCCTCAACTGCCCCAGTTGGTTCGCTAGCAGGATCCTGAAAAAAGATAGCATAGATATGCTAAATCTGGGGAACAAAGAAAATAAAGGACAACTATACTTAGATTCCTTAATGGACTATGATATAAAGCTTACCCCAAAGCTCAGAGGGGTGAGTATGATGCCACCCAGACGAGAAGGACTCATGGGGTGTGGAGTGCCAGACTAGAAAAGTAAAAAAAATATTAGCATGTTGCTTTTCATAAAGGATAGAAATGAAAAGAACAGGAAACTCACGGCTAAAAGTCACTCGGGTATAACAATTAAATACCTAAGGAGTGCATAGTGTAACACTCTCCGCTCGTTCCGCAGAATCAATTGCCACCTCGCTAACTTGAAAATGTCGAAATAGGGAAGTGGAGACGAGAATACTTACATAGTAAAAGCAAGAAAAAAGGAAGGCAAATTGGAGAAGAGTGTATGACAGTATAATACTTGACTCACAGCTACCCCCTGCAGATGCTCCACAGTTATCGGAGCACTAGCTATGCTAACCTGAAAACAAAGAAATAGACAAATATTAGCAAATACTTGCGTAGTAAAAGCAAGAAGAAAAGAAAGGAAGAAAAGAAAAAAGGGAATGACAATATAATGCCTGACTAACAGCTGCCCCTGCAGATGCTCCACAGCTATCGGAGCACTACCTATGCTAAACTGAAAATAAAGAAATGAGTAGGTATTAGTAAATACTTGTACAGTAAAAATAAGAAGAAAAGAAAGAAAGAAGGGGAAAAAGGAATACTGACTCATAGCTTCCCCTTGTAAGATCTCCACAAGTATCGGAGCACTGGTTGTGCTAACTTGAAAACAAAGAAACAGGTAGGTATTAGCAAATGTTTGCACAAAAAAAGCAAGTCGCAAGTTATAAACATTTAAGCACTTACCAGAATAGTTTCTTCGGAGGTGTTAACCAAGTGTTCCACATAAACAAAAACAATTGCAATGCTAACCTGAGAAGTAAGGAAGTAGGTAAGGGTTAGTAAAATATTTACGCAGAACCATCAACATCGAAAGAATCCATTATGACAATCTTACCAGTGGTAACTCCTTCGGAATGCTAGCTAAAGGCACCACAGATACAAAGGTCGCCATAGTGCTAACCTGAGAACCACAATATAAATCCCACAGATAAAGGGACCGAAATAAAAAGTGTGTTAAAATTACTTGGAGAATTTTTGAAGCATAAAAGTAAAAAAAGAAGCAACTCGAGCGTAAGGAACTAATATATACAAAAGAAGTACCCGGGGAGTCTCTATCCCGAAATTCATAATAGGCCGGCCAATGAAGGGACCTCATCCATGCTAGTCTGAAAGTAAATAAAATAAAACAAAGTTAGTAAAATTACACGGAATAGACGAGAAATGTACACAAAAATCTATAGTACCTGTGGAATTTCCTCCGCAGGACTCGCAACAGAACCTATAAGTTAAGGCCCAATAATGTTAGCCTTATAACAAAATGGAGAACTAGTTATCACAAGAAAAACTACTTAAGAAGAAAATAAACACATAGAATTAAAGTGGCACCTGAGGGGTCACCTCTGCAAGAAGGGAATCATATTTGGCAAAAAAGAGAGGTCTCTGCAAATCTATCCTGTAAATGAAGAAAATAAGGCAAGTGTTAGTAAACCACTTACCTCATTAAAAGACAAGTGTATAGAAAATGTAAAAGCTTAAGGTTAAAATAATTACCGAAAGAGGAACTATAGTAGGGCCCTCACTAGAAGCAGTAGGGCAAGGTGACTCAATTACAGGAGGCTCTTCTTGAGAAGTAGCAACAAAAAGGACTATAATATTGACCTGCTCATCATAAAAGTGTAAAAAAAATTTACAAAAGAAAGAAAAGAGGTATTTGTAACTTTAAAAAAATCATCAATACCTGAAGAGGAGAAGAAGGTTATGAAATAGGCCTAATAGTGGAAGCCATAGTAAGGCCCATGGGAAATAGGATGGACTAAAGGTTTTCTATCCATAAAAATATGAACCTGGGGGATAAGAATCCTCCCTGAGGGTGATAACCTTCCAGTAATCCCAAAAGAGGGAAGAGTCCCTCCAGACAAATACGGACCAAGAAGTACAGGTCCCTTGGGAAATAAGAAATTACAGACTAGAAGTAAGAATGCACATAAGGGTAAACATCATTGGTAAGATAAAAATGCCAAAGGAGTAGGCATACTTTTGAGAATGAAAAAGAAAGAGGTCTAACTTCGGAAGTGCATACTGCTGCAATAGCAGAAGGTGGAGTAGTGTGACATAAGGATACATTCCTCTGCAAATATATAGATAAAAAGAAGGCAAGGGAAATAAGTTTGAGAAAGAACGACAAAACCATAAAACTTAAAGAATTAGTGAAATACCTTAACGGAGCGCGAGGTCACAGAAGAGGCCCTGGTGATCATAGGATATACGGATGAAAGCTGTAATGAGGCAAACAAAATTAAGTCATAACAAGGAGGAATAAAGTAAAAGAAAAATAAAGTATGCTAGAGGGAAGGTAGCAACAAACCTCTCTTTAAAGGCCCAAGGAGGAAACAAGCATTGAATTCCTCTCTCGAGGGAAAGGAGCACGACTAAGGGGAGGATGTGATGGACCACTCGTCTCAATAGAAGCAGCTTGTGAAAATATCATAAGAAAAAGTTAGTAAACAAATCAATGTTGAAAAAAGATACTAAATAAATAAAAAGCTAAGTAAAGAAATCCCGAAAAGGAACTTACAACATCAGGGCGCGTAGCCTGTCCATAGGGAAGACGTATAGTAGTAGGTTTGGTCTTTAACAGATAGTATATCATTTTGTATTCAATAGAAGAATCCCTCGTAACTTATAAAAAAGTGCATGTGTCAGGAGTGCCATCACTAAGAAAGTCCGTGCCATCCACATCATTTGAAAAAGAACTATTATCATCATAGGAAGGAGTGCTTTTGTAGTTAACTGGTTACTCTTCAAATTAGTGAGAAGGGGGACCAACATGTGAAACTCCGTAAGATCCAACTTCACTAAGTAAAGCGGTTTCGAGTTGTAAATGCAAATTTTCAGTCATTGCTCCTAGCATCAAGGACTTGTCCATAGACTTTAGGTTACATCGAGTATAACATATCTCGATACTTTCTTCATGGTACTTCACGTTCACACGTTCAAGAAGACGTATCCGATTATCAAGCAACTTCAACTTGCTCCACGACATCACATAATATTGGTATAGTTGTTGTTTTGGTTTTCGTGGATTTTTGACATAGTGTTGGGAGATTTTTATAAACTATTCTTTTACAAAATGAAGCAGTTTTTCAAATAGGTTTTCAGACTTAATTTTTTTTAATTTATCGACAATTTCATTCAAACAAGATGGCAATCTCATTAAAATGATTTGGGATGTCTTCTAAAGGTCGTTTAAAGCATTTATCAAACGAGGGATCACTGCCTTTGATTTTTTCATCTCATTATAAGAATAGTTTAAGTCATTCGAATGGCATCAGCATGTCATTAGAACAAAGTCTTAGTCTCGTTCGAACGAGGTTTCACCGCCTCAATTTTTGGGTTCGCCTATAAATTCCTAGTTTCGATAGGTTTTTTGTTAAGACTTTACATTTATAAAAACTGCAGAACTCTTGCCATAAGTCTTCATTTTTAAAAGGAAAAACACTTTTTGATTCACTCAATCTCTCTCTACAAACTTTTGTAAATCATCTTTGGAACCCAAAGCTGCTCTTGTATTGAAGTTACTCTTGTAGAGAAGGGGTCTCTACTGTTGCTCTTATGATTCTTGTAGGAATTATTGCTAATTGAAGGCTGCAATTTTTGTGAGTTCTTATGGGAATTCATTGTTGAAGAAGACGAGGGTCACCTGCAGGAGATTCATCGAGCTATATTTCTCTATAGTGATTATAAGTTGCGATTTACAAACTATAATAAAATAAAAGATTTTTTCCTAATTTTTTTTCCTTATGAAATTCTGTTTTCATTATATGCTTGGTTTGGTTTATGTTTTGAATCACATAGTTGCATATTTTAGGGTTAAAGGAATTAAAATTTGTTTGTGGTATTGACATCTAATTAGATAAGTTTACTCCATTAGTGAATAACGTATTCTCACGAGTACATTAACTTCGATAACTGGAATAAACGTAATAAGTGTCTCTTGGGAATAAAGACCTATAGCCTCACAACCCTGCCCCAAATAGTCCTATGAGTCTCTTCGACTCCGAGATCGTCACTTTCCGGCCCCTGATCCAGTATAGAAGAAGCAATAGTCTCAGTATCAACTCTTTTCTTTTTCTTGCTTGCCCTACTCCTCACGAGTGAATGGGGATAAGAGGGAGGAGTAGTAGTGGCAAGTATGAAATTTGACACATCCGTGTCAGGGTGTTTTATTTTGAAAGAAGCAAGGGCTTTTGATTTACCCTTTCCCTTATATTTTCCTTTAGATTTTGCAGACCGTGGCTCAGGTTGCTTCGAATAAATGGATTCTTCAAGGAGTGGCTTCACTAATATAGGAATGACTTTGCTCGAGAGGTGGTTTAAGAGTAGTATTGCGATGCCAAATATCTTTCTGAGTCATTTTGATCAAGAACTTGGTAGTGGCATACTTGGTAGGAATGGTTTCATAAGGGACCTCTGCCATGCAATTTTCCTGCCTCTGCGAGAGCAGGAACCGAGAGTGGGTGAAATAAAAAGTCTTTTCATGAGTTTTTTCTCCCAAAACTCTTCTTTCATTACATGCTTGGTTTGGTTTATGTTTTGAATCACATAGTTGAATATTTTAGGGTTAAAGGAATTAAAATTTGTTTATGGGATTGGCATTTAATTAAATAAATTTACTCCATTAGAGAATAACGCACTCACAAATTTGTATCAAAGAGAGTTTCACCAAACTATCGTGAGATCCTTTTTTTGCAAATTTTTTCAGTGATATCAATTGTTTTGAAAATTATGTTTAAAAAATTGCAAATTTTCTGATGTAGAACTTATATAATAGGATGCCAATTTTCCATGGATCGAATTATGCTTATTGGAAAACCTGTATGAGATCCACCTTAAAAGCAATTGATGAAAGAGTGTGGCTTATTTGTGAAATAGGGTGGACTCCTCCCATGATCACGATTGATAATTTCATGAATCCAAAACCTGTTTCTTCGTGGACTGATGAGGAATTTAAGTGGATTACCTATAACTCTTGCGGCCTTAGTGCTATTTCTGGAGTCGTCATCCCGAATGAGTTCCATCACATGATGACTTGCACTACGTCGAATGAAGTATGAGATATCCTCCAGTTGATACATGAGGGTACAAATGCTGCCAAGGCATCTAAAATTCAAAATTGACCTCCTAATTTGAGACCATCACCATGTTAGATTTCAAGAATTTTGATGAATTTTATGCTAGGTTATTGGACATTATTAGCACTAGTTTTAATTTAGGTGAGGAAATTGAGGAGTCAAGAGTCGTGAAAATTATTTTGAGGTCACTCCCTTCCCGATTATTCCAAAGGTCACCGTGCTTAACTCTTTAGGGGTCTTAGACACTCTTAGGTTAAAAGGATTTCTAGGAGACATTAGAAGAACTTGTAGGAGACCTTCAAACTTATGAGATCGACATGTTTTCACAAACCATTAAACCCAAGGATAAAGTGATAGCCTTAAAGACTCAAATTAAAGAAAAGAAAAAAGGGAAAGTTTATGAGTCTGAATTTGAGGGTGAGGATGATTTCGATGACTTGGCCTTGCTTGCGAATTTTTTTTAGAAAGTTTCTTAAATTCTCCAAAAATAATTCTTTTAATAAAAGAATTTTTGAGAAAAACAAAAAGAAGAACGAGGTCAATGATAGCGGTGAGAAAGAGGAAGGGATAAGATGTTTTGAGTGCAAGGGCAAAAAGAGGGAGGCTTTTGAGTGTTCCACTATGCTAAAGAGATAGGGAAAATAAATTTCTAATAAATCCACTCTTAGCGATAGTGACATCGAGTCGAATGATTCAGGGGGAGAATTACCACATGAAAAGTGCATTGCTTTTATGGCTAGTCAAGTGAGTACTTATAGTTTGTCCCACAACGATGAGGACACATGTAAACATGAGAGCCTCGATGATTTTCAATCCATTCGAGTGAGTGTGAGGATGTGATTGCAAGTGAGTGATAAGGGGATCTCCAAAATGTGTTTAGTGATTTGTACACTAAGACATTGAAGATGAAAAAGATGAATAAGGGTTTGTCTCTTAGGGTGACAGATTTGGAAAGAAAGGTAGAAGTTTTGCGGGTGTGTGAGACGTCGGTGAGTCAACTCGAGAAGGTGAAGGTTTCTTTGGGTGAGTAGTTGATCATCGTAGGATAGGAAACGAGTGAATTAATCAACACCGTGATTAGTCTTACAAGAGATCTTCAATCTTTATTGGATACTCGTGATAAACTTAAAGCCCGTGTATCCCAACTCGAGAGAAATCTCGAACGTGCCAGGGAGATTAAAGTTACTTTAGAGGACACATCCTAAGAAGGTTAGAAAGATGCTCATCGGTCCCGCCTTGGGTAATTTTGAGAGGCTAGGAATAGGTTATGATGGTGCATCCACTTCCCATGTTACACCCGATCCCTTTCCCGAGTTTGTGATAAATCCGTATGGTTCTCGACCTAACCCACCTAGGCGTCCGATTTCCCGTAGGAGAGTGCATCCTAGACGTTTTGATAGAGGTATTCCTAAGCCCGTTTATGTTTGTTCCCATTAAAGGAAAAGATGACACCTTAGGGAATTTTATTTTAAGTTGGGTTGTGTATCTCATAGGTATCTTTCATGATATGCTACTACACGTGTTTCTGCACGCACTCCCACACATGTTACTCCGCATGCTCCCACATATCACATGAGAGATTTTGAGTGTTTTCGTGAGAAAGTTGAGTATTTGGTCAAAACTTCACATGATTTGATGGATGTTTTTCATAGGATGCCGTCTCCTTTGGAGAACTCCTCTGGGACTAATGATTGAGGTTGAGACTTATTTCTAGAATAGGATGTTTTTCATGTTTATATTATTTATTCCTATTGCTAGTGTGTACTACCAATGTATTTACCTTTTTCCATTTTGATATATTTTTTGAAAATTCCAAAAAGATTTTTGTTTTTCTTGAAAATTTTTTGAAAAATACAAAAATATTATCGATTTCCTATTAGAAAAAGTGAAAAAGCCAATAAGATTTTATTTTTGATAAAATATTTGAAAAATCCAAAAAAGAGTTTTGTATTTTGTTTTACACCATATATGGATGAATATTAAAGATGTCCGAGTCACCAATTCATTCCATATCAACGTGACCATTTTATCGTGTTTTGAGAAGTGACATCATTTCATTTTGTGCTTTACAATGTGTGGAGTCATTAAGATGTGATATGATTACTACTTGCTACATGTTTGACTCCTTGTCACCTTTAATGAACGCGAGCGTGAACTTATTTGAGTATTGCACCTACCTTTCATGTGTCTGTTGTAGTGTTTTTATCTCAATCTTGCTTTTAAAACGAATCAAATGTGATAAAATAAGATAATGAAAGTAGTGCTTGTAAGAACCATTGCCCGGATTGAAAAATTAAAAATCATATCTCCGGTAAATGTGTTATATTTTAAAGCAATGAAATCTGGCCGCGAAAAATAGGTTGTATTTGTGTGAATAGCCACCATTTGCAAAAGGGAAAAAGCCTAAAAGATTAAAGGCACATAAAAAGAAAAATATAAAGTGTCAGGCCAATGTCAAAGAACATTGATGCTTCGCTACATATGAACATTGATTTCTTCAAAATAAAAGAGTTGAGAGAAAAAAAATTATATGTGACTTTTGAGGGAGTTTAGTTGAAGATCAACATGTTTGCACGTCCTGAAAAAGTCTCGTAAAAGCATTACATAGTTTTGGGCATTATTATTGTGAAAATTACTCACGACCTTAATTAGTTGAATAGGTTAAGTCGATTTAACTTCAGTTCAACATTTTTACACCTAAGGTGGACTTTGAAATCTTGCTTTAGTGGTGTCTCATTCCTTCATGCGCATATGTTATGTTTATCTATGTTGATTTACCTATAGAATGTGTTCACATCCCTACATCCCGTTTCCATGATTCGATTATTTTTGTGTTTCTCCATGGTGTAGTATTTTTGTAAATTATTTTTGCTTGAAAATATTCGAGAAATAAAAAATAGTTTGTTTTGCTTAATTTATCATTTACTTGATTCTTATTGCATTATATTTATGATAATATGCTATGATTATTTTGACACAGTCCGTTTTATTTATTTATTTATTTTCCTTGTCTATTTCGGATAAATAAAAGGAAGGAGAACGAATTATAGGGGAGTGAGAGTTTGATTTATGGGGAAGAATTGATATGATTTTTGAGTTGTATTTTATTTCAAACTCAGTACGTCACGATCGGTAATTTTTTTTGTCTATTATGTGCAGTTACACTTTGATGAGCATATGCAAAGTACACATAAGACAAAGTTCCCAAAAAGAAGATCAAGAGAAAGAGATTTGAAGATTTGAAAAAGTTGTTTTTTTTACATCTTTAGTATCTTTCCATTTGTGGGTTTCTAGCAGGGTATTAGATTTGTATAAGATTTTTTGGATAATTTAAATTTTTTAATTTGTACCGAAATAGCCATAAGGGGGGATTTGTAAAGCAAAATTTTCTATCATTGTCCCTAGCATCTAGGACTTGTCCCTAGAATCTAGGTTACATCGAGTATCGTATATCTCGCTACTTCCATTGTAGTACTTCACGTTCACACGTTTAAGAGGACAAATCCGATTATCAAGAAACTTCAACATGATCCATGACGTCACGTAATATTGGTATAATTATTGTTATGGTTTTTGTGGATTTGTTACATAATATTGGGAGATTTTTGTAAACTATTTTTTTAATAAAACGAGGCAGTTTCTTGAATAGTTTTTACTAAAAAATATTTTTATTTTTTGATGATTTCGTTCATATGAGATGGCAATCTCATTAGAACGACTTTGGGTCTCGTTAGAAGGTCGTTTGAAGCATTTATAAAACAAGGTTCAAACGAGTGCTCACTGTCTTGGATTTTTTCATCTCGTTAATAGAGAAGTCTAAGTCATTAAAACGACATCAGCATGTCATTAGAACGAAGTCTTAGTCTCGTTCGAACGAGGTTATGCCGCCTCAATTTTTGTGTCCGCCTATAAATTCCTGTTTTTGATAGGTTTTTTGTTAAGACTTTGCATTTACGAAAATGACAGAACTGCTGCTTTGAGTCTTGACTTTTAAAGTGGCAAAACCCTTTTTAATTCACTCAATCTCTCCTATATACTTTTTTGAATCATATTTGGAACCCACAACTGCTTCTGTATTGAATTTACTCTTGTAGAGAAAGAGTCTATACTGCTGCTCTTGTGATTCTTGCGGGAATCATTGCTGGTTGAAGGCTGCGGTATTTTTGAGTTCTTGCGGGAATTCATTCCTGAAGAAGATGAGGGTCACTTGCGGGAGATTCGTCAGTCTGTATTTCTTAATTGTGATTGTAAGTTGCGATTTACAAAATATAATGAAATAAAAGATTTTTCCCTAAGTTATTTTTCCTTCTGAAATTCTGTTTTCATTACATGCTTGGTTTGGTTTATTTTTTGAATCGCATAGTTGCATATTTTAGGATTAATGGAATTAAAATTTATTTGTGGGATTGACATCTAATTAGATAAGTTTACTCCATTAGAGAATAACGCATGCTCACGGGTACAGTACCTTGGATAACTGGAACATATGTAATAAGTGCCTCTTGGGAAGAAAGACTTATAGCCTCATAGCCCTGCTCCCAAACAGTCCTGTAAGTCTCTTCTATTTCAAGATTATCCGTGTCCAACCCCTGATCCGGTATAGAAGAAACATTAGTTTCAGTGTCAACTTTTTTTTTCTTGCTTTCCCTACTCTTCACGGGCGAATGGGGAGAAGAGGGAGCAGTAGTAGTGGAAAGTATGAAATTTCACACATCTGTGCCAGGGTGTTTTCTTTTGGAAGAAGCAGGGGTTTTTGATTTACACTTGCCCTTAGATTTGCCTTTAGACTTAGCAGACCGTGGGTTAGGTTGCTTCGAATAAATGGATTCTTCAAGGAGTGCATTCACCAAGATAGGAGTGACTTTGCTCGAGAGGTGTTTTAAGAGTAGTATTGCGATGCCAAATTTCTTTCTGAGTGTTTTTTATCAAGGACTTGGAAACTGTTTCATAAGGGACCTTAACTATGCAATTTTGAATAAGAAGAACCTGCCTCTGCCAGCGAAGGAACTAAGAACGGGTGGAAGAAGATAATTGATCATGAGGAAGAACATATAGCCCTCCCAAGTGACTCACTCTATATAACATACCCTGGGTGGTGAAGTTCCTAATGGCCTCTAAATATAACTTAGAAGGAGTAATGCTCGAAGGATAGGCTGGGGTATGAACATATTGATCATAATCAAAATGTCTCACCACTCTCTTTGAATGATAGAATTCCAACCTTGATCCAGTTCTGTATTGGAAGGAAAGGGACAAGGCAATAACATTATCATAACATTAATGTGTGAGAAGGAAGAGACTTGTGCTGCATCAGCTGGACAGTAAAACGTACCCCCAATGCATGAAAAAGATACCCCAAAAAGTGCCACCATCCCATTTGCAGTACGAGAAGAAACATAATTCATCCACATTGTCAATCAAAGACCCTAGGAGATTTTTAGGGAACTTTTTGTTCCACTTGGTGATACGGGCAATGTTACTATGACAGGCCTTTACTTGGGGCCAAAGTTAGGAAAGCGTTCGAATAAGAAGTCCATCAAAATAAAGGAGTTAGTAAAATTGGTGACATTATAAGGTCCATATGATCTTTCAATATCAACTTGGGCATGATCCAACCAAGTGTATAGAAACTCAAGTGTCAAGAAAGCAAGGGGAACAACCCTCCCTCGTGCCAGCCTCACTGCCAATCTAAAAAGGAG
This sequence comes from Sambucus nigra, assembly GCA_949130495.1. Lineage (NCBI taxonomy): Eukaryota > Viridiplantae > Streptophyta > Magnoliopsida > Dipsacales > Adoxaceae > Sambucus > Sambucus nigra. Next base: position 501,325,942 of record OX422212.1, read on the forward strand.
TTCACGAGGAGAGTCTTCTGGCCTCATTGGAAGTAAGAATCTGCTAAGGAAAGTAGAGAAAAAAAATTTCCAAATGTGAGGGAGAGTTAAGTTGAGGACCTTCTTGGCTCTTGGGGGTCCTATTCGAGGTTTCCCCCTTGGGGAGTTTTTCAAAATCCTTGATACAATATCACTGCCATTTAGTGAAGGAATGCTTGGTGATACATTTTATGTTAATAGCTACATACTTGAAACATTAAGAAAGAGATTACTGAAGTTCTTCCACCATTTCTTATTCGAGGGGGTCCTCGTAGCCATTAATAAAAATATGCTCCCCTAAGTAAGGAAGGGAGAGTAGCTCACAGACATCCTCTATGACGATAGTAAATTCACCCCAACCTGTAACAAATGTGTTAGAATCTTTGCTTCAGCGGGAAGATAACAAGTTAAAAGTCCAACCATGTTAAGCCACTGTACAAACTTTCAGACTATCAATTGTTATGAAAAGGCCAAGCTACTCGAGTATAGCCTTATATTAGGGGACAATAAGAATATGATCAACCCAAGAGGCCCACTCTTCAGGGGCCCCTATACCAACCTTGAGTTTTGTGTTGGAATGCGAGAAATAACCCGGATCAACCTTAACCCTAAGGATGGAGTCAGGAAGAGAAATAGCAAGATAACCTGTTTCACTCAAACCCACGTGGGGTTACTCAAATTTTTTTGTAATATAATCTTCTTCAAACTTTGCGAGGGAAGATATGAAACCATCATTCTCACAAAAATAGGGTGCACGGAGGTAGAGACCAAAATATCTTTGTTAGTGAGTGCCCAAGTAATCTTTATGAGATTGTAAGAGGGGGCAATGGTCGAGAAACCCCCATAAATAGTTATCCCAGACGAGGGACCCTCAATAATAACCGGACCAGACGAGGGACCCCCAATAGTAATTAGTCCAGACAAGGGACCCCCAACAATGATTTCCCTAGACGAGGAACCCCCAGCATCAACCGTCCTAAACAAGGGACCCCCGATTGTAGATATCCTAGATAAGGAACTCTCAATAGCACGTGTTCCAAATGAGGGACCCCTGGTAGCGATCATCTCAGAGAAGGGACCCCCTGGTACGACAACAGTAAGATGGGGGACGGTGGTGGATATGGTGGTTACGCTAATAGCCACTACCGTAGAAATGGTAATCGAGATAGGTAAAGATTCGATTAGTAATTCACTAATGGTGGTGGTGACACCAGTAGAGGCAGTTTGCGATAATGAAGCCAATGAAGGGAGATTTTTAAAAGCTTGAAGGGAAAAAATATACAAAAAAATTACTTCTCTCAAGAGCTCTTACACTGGCTCCTCGAGACCATAAAACCTTGGATGAAGTGACAGAGCATTTAACGACCCTAGGGATAATGATGAAGGAGTCCTAGGGTCCCTAAAAAACCGAAGATAACAATTATGGCATATAAATCCTTTTGATCTGACTAACACAAAATACTTTACATAAGGGGACTAATGTAGAGGGGTATTGTTACACAAGTCAAAATATTATTTAGGTGAGGGAGTCCCTCGCCAATGCTAGTGGATATATTATTTAGGCGAGGGAGTCCATAAGGGAGGGGCCCTTCTGCAAAATTCCAGTTGAAATATTATTTAGGTGAGGGAGTCCTCAAGATAGGGACCCCTTCGCCAAATGCGAGTTGAATTATTATTTAGGCGAGGGAGTTCACATCGAGGGACCCCTCTGCTAATGCCAAATGAAATATTATTTAGGCGAGGGAGTCCACAGTGAGGGACCATTCTGTTAACACCAAGTGAAAATGATATTTGGGTGAGAGAGTCCACAAATGAGGGAGCCCTATGACAATGCCAGTTAAAATGTAAAATTAGGCGGGGGAGTCCACAATGAGGAACCCCCTGGAAATACTCAAATAATAATATTATTTTGTAGCGAGGGGGTCTACGACACAAGTGACCCAAGGAACAAAACAAGTAAGGATGAAGGAGTCTATTATGAGGGGCCCCTCGTCATAGAAAACATTATTATTTTAAATAACAAAAAATTACTAATGTTTATTTACTTATAAAGGTAGCCTAGTTGAGCAAGTAGGGATTAAATAGGCCAGTTAGGATCTTCTGAGAGTTTTGCCTTGGTGGCTAAGAGATAAGGTATGTTGAGCAAGACTCAACCACTTAGCACTTTAAGATAGAGAGAATAATAGTAGAGAGACTCCTAGGAGTCACTCAAGAACTTACACAACCAACACTTAGTCATAACTATAGTGACTAGTCACGTGGCTACTCAATAGGAAATCACTTTTACGAATGATTTTAGATAGGGTGACCCTCAAGGTCACTCTCAAGTTTACAAAAGTTTGTACAACAAGTTACCGTTTAAAAATATATTTACCAAATTATATGTTTTGTCTCCATTAGGAGACATTTTTTCTTTTTTACTTTGTTTTCCCCTAGGTGTCATCTGTTAGAGGGGGAGAGACGACTGCAAACAATGTAGGGACAAAATGTACACTTTAGACCCTGTCCCTCAAGTTCCTTCTCATTTTTGGCACCCAAAAGGCCATGTTAACCCTAGCTTGTCTCTATAAATAAGACCCTTGGGCTAGGTCAAATTAGATAAAAAAACTCAAGTTATACTGTTACTCTATCAAAATCACACCAAACCGAGTATTCTCTCCCTGCTCTCTCTAAGTGCTGAATGCTTACCTCTTCACTCCTATTATTGCATCCATCATTCTTCGGAGATCTTCTTCTCCAAGTTATCATTATTATCTGTGAAGTTTTATATTTGTAGGGGCAACCACAACATTTGCTCCATTTTTACCAGAAATAGAAGTTTTTCATACCCAGTTGCTCTTGAGACCTTGAAGGCAGAGTCTATTGGAGTGGGTCATGCCTCACCCGTTTCATTTATTCATAGACCCTAGTACAATACCCTCCTACAGTTACTTTAAGGGGGATAAACCGTTTTCATCTTTTTCACCTTGCTTTTATCTATTCCATAACAGGGGGGAGTCTAACCTAAAGGGGAGAAGTCTAACCTAGGGGGGGAGATGTTTAACAAATGGGGAGTTTATTTTTTTACATATGCGGATTATGTATTTCTTATTCTCTTTGCATTTGAAAGGTGTACTTTGAAAGACAACGCGAAAAAGTTTCACAAGATCAAATATACTCAAGTGTTTATATCGATCAAGTGTGAGTTTGTACTTTTTCCTTTTGGGATTGGGTATTGAGTCTTAGAGAGCTTGACGACCTAGTAAGTTTTTTATTTTTCATTTTTTCCCGTAATAGCCAAATGGTGAGATTTGTAAGGGAAAATTTCATAATGTGTCGAATTTGTTATATGTTTATTGTAAATTTCTAATATTGGCTTTATTCCGTTTGAACAAAACTATCTAAGTCATAGGTTAGGATTGTGTTCAATTTGCTCTTCAAGACTATGATGCATTTTGAAGACTGTAGCGACCAAGTTAAAGCATCATCACATACATATAGAGTTTTGTCTTCATCCATGGGATCTCAATAAAGGTATGAATGAATATTTTATTAGATCCATGGATTTCAAGTTTGGTTGTTTTTATTTTTAAAATAAAATGAGATGATTTTGCAAAAAAGATTTTCGAAATAAAATATTTTGTATTTTAGATTCGTTTGAGCGAGTTTCACGTGTCGTTCAAATGAGGTTAATATTTTCTTTTAAATGACTTTATTTTTTAATTCCAATGAGTTTAGAGATTTCATTCAAAGGAGCGACAATAGACCTTCAAGCTAAATGTTTCTGCTTGGCAGAGAGTTCTTATGGGAAGATTGCTCGATCCTCGTTCAAATGAGATTCGTGGTCTCGTTCTAACGCCGTTGTTATTCTTCAAATGAGGTAGACAATATCTTTTGAATGACCTAAAATTTTGTTCAAACGAGATGCCTCGTAATGTGTGCTACTATCTTTTTACGAAAATATATAAATAAAATGTTTGACACAACAACTTTTAAGATAGGGTTTGCAAAAACAATTTTATATAAAAAAAAACTAGAGCCTCATAAACCCTAGTTTACACCCTTAGTTTGAGATCCCAAAATCTACATGATATATTAGTTTGAGATCTCATGTTTGAGCACCAAGATTGATTTTCTCTTCATTACTGTTGAATACGTTTCATATGGTGGATTTTGTGTTTTGTTTCGATGACGGTTGACTAGCCAAAAATTAGAAGATATGTGGATACCAAGACATATGAGGCACCAGCATTGGGAAGGTCATCGTAAGGATTCCAATGGTGGTTGTGACAAAGGTACAAGTAAAAAAGAATGCATCAAGGCTTGAAGGCATCGAGTCTGTTGAGTAAGTCAAATTCTTCCTTGTATGATACCTATATCATAGTGAAATGCGTGGCTAGACTGTCCGAGGTTTTTTTCGTTATGGATTTTCCCCATACATCATGATGTTGTTATTGATTCTTATTTTATTCTTTCCACTCACTTAGATGCATGTTTCAACGCATGTTTAATTGGTGCTATATTAAAATCGTTATAATTGCTCACTCGATTAATTAATTGTTCAACAAAAATTGGTGTTTAATAATCCATTTACCCCAATTACCACTTTTCACGTCTTTCAGGCACCATAATGAGGTAGAGTATACAACAGAGCGGGAGAATGACATGCGAGATAAATATATGAAACTCTTTTGGACATGTACTTATTGATTATGAGGGTGAAATTCCTTTATTAGGGGATTATAATGTAATACCTTGTATTTTGTTTGATAATATATGCATAATTTATGTGATTTAAAGTTGCGTGTTATGTGACATCTAATTTCTTGCTATAAATTAATATATTTCGTGAAACTAATTATGTCTAGTTACCTCGTAAAATATTTAAGACGTGAATTTTATTTTACATTGTGAGGTATTATCGTTTGGACTGGACTTTAGGATGGTACATAGGCCCCAAGATGTATTTTTAGTGTGTTTGATGAGGCCCCAAAGGGTAGTATATCTTTGGTTTAAGTTGTGGGATCTTTGTAGAATTTTTTGCTCATACGGGGATCCAATATTATGCATTTTATGGATCTGCATGAGTAGAGGTTTATAAGGAGTATTAACCCTCATTGAATCATTTCATTTACCTAAACCTAAATCATAAACACTAATAGTAGATGAGATTTAGGAGAACAAATGAGGGCTATTGGGAAGGACTAGGAGGTCACAAGGGATATTCAAGCTAGGACCTTTAACGTCCACTACAAGCAGGAAATATCTTGCTCTATCATAATTCAATATTTAATTTCTTTATGCTAGGTTATTATTATGAATCAATTTTAAGTTAGACAGAGGCTAGGACATCATCTGATAATTAAACATGTTTTATATTACGTTTATATAGATTTAGGATTTATACTTGTTGAATCTTCCATAAATAAGATATTAATTAAAATAACGATAAAAACTCATTTAATATGTTATAAAAATTTTAGGGTTAAACTACAATGATGATTTATGTATTTATAAGAGAGTTTGATGATGAAAATGCATATTAATGGTGAAACCCAAGTCTGTTAACGGACCATATTTTAAACATGTTAAAAGTGATTATTTAAACCTTATATTGATAAAACCATGTTAGATTATGACTCTAGTATAATGTTAGAATATGATTTAGAAATATTTACAAGTAATTTGGAGATATTTTCATATTGATTTAAAAGTTGGGCCGCCATTAGTGGAATATTTGAATATTATGAGTTCGAAATTGGGGTTAGCGATGACACAGAGGTTAAAACTACGTCATTTAGATAGGACCACATAGGGAGTCATGCCCACGGGCTTTGAACCCATGCCTGTGCCTTAGCGGGTTGTGCTTACGGGTGTGACAGGGGCCAGTCTGGTTGGGTTTTAGTTGAGCTTTTAGTTAGGTTTTTGGTTGGGTTCATACACACACACACACACACACACACACACACACATATATATATATATATATATATATATATATATATATATATATATATATATATATATATATTTGAGGACTTAGGAAATTTTTCCCTTCTTAAGATTTGGGTTGCTAAACCTACTTATGTTTTGGAAACTCTATTTTTATGAATTAGAATGATATTGGATTTTCATGAGGGTAGTATGTTTTTTTAATTTATGTTGTTTTTATGTGTACGCTTTATGTGCTTATGAACATACCATGTTAAGTGATTGACTCATAGGGAATCTATCGATAGGGATTTCGATGTAAATGGATTATAAGATCAGGTACGACACCCCTAGCTAATGCAGTAGGTTGCCCGCAGGTTGATATTTTGATCTTCCATTCAATTGGTCATTATATCATGACTGGGAGACGTTGAGGACTTGATCCATATGATAGTTTGGTATGTGACCACACGATGGTGTGATTGTGTAGTGATTTGCCCATTCTGTAACGCTCCGACCCAGATTTGTGGGTGACCTGTAGTTAGCCCGGTTCGACCCAAGCATTAGGTATGAAGTGCAATGAAACAACCTAAATAATGTTGCCAGTAGAGTTTTACTTTAATTAACATTTTGCTTATTTAGCATGCGATTCCAATTTTAAGTTCAAACTACGTGAAGGACCCGTGGGAAGCATCCATGGAGTCCAAACATACATAGCTAATAAAATAAAATTAAATAGAACAGTTACCTGTATAACGCTCTCAAAATACGAACCCTTATCCAACTTGCCTTAACAAAGACAAAGGTGTGAGCCAATGACTAGTGGGAATACACAAATGTAGTATAGAAATGAATGGTAGAAAGAAGACTCTAACACATTTGACGTGCGTGCACATGCAACTACCTTGTGTGTGTGTATATATATATATATATATATATATATACATACATACATACATACAAATATTTAATGCATGAAATCTTTTTACTTTCGCAAACATTATTTATCCCGATTAATTTGGTTAATCTCATAACAGACTTATTCTTTCTCAACTTGACATTTATCCCTCTATTTAACACACACGGTTAAATACTTGAAACCACTGCACTTTGTTTAACAAAAATCATTTCTTTATCGAAATTACCCTTTCCATTTAAAACAATGCACATTAGTATTTTTATTGAAAATAACCTCTTTCAACACACGCAGACACTATGTTAGACAACACGTATTTAACCTTTGGAAAACTTTTTTACAATACACCCTCTTGTTAATCACGGGTTACACCTTCTTAGGTTGCTTAACTCACCCATTTACCATCAAACTTTCCCTTTCATTTACTTTATGGGCATTAATCTATTTATATATTCCTTGTCCACTTTATCCTTTACCGGAATATTCATTAATTCATTCAAGTCAGGTTGCTTAATACATTTTACCACACAACCTATTTCTTGACATGTTCCTTATTTCTTTATCTTATTTTTCGAATCTTCTAATAAACTGCATATTTTAATGGGCTCCACACCACCGGCGACACCACCATGTACTCTAGCCAGTGGTTTTGGATGTTTCACTCCATGGATTTGGGGCCTCCTTAATTATCCCGGTGTCATCCGAGTTCTTTTTATATGTTTTAACATTTTACAAATGTCCACATTATTCCTTCTTTCACTTTTACCCAACCGAAGCCAAACCTGGGGTTCCACCCCAACTCGTTCTACACTTTGAAATTATCATTTCATATTCTTTACACTTTAACTTTGATTATGTTTCAAAAATCATGTTCATTAGGACTTTCATGTGTAACACCCTTTCTAACATTTTTATTTTATAAAAATATTCCACTTTACGTAAAATTATCATTTTGCCCATTTGTTTCTAAACTCACCTTTTACTCCAATTTCACAAGTGTCAATTTTCTAAAACACTAATAAGTTACCCATATTAGCTTATTAAGTGTTTTTAAACCCCTTAACACCCTTAAAATTTTTGGAGCATTTTTTTTTAATTGGAAACATCTTTATTCCATTATTTTCCTTCTTGATTTATAAGTCTTAATCTTTCAAAATATTATTAAGTTACACACACCAAATTCCTAATGTTTGACCTTTAACACTTAATCTAGTACCTTTACTAAGCATATTTAGAAATTAGACATTTGTTTACTTCTTTATCTAAGAGATCTAATTACACTTTAAGACTAATTTTATAAGAAAATACCATTTTATTTTTTATCAATACATGTAGTCTCACAACCTTATATTCATTACACCTTTAACCCATTTTTCACACACTTTGAAGATTAAATTTTCTATTTTTCTTATTTCTTGTCTAAACCCAACAAAACCTCCTTTAAATTTGTTCACATATTATCAAAACAATACAAGTTTATATATATGAGAAGATGTATTTTAAGTCCTAAACTCCTATTAAATGGGTTAAACATACATTTCATTCTAGACATTCACAATACTTACAAAATTATGCTTTTCAAATCATAAAGATATTTTTGATTTCTTCAAACTAGCAAATGTCCATTTTTTTTACAAAATCTCCATTTTTTTACAAGAAACTTTAGGATATTATTCATCAAACATTTTAGCAAAAATCAACATCATTTCTCAAATATTTTATTTCGTAAAATGTTTAACATCAATTTTCTAGAAAATACACCAATTTCATGAAAAATCCTAATCTTCATTTTAAGAAACTTTGAAATATTTATTCATCATTATTTTTCAAAAAAAATAACATTTTTGCAATATTTTTATTTCATAAAAATGTTTATTAGTTATTATACTTGATTTTCAACATCTAATCAAATGCATCCTACTCTTGTAACCTAACAACAAGACTACAAATACAAAAAATAGAGTCTTAATACTAAGAGTAAGATTTCATACCTCAAATGGAGCTCCAACAATGGTAGGCATGAAAGGTCTAAGAAGATGAGAACCTCCCACCTCCTAAAGTGGCCTCAAGGAGGTTGCCCCACTCCAAAGGCATGCTTCAACAAGTTTCCAAGCAAGAATCCCTTTTAAATTCCATAAATCTTCCATTTCCATCTTCAAGAATCCTTAACAATAACTCCGTAAATTCGTATATCTCCTCATCAATGGTTGAAATGGGTATATATGGTTCCAACATGGTGGAATACATAACAAATATGGTGGTTTTTGGTGGTGGAATGGTGGTCTAAGGCCAACAATGGTGGAAGACTACTCCACCCTCTCTCTCACTATTCCATTTTCTTATCTCTTCAAAATGCACAAAATGAGCCAAACAAACCCTTATAAAACACCTCCAATCCTTCCAAATCCCATGTTTTCCCATCTAGGCTCACCAAATTTTGACAACTCAATGATCTAAGGGAAAAAATGTGACAGCGCATAAGGGAAAGTTAGATTTAACAATTTTGTAATGCGTCATTCGAACGACATTGAGACTCATTTTAGCTACTATGGAGTCTCATTCAATAGGTGGATTCTAGCAACCTTCATGCAACTTGGAATTGTTAGGCCGTGGGATGTCGCTTGAATCTCGTTTGATCCCCTGTATCAAGCGACCTTGTATCTCGTTTGAAGTGACATTCATGTCGTTTGATCGATCCATTTTCCCTTTTCTCTATTTCTTTAAATGTTGACCCACAACTTCCAATAATTATCATCAGACCTCACTTTATTACAATTTATACGAAAATTTAAATGAATATTAGGACAGGGTATTACACATTCTTTTGTGTGCATGTTTCGAATCCACTAGGTGTGAGAGCCTTATGGAGGTATGATAATGTACTCGAAGGTTGAAGTAATCGCCTAGTTTATGAGACATATATATTTTAATTATGTCACATTACTGTAATTATTATGATATTGTGTATATTATATTATTCGGGTGACACATGTGAATATGGTAAGTTGTATGCTTAGGGTATGGATAGGGATACCGATATGTTATAGAATTATGATAGTGTTTTGTATCTTACTATAGTCATAAAGTTGGGACTTATATGCTATAGTTGTGATTTGATATGAAGCACTCATAATTAATTTATTTCACTTATGTTGAGAGGTTATGTATCTTTTGCATGAGAGTACCAACGGGTTGACATGATTATGTAAATAAGTCGTATATGAGATTCAAAGTACAAGATCAAGGTTACGGTAACAATGGTGGCCTAGGTCCTAAAATGTAAATTCAATAACAACTTTAACAACAAGTTTACGTAGAATAAGATTGGAAATGAATTTGGGATAAAATATATCTACACATCTTCCTCTCATATTTTAGTTGTTTTTAAGTTTATCCGAACCCAAACAATCCTAAATACCACAAGTATCTAAAGTCCCAAGCCCAAATGAAGCCATGTTTCAGTATTATTCTACATAATCAAACATGGCTAATGGATTCATAATAAAGATACACTAAACATATCAATACAAAAAGAATAGACAGTGACAAAGTCCACAATTTACATAAGTACGGTCCCCTACAGGTACACTTTAAATGGGCTAACTTGATCCCACAAATAACGAAAGACTAAACCTATCATCACTCGTGTGCACTATGTATAGTATCAGGTTGCCCCAAACCTAATATCTCATCACCAAAAGAGGGATAAATCTGGATGCTTTTCCATCATTCATATAGCCTACCATACCCAAGATTATACGATGACAATCCCTGTGAAATTCCCTCAAAATACGGGTTCGTTGGCAGAAAAACACAGGGTAAAAATGACCATGGTAAAACCCATCTCTATCACTGAGGTACCATCATGATCGACGTCACATGCACCCCATAATGGAATCCCTACTAGTACGTCACCCATGATGACTCACGCATGGTATGCATTACATAAAGTACACAAGAATATAAATCCTACTCATTCATATGTTTATAAGTTTTAACATAATTGTTAAATTTCACAAAGTCTTACAAAGTTAAGAATTTACCTAGTATGCCAAATTAAAACCTTTAATCCAAAATATTCATATGTCCCTACTTAAATAATTATACTAAAGGCCATCTAATAATGTCCTTAATATTAAAAAACTAACCAACCAAACCATTAGCCAAACTAAGACAAACCCAGGAGGATAGATCGAACGATGGCCCGAGGTCGATCAATCAATCACTCCAGATAATTGACACTTCCCCCTTTGACGAGATTAATCTTCTCAAAAACTCAATTTCTTTCTCTAAAACTCAATTAATGACTTAAAAAGCTTCATCCAAGCCCCAAACAACAACCAAACAATAAAACCACTACAAATAAATGATTGAAACTTAATTCTAACAACAAATCCGTAAGTTTCAACCAATATTTAAAGAGAAATTTTAGATTTAATAAGAATGCTAGTTTCATAAACATCATCAATTCAAGTAGTATTTTCATGGAATGATTCAATTAACACATGGATTTTGAAGGAATTATAATATAAAAATAGATCCTAACACTTTTGTAACAATTTCAATTCAAGTTCATGAGGAAATCGATAACTATTGGATGGAAATTGACATAATTAATATCCTGATTAGGTTGATTACAAAAATTAACTATTTAAATCATCTAAGTCAGATTATATGGTGATTAAGATTGTATTTCAATGAATAGAGATAATCCAATACAAAATCATCTATAATCCAATTCTAAGTAAACTTATCTCAATCAATTTGTGGAGAAAATAATGCCAAAATCCTTCCAAGTCCTCCTCTTTTCTCGAAGATCCTTCTTTCTATTTTCAAGGGGCCTCCTAAATTATAATATGTGACTTACGAGATCCCTAATAACTCACTAAAACTCTTTGATCCCGAAATTTTACTTGGGCCCTAAGTTGGTCTCATCTAAAAGAGCCCAAAATCACTTCCAAATGACTTAAAATATTACCCAAGACTTATACGAACCCCATAGGCCTAAAAACCAACATTTTAAGCTAAAAATGATCATTTTAAGTATCCCAAAATGAGCCCAAAACCTACCATCACCAATAAGCAATTTGGCTATTTTGTTTTTGTTAAATTAACCGATATGTGTCCAAAATCAATTATTTAATTATTTATTAATGTAATGCGATATGGAATTGTAGGGAACTACTTCACAATCGGTAGGACCGGACATAGAGGGGGTAATCCACACAAGAAAACCCTAGATATCAAATCCCTGATCATTTCATAGTCACCCATAACAGTTTGTTACATTAAAATCTTTAATTAATGTTTTACCTATATTAAATCTGATTTCAAATATATTTATATAACACATATAAACTTTAAAATAGTCACATCACATGTCACACAGGCAAATATCATAATTAATGCAATGCATAAAAAACGAGGTATTACATTCTCCCCCCTTAAATAAGAAATTTCATCCTCGGAATTCAAAAATTTACCTGACTAGAATAACTCTGGATACCCTGCCCGCATGTATTACTCTCTCTCTCATGTACACTCTATCTCACTGTGGTGTCCTCACTGGACTCTCACTAATAGAATGACCTTTGATCACAGAATATGCTCACACCAGTCAAGAATATGTTGCCATCTCTCCCCATAGCTAACATTCTATTGTAACTCAACTTCGTCGAGGTCGATGTGCTGATAGGCATACTCGTACCTCAAAAACTTCATCAACATGAACATATGAAAGACGCGGCATACTCGTTCAAGGTGATTAGTAAGGTCAAATGATATGCCATCAGACCTACCCTATCCAGTGTCATGAAGGGATCCACGTATCGGGGATCCAACTTCCTTTTCGATCTAAATTTGTCCACTTTTTTCATCGAGAAGGACCTCAATAACACCTGATCTCCCACCTGGAGTTATAATTTATGCTTCCTCTTATCAGCATAACTCTTATGTCGATCTTGAGCTGCCTTCATTTGTGCTCGGATGAGTTCCACCTTTTTTGAGGTGTCTTAAATTCGGTTCGGCCTAAACATCTTATATTCTTTTGACTCCATCCAACAGCTAGGCAAATGATATAGTCATCCGTACACTGCCTCATATGGTGCCATACCAATAGTCTGATAATGACTATTGTTGTATGTAAACTTTACAAGTGGTAAGTGCATGTCCCAACTTCCTTTGAGATCTAACACACAAGATCGAAGTATGTCCTTTAAAATCTAATTCACCCTCTTAGTCTAACCGTCTGACTGAGGGATAATGACTGTAATCATACTTAACTACATGCCTATTGTATATTAAAATCCCTTTCAGAAGTGAGAAATGATGGTGTTTCCCCTATTGAACCTGATATCTAGTGGTACTCCGTGAATTCGCACTATCTTTGCCATGAAATGTTTTGTGTACTGCTCCGCATTTAATTTGTCCTAACTAGTGGGAAATGATCCACCTTTGTCAGTCTATCGACGATGAACTAAAATGAATTGTAACCCCTCTGCGATATCGATAACCCCATGATAAAATCCATAGAGATGCTTTCCCATTTCCACAAAGGTATCTCTAAAAGTTGCAACTCCCCCGCCGATTTCTAGTTCTCCACCATCACTAGATGAGAGGTTGTACACCAGAACATAAAATTTGCCACATCTCTCTTCATCCGTATCCACAAATATGATCATCGCATATCCTAGTACATCTAATCTCCTCTGGGATGTACTATATAATGCTAGCTATGAGCCTCAAATAATATTTCCTTTTGCACCTCTGGTTCCTCATGCATTAATAGTCATCCCTGGAATCTTAACCCTCCATTTAAGCCAATAAAAAATAAAGGAACTCCATCAGCTATGATTTATATCACCTTTACCTAACAAAAGGAATCCAATCCTTGTGCCTAAACTAATCATTATATAATAGCCGAGGTAATAGTCACTACTTCCAGGAAGGCATCCACTAAATCCATCTATCGTATGGTCTTCTTTGCTTAAAAGTTCGGCAAATCATCCTAATATTTGGCCCACAAAGAGGCTAAATAAGTTGTCGGCCTATGACTCAGAGCATCTACTACCATATTTTCTTTCCTCGGATGGTATTGAATTAAAAATTGGTAGTCCTTCATAAACTCTAACCATCTCCTTTGTCTCATGTTCAAATCTCTTCGCATGAATAAATACTAAAGACCCTCATGATAAAAAAATAATGTAAACCTCTCTCCTAATAAATATTGTATCAAAATACAAAGGGTGAATAAAACTGAGGCCAACTCTAAATCTTGAGTCGCGAAGTTTCTCTCGTGTAGCTTAAGCTTATGATAAACATAAGTTATGTACTTCTCTTATTACATAAAAAATCCTCTTAATCCTTAAAGTTATGCATAGGTGTAAACCATATACTCGATGCTGCTCCATGATAAAATAGGAATAAGCTCGGTTATGAGTTTCTCGCTAAGCTCATCAAATTCTCGTTGATAATCGACACTCCAGACAAATGGTACTCCTTTTCGATTGAGGTGGTTAGTGGCCCAAAAATCTTCGAGAAACCCTAGATAAATCTCATATAGTTGCTAATAATCCCAAGAAGGTTCTAACCTCTTTAAGCGCCGTGTGCTGTCCCCAATCCATAATCGCATACACCTTTCTAGAATCTACTAAAATCCAGACCTCATGTATAATGTGCCCCCAAAACCGCACCTCTCGAAGCCAAAACCCAGACTTAGAGAACTTGGCATATAACTTATTCTCCCTAAGTTTTTATAAAATCAGCTTCAAATGATGTGCATTTTCCTCCCCTGAATGTAAATATACAAGGATATCGTCAATGAAGACGAAGATGACCTGATCAAAGTATGGGCAAAACACCTGATTCATCAGGTCTATAAAAATTGTTGGCACGTTGGTCAGCCCAAACAGCATGGCCCTAACTCATATGATCCGCATAGCATAAGAAAATCCATCTTCGGAATATCTGTCTCCTGAATCCATAGCTGGTGATATCCCAAGCGTCAGTCAATCTTAGAAAAGAATGATGTTCCCCTAAATGAATCAAACAAGGCATCGATACGTGGTAATGGATACTTATTTCATATCGTGACCTTGTTCAGCTCCCTATAATCCATACACAGTCAGAAAGACCTATCCTTGTTCTTAACAAATAACATAGGAGCTCCCCACGAAGACGCGATCTTCTGTAATAACCCTTGACTCAACAAAGGATGGATTTATTCGCTCAACTCCCACATCTTACTGGAGCTATAAGATATGGTGCTCTCTGTATGGTCCTCGTGCCTAGAGCTAAATCAATACAAAAATTTATTTCTCTTATTGGTGATAATATTCCCACCTCATCAATTACATACAAAGAACCTGGACGACGGGCATCAATTGTAAAGACACGGTGACCTCCTTATTTGTACCCGCATCAATGTTATAAAGGTGTTTGCTAGAATCTCCCTCAAGTCTAGGCATGGAAAAAAGGAACATCTCCTACTCAGGAATGGAAAATGTGATAGCCTTCTTGCTACAATATATTTAAGAGTGGTACATCGATAACCAATTCATACCCAAAATGACATCATACATAGACATATCATAATAATCTGATCTCGACTGCCACACCCCTATCAACCTGAAGTAAGGCAACGCCCCTACCTAATGGGGTGTTAACATGCATAAACACATCGAATGATATATTAACCATACCCGACATAGAAGCAAATCTATAACTAGTAAAAGAATGTGACCCTACCATATCAGAAAGTACCCATGCATAACTGCCATAAACATAGAACATACCCTCAATAGTTTGGGGTTATGCTGGTCGGTACTGGTGATAGAGATTGAACACGCATCAATGATGTAATTATGGGTGCTCCTGCTCCAGATCCCTAGAAAAAAGCAATGTTGGATACTGAGGTGCGGGTGACAATGCATGAAACTAGCACTACACCAAAAACAACAATTTGGCATACCCTGGTATTAAAAATTTGGCACTGTTTTAAACTGTACCAAATTCTGGCACGATTTAATGACAATTTGGCACACTTTAAAATAGTGCCAAATTTTGGCACTATTTTAAAGTGTGCCAAAATTAAGAACACTTGAATACAATATAAAACACCTTAAAATTTTGGCACACTTTAGTTTCCCTCTTCTATCTCCTCCCTCATCTTCTCCCCCGCTCCCCCCTCTCTCTCTCTCGACCAAAACCCCAAGCCCTACCACTTGGTACCTCTTGGTCTCAAACTCAATCCGGTCTCAGCTTCTGCACCCAATCACCTCATAATTCGTTTGAAAAAACCTCAGAATCAAACATAGCAGAAGAAAATGAAGAACCAAAGACCTTATGTTCCAGAATTGAGAGACTCCCCAAAGAAGAATCTGTTGGGAGTGCCTTCCGAAGTTGGATGGGGGATGGCTTTCCTGTTCATAGAGGCGATATTTTCCATACCATCAACCGTTTACGCAAGCACAAATTCAACAAACGTGCCCTCAAGGTCTCTCTCTCTCTGTATACATACATACATACATACATACATATACATACATACATATATATATATATATATATATATATATATATATATATATATGTATGTATGTATGTTAGCATAGTGTGTGCTTGATTATATGTCTAATAGAAACGACAGTAGCATGGATAAGTGAAAATGTAAAGGCATGTCAAGTAAATATATCAGCTAATCTAGAAACAACATTTTCATCTATCCTCAATTTTGTATAATGCTATTATTGGGAGGTTGCAAATATAGCATCCCCAATTTTAAGTGCAAAAAATGTTTCTGATTTTGGAAGACCAGCCTTTTTTACCTTTTAGAGCTTTTTCAACATTTTTTTAAAATTTTTCACTCTTTGAGCGGCGGTTGGACTACCGCACGAGCATTTTTGCCATTTTTTTGTTATTGCCTTGGAACAAATCACCTCTTTGGGGGAGCAAAAATGCATTTGATCAATTTGGATATGGTCTAATATGGTATGATGGGGGGGGGGGAGATAATTTCTCCTCCATACTTTGGTTGGTTGATCTGCTGCTTTTATGCCCTGAATGTTGAAAATTGGAGTACAAAACTCTAATATTCCCAAGAAGAAGAAAATACTCTGATATTGAAAAATCCACAATATACTAAAGAAGAAAGAACTACATTGTTAAACCTCAACCACATCTTTCTAGCTAAGTGGTTAACATATTGCACACATTAATATCACGAATGCAATATAGGTAAGCAATGACATAATATAATTCAATGGGTTGTGATGTTGAAACTCAATAATCCCTCTCAACATCGACTCCCATTATTTGCACCTCATTCTATTGACAATGAAAATTTTCAAATTTGCTCTTCCTCAAACCTTTTGTAAATAAGTCCCCAATTCTCATTCTCTCTGCCGCTGCCATCGCCCCTATTCTTCCTCGCGTTACCTCCCCCCTTTGACGCAACCTCTCCGTTTCCTCTAACCTCAAGCGCAGTAGCGCCAAGGTCCACCTTAAAGGTATTGGTCAGCCCTTAGCTCCGGTAGGTAAAGTTCACTATTACGGGTAAATATATATATATATATATATATATATATATATATATATATATATATATATATATATATACACACTAATAATTAATCTTATTGTAAGAAAAAGGAGACGACTTTGCTTTATGCCTTCGCCGCCGACAAACAGATCGGTGCAAGAGTAAAATGGATGATGTTTGAAGATAATGTATTGTGCGAGTACCAGGAGGTAATTTCCCTAAATTTCGAATCTTCAATTGTTTCTTATTTATAATTATTTTTGGCATAACATTAGATTAAAAGCTTTTAGATCTAACAAAAACCTGTCGCTGATCCAAATAAGAGAAAATCATGTGTTAAGCAGTAAAAAACATGTCACCTGGTAGTACCGAACTATATGTTCATGCTGCAGTATTGAAAGATCTTTCACTTCCCTAATAATATAATTGAAATATTAATATAGTAAAGTAGAATTTCAGCACTATCTGCTAGAACTTTACAACAATAATAATAAGGGTTAATTAACATTTAGTCCCTAAAAAACATTTCATTTAATGCTTAGTCCAATATATGTTGGACTAAAAATTAAATAAATAATTTATCATGGCTTTTTTGTTAAATGCTCCTAATAATAATGATAATAAAATTAGTTAGTACATGATTTTTCAAATTAGTTACTTACCTAAAAATCTTTTCCGTATCTGCAGTCTCATTAAGAAATATCTTCTTAATTGCGTATTCCCTTTTGTCTAGTTTGTTTTGGCAATTGAATACTTTTGTCCAGTTTATTTTGGCATTTATTGCCCTAAATTTCCCCCAAACTAAATGAATACATCATCCTCTGGCTTAGGCAGGTTTCTCCATCTCGGGTAGGACCACTTCCGGAGGTTTGAGGAGAGTGGGGGAGTACAACAATGGTGTCGGGGATGATTCTAGTGCTGCGATCAACTTTTTTGATTGTCGGGACAAGAAAGATCTAGTTTATTATGATTTAAGATAAGATGATGAGGACATAAGGGATCCAAATTACATATAATATTTTATAATATTTAGCTATAATTTTTCTTTTATCCATTGTAAAAGCTTAGGTTACTGCTTCTTTTCACTTGTCTTGCTATTCAAGTAGGCTAACAACGTAGATGCTCTAGCATATCCAAACATAATCTCTTCTCGCCATTCAACGAATAAACTACTAACTCTTGTAATAAATAATTTAGCGAGGGAACATACATATGTATCAAATGTCATATTTGAGCTGAAGATCTGATGGGGGTGATGGGATTTCCAAGCACGTGGGGTAATGGGATTTCCAAACATAATCTCTTCTCGTCATTATATATTGAACCATTTGCCTTTATGATATGTTCTTATATGTAATGTACATATGGATTTTTGTGAGTAGGTAGGAGATTCCAAGTATTTATTTCAAGGCAAAACCGTACAAAGAATGGAGCTTCTTGTTTTGAGCACCTTGAAGTGGAGGATGCAAGCTTACACTCCTTGTTCTTTCATAGACTACTTTCTTAAAAATATTAACCATGATCATATTCCATCACAATCTTCGATCTCTAGATCAATTCAATACATCTTAAGCAGAATCAAAGGTAGATCATTCACTATATGCACAAATGTGTTAATTTATATCAATACATATCCATATAATAAAGCACAATATAACGCGTGTCCTAATGGCACGTAATGATACCCAATTATACTCATAAAAGGGACATGTTGTCAATTTCACACACGTGTGTGTATAATCAGATATGGTTACTGAAATATTAAAGAGTTTGATCCAGTGCTGGGTGGGAATTGAATGCAGGTATTGGGGAGGTTTGGAGATCAAAAGGCCAACATAGGCTGCCAGTGATTTGTTTGGTTTTGTTTTACAAAGGTTCAACTCTAGCCAGTTCCATCTAATCTTAATCAAGTTCCTACAGTTAACTATTGTTTAGTACCCATTTATTAACCTTTTAAAATGCAATGAATTATTTCTACTCAACCTTTATAGTTTGTCTTTTTCATTCTATATTTGATCATTCCTTTTAAACTTTGAAAATCACTTCATGACTTACTTTATGAGCTTATTTAGTTAAATTGGTGGAAGGGATTAGCTGGTGGTTTGGTTTTAGAATTTGCTATTGCTGTTGAGTTTATTTTAAATGTTAAAACATGTTGGATTTAACGAATAAACAAATGAAACTATGTCAAAATTTTCTAAAATCAATAAACATTCTAAATTAATTAAAAACATACCGTTAGAGGATGAAAACCCAAAACAACCTCCAAACGGCCCCCTCAATTTGAGAATATGACGATAATTTGAAAATATATCGATTAAGCTTAAAAACAAGCCCTTAAAGGCTGAAAACCCAACCCACCCCCAAAACGGCCCCGTAAGAGGCATGAACACCTCGCATGGGACCAATGTAACTTGTACGAACTGACCGCGTAGTCACGGGTCTGTCGGTTTGAGAATATGATGATAATTTCAATATATGTACATTAGGCTTGAAAACAACCCGTTTGAGGGTGAAAACCCAAACCAGCCCCCCAACGGTCCCCTAAGAGGCACGAACACCTCGCACGGGAACAATGTAAGTCGTACGAAAGGACAGCATAGTCACGGGCCTCTCGGTTTGAGAATATGACGATAATTTGAAAATATATCGATTAATCTTAAAAATAAGCCCTTAAAGGGTGAAAACCCAAACCACCCCCCTAACGGCCCCGTAAGAGGCACGAACACCTCACACGGGACCAATGTAACTTGTACGAACTGACCGAGTAGTCATGGGTCTCCCGATTTGAGAATATGACGCTAATTTCAAAATACGTATATTAGGCTAAAAATAAGCCGTTTGAGGGTGAAAACCCAAACCAGCACCCAAACGACCCCGTAAGAGGCACAAACACCTCGCATGGGACAAATGTAACTTGTACGAAATGATAGCGTAGTCACGGGCCTCTCGGATTGAGATTATGACGATAATATGAAAATATATCCATTAAGCTTAAAAATAAGCCCTTAAAGGAGTGAAATCCCAAACCAACCCCCAAACGGCCCCATATGAGGCACGAACACCTCACACGGGAACAATGTAAGTTGTACGAATTGACAGCGTAGTCACGGGCCTCTCGGTTTGAGAATCTGATGATAATTTGAAAATATATCGATTAAGCTTAAAAACAAGCCCTTAAATGGTGAAAACCCGAACCACCCCCCAAACGGTCCCGTAAGAGGCATGAACACCTCGCACGGGACAATGTAACTTGTACGAACTGACCGCGTAGTCACGGGTCTCCCGGTTTGAGAATATGATGATAATTTGCAAATTCGTATATTAGGCTTGAAAAGAACCAGTTTGAGGGTGATAACCCAAACCAGCCCCCCAACGACCCCCTAAGAGGCACGAACACCTCGCACGGGACCAATGTAAGTCGTGCGAATGGACCGCATAGTCACGGGCCTCTCGATTTGAGAATATGAAGATAATTTGAAAATATATCGATTAAGCTTAAAAACAAGCCCTTAAAGGTTGAAAACCCAAACCACCCCCCTAACGGCCCCGTAAGAGGCACGAACACTTCACACGGGACCAATGTAACTTGTACCAACTGATCGCGTAGTCATGGGTCTCTCGGTATGAGAATATAACGACAATTTCAAAATACATAGATTAGGCTAAAAAAACAAGTCATTTGAGGGTGAAAACCCAAACCAGCGCCCAAACGGGCCCGTAAGAGGCACGAACACCTCGTACGGGACAAATGTAACTTGTACGAATTGACAGCGTAGTCACGGGCCTCTCAGTTTGAGATTATGACAATAATTTGAAAATATATCCATTAAGCTTAAAAAAACCTTAAAGGAGTGAAATCCTAAACCAGCCCCCAAACGGCCCCGTAAGAGGCACGAACACCTCACAAGGGACCAATGTAAGTCGTACGAACTGATAGCGTAGTCACGGGCCTCTCGGTTTGCGAATATAATGATAATTTGAAAATATATCGATTAAGCTTAAAAATAAGCCCTTCAAGGGAGAAGACCCAAACCACCCCTCAAACGGCCCCGTAAGAGGCACGAACACCTCGCACGGGACCAATGTAACTTGTACGAACTGACCGTGTAGTAACGGGTCTCCCTGTTTGAGAATATGTTGATAATTTCAAAATACGTAGATTAGGCTTAACAACAAGCCATTTGAGGGTGAAAACCCAAACCAGCGCCCAAACGGCCCCGTAAGAGGGACAAACACCTCGCACGAGACCAATGTAACTTGTAGGAATTGACAGCGTAGTCATGGGCCTCTCGGTTTGACATTGTGACGATAATTTGAAAATATATCCATTAATCTTAAAAACAAGCCCTTAAATGAGTGAAATCCTAAACCAACCCCCAAACGTCCCCGTAAGAGGCACAAAAACCTCACACGGGACCAATGTAAGTTGTACGAACTGACAGCATAGTCACGGGCCTCTCGGTTTGAGAATATGACGATAATTTGAAAATATATCGATTAAGCTTAAAAATAATCCCTTAAAGGGTGAAAACCCAAACCACCCCCCAAACGGCCCCGTAAGAGGTATGAACACCTCGCACGGGACTAATGTAAGTTGTACAAACTGACACAGTAGTCACAGTCCTCTCGGTTTGAGAATATGACGATAATTTGAAAATATATCGATTAAGCTTAAAAATAAGCCCTTAAAGGGTGAAAACCCAAACCACCCCCCAAACGGCATAAACACCTCGCACGAGACCAATGTAACTTGTACCAACTGACCACGTAGTAACGGGTCTCCCAGTTTGAGAATATGATGATAATTTTCAAAATACGTATATTAGGCTTGAAAATAACCCGTTTGAGGGTGAAAACCCAAACTAGCCCACCAACGGCCCCCTAAGAGGCATGAACACCTCGTACGGGACTAATGTAAGTCATGCGAATGGACAGCGTAGTCACGGGCCTCTCGGTTTGAGAATATGATGATAATTTGAAAATATATCGATTAAGCTTAAAAAAAAGCCCTTAAAGGGTGAAAACCCAAACCAACGCCCAAACAGCCCCGTAAAAGGCACGAACACCTCGTACGGGACAAATGTAATTTGTACGAATTGACAGCCTAGTCACGGGCCTTTCGGTTTGAGATTATGACGCTAATTTGAAAATATATCCATTAAGCTTAAAAACAAGCCCTTAAAGGAGTGAAATCCCAAACCAGCCCCCAAATGGCCCCGTAAGAGGCGTAAAACTCCACGCACGGGACCATTGTAATTTGTACGAATTAACAGCGTAGTCACGGTCCTCTCGATTTGAGAATATGATGATAATTTGAAAATATATAGATTAAGGTTAAAAATAAGTCCTTAAAGGTTGAAAACCCGAACCACCCCCCAAACGGTCCCGTAAGAGGCACGAACACCTCGCACGGGACCAATGTAACTTGTACGAACTGACTGCGTCATCACGGGTCTCCCGATTTGAGAATATGACGATAATTTGCAAATATGTATATTAGGTTGAAAATAACCCGTTTGAGGGTGATAACCCAAACCCGCCCCCCAACGGCCCCCTAAGAGGGGCGAACACCTCGCACGGGACCAATGTAAGTCGTGCGAACGGACAACGTAGTCACGGGCCTCTCAATTTGAGAATATGACGATAATTTGAAAATATATATATTAAGCTTAAAAATAATCCCTTAAAGGTTGAAAACCCAAATCACCCCCTAAAGGTCCTGTAAGAGGCACAAACACTTTGCACGGGACCAATGTAACTTGTACGAACTAACCGCGTAGTCACCGATCTACCGGTTTGAGAATATGACTACAATTTCAAAATACGTAGATTAGGCTAAAAAAACAAGTCGTTTGAGGGTGAAAACCCAAACCAGCGTCCAAACGGCCCCGTAAGAGGCACAAACACCTCGCACGGGACAAATGTAACTTGTACGAATTGACAGCGTAGTCACGAGCCTCTCGGTTTGTGATTATAACAATAATTTGAAAATATATCCATTAAGCTTAAAAAAAAACTTAAAGGAGTGAAATCCTAAACCAGCCCGAAACGGCCTCGTAAGAGGCACGAACACCTCACACGGGACCAATGTAAGTTGTACGAACTGACAGCATAGTCACGGGCCACTCGGTTTGAGAATATGACGATAATTTGAAAATATATCGATTAAGCTAAAAAACAAGCCCTTAAAGGGTGAAAACCCAAACCAACCCTCAAACGGCCCCGTAAGAGGCACGAACACCTCGCACGAGACCAATGAAACTTGTACGAACAGACCACGTAGTCACGAGTCTCCTGGTTTGAGAATATGATGATAATTTCAAAATACGTAGACCAGGCAAAAAAATAAGTCATTTGAGGGTGAAAACCCAAACCAGCGCCCAAAACGGCCCCGTAAGAGGGACAAACACCTCGCACGCGATCAATGTAACTTGTACGAATTGACAGCGTAGTCACGGGCCTCTCGGTTTGAGATTGTGATGATAATTTGAAAATATATCCATTATGCTTAAAAACAAGCCCTTAAAGAAGTGACATCCCAAACCAGCCCCCAAACGGCCCCGTAAGAGGCACAAACACCTCACACGGGACCAATGTAAGTTGTACGAACTGACAACGTAGTCACGGGCCTCTCGGTTTGATAATATGATGATAATTTGAAAATATATCGATTAAGCTTAAAAACAAGCCCTTAAAGGGTGAAAACCCAAACCACCCGTCAAACGGCCCCGTGAGAGGCACGAACACCTCACACGGGACCAATGTAACTTGTACGAACAGATCGCATAGTCACGGGTCTCCCAATTTGAGAATATGATGATAATTTCAAAATACGTAGATTAGGATAAAAAATAAGCCATTTGAGGGTGAAAACCGAAACCAGCGCCCAAACGACCCCGTAAGAGGGACAAACACCTCGCACGTGACCAATGTAACTTGTACGAATTGACAGCGTAGTCACTGCCTCTCGATTGAGATTGTGATGATAATTTGAAAATATATCCATTAAGCTTAAAAACAAGCCCTTAAAGGAGTGAAATCCCAAACCAGCCCCCAAACAGCCCCGTAAGAGGCACGAACACCTCACACGGGACCAATGTAAGTTGTACGAACTGATAGTGTAGTCACGGGCCTCTCGGTTTGAGAATATGATGATAATTTGAAAATATA
The DNA here is from genome assembly GCA_949130495.1 of Sambucus nigra. Lineage (NCBI taxonomy): Eukaryota > Viridiplantae > Streptophyta > Magnoliopsida > Dipsacales > Adoxaceae > Sambucus > Sambucus nigra. The sequence continues at coordinate 501,350,496 of OX422212.1, forward strand.
TCGATTAAGCTTAAAAACATGCCCTTAGAGGGTGAAAACCCAAACCACCCCCCAAACGGCCCCATAAGAGGTACGAACACCTCGCACGGGACAAATGTAACTTGTATGAACTGACCGCGTAGTCACGGGTCTCCCGGTTTGAGAATATGACGATAATTTGAAAATATATCGATTAAGCTTAAAAATAAGCCCTTAAAGGGTGAAAACCCAAACCACCCCCCAAACGGCACGAACACCTCGCACGGGACCAATGTAACTTGTACGAACTGACCGCGTAGTCACGGGTCTACCAGTTTGAGAATATGACGATAATTTCAAAATACGTAGATTAGGCTTGAAAATAACCCATTTGAGGGTGAAAACCAAAACCAGCCCACCAACGGCTCCCTAAGAGGCACGAACACCTCGCACGGGACCAATGTAAGTCGTGTGAATGGACAACGTAGTCACGGGCCTATCGGTTTGAGAATGTGATGATAATTTGAAAATATATCGATTAAGCTTCAAAATAAGCCCTTAAAGGGTGAAAACCCAAAGCAGTGCCCAAACGGCCCCGTAAGAGGCACGAACACCTCGCAAGGGACAAATGTAATTTGTACGAATTGACAGCGTAGTCACGGGCCTCTCAGTTTGATATTATGACAATAATTTGAAAATATATCCATTAAGCTAAAAAAAAGTCCTTAAAGGAGTGAAATCCCAAACCAGCCCCCAAACGGCCCTGTAAGAGGCACGAACACCTCGCACAGGACCATTGTAACTTGTATGAACTGACCGCGTAGTCACGAGGCTCTCGATCTGAGAATATGATGATAATTTCAAAATACATAAATCAGGCTTAAAAACAAGCCGTTTGAGGGTAAAAACTCAAACTAGCCCCCAAACGGCCCCGTGAGAGGCACGAACACCTTGAACGGGACCAATGTAAGTTGTACGAACTGATAGCATAGTCACGAACCTCTCGGTTTGAGAATATGACGATAATTGGAAAATATATCGATTAACTTAAAAATAAGCCCTTAATGGGTGGATACCTAAACCAACCCCAAAACGGCCCCGTAAGAGGCACAAACACCTCATACGGGACCAATGTAACTTGTACCAATTGACAACGTAGTCAGAGGACTCTCGGTTTGAGAATATGATGATAATTCAAAAATATATCAATTAAGCTTAAACACAAGCCCATAAAGGGTGAAAACCCAAACCAGTCCCTAACCGGTCCCGTAAGAGGCACGGACAACTCGCATGAGACCAATGTAAGTTATTCGAACTGACAACGTAGTCACGGGCCTCTCGGTTTGCGAATATGATGATAATTTGAAAATATATCGATTAAGCTTAAAAATAATCCCTTAAAGGGTGAAAACCCAAACCATCCCCCAAACGACCCCGTAAGAGGCACGAACACCTCGCAAGGGACCAATGAAACTTGTACGAACAGATCGCATAGTCAAGGACCTCCCGATTTGAGAATATGACTATAATTTCAAAATACGTAGATTAGGCTTGAAAACAACCCGTTTGAGGGTGAAAACCCAAATCAACCCTTTAACGGCCCCGTAAGAGGCACGAACACCTCACACGGGACCAATGTAAGTTGTATGAACTGACAGCGTAGTCACGGGTCTCTCGGTTTGAGAATATGACGATAATTTGAAAATATATTGATTAAGCTTAAAAACAAGCCCTGAAAGGGTGAAAAGCCAAACCAACCCCCAAACGGCTCCGTAAGAGGCACAGACACCTCGCATGGGATCAATATAACTTGTACGAACTGACCACATAGTTACGGGCCTCCCGGTTTGAGAATATGATGATAATTTAAAAATATGTAGATTAGGCTTAAAAACAGGCCGTTTAGGGTGAAAACCCAAACCAGCCCTAAACGGCCCCGTGAGAGGCACGAACACCTCATACGGGACAATGTAAGTTATACGAACTGACAGCATAGTCACGGGCCTCTCGGTTTGAGAATATGATGATAATTTGAAAATATATCGATTAAGCTCAAAAACAAACCCTTAAAGGGTGAAAACCCAAACCAGCCCCTTAACGGCCCCGTAAGAGGCACGAACACCTCGCACGGGACCAATGTAAGTTGTACGAACGAGCAGCGTAGTCACGGGCCTCTCGGTTTGGGAATATGACGATAATTTGAAAATATATCGATTAGGCTTAAAAATAAGCCGTTTGTGGGTGAAAACCCAAACCACCCCCCTAACGGCCCCGTAAGAGGCACGAACACCTCGCACGGGACCAACGTAACTCGTACCAGCTGACCGCATAGTCATGGGTCTCCCGGTTTTAGAATATGATGATAATTTCAAAATACGTAGATTAGGCTTAAAATAAACTGTTTGAGGGTGAGAACCCAAACTAACGCCTAAACGGCCCCGTAAGAGGTACGAACACCTCGCACGGTACCAATGTAACTTGTACGAATTGATAGCGTAGTCAGGGGCCCCTAGGTTAGATATTATGACGATATTTTGAAAATATATCCATTAAGCTTAAAAACAAGCCCTTAAAGGAGTGAAATCCCAAACCATCCCGCAAACGGCCCTGTAAGAGGCACGAACACCTCGCACGGGACTAATTTAACTTTTACGAACTGACCGCGTAGTCACGGGTCTCCCGATTTGAGAATATGACGATAGTTTCAAAATACATAGATTGGACTTGAAAATAACCCGTTTGAGGGTGAAAACGCATACCAACCCCAAACGGCCTCGTTAGAGGCACGAACACCTCGGACGAGACTAATGTAACTTGTACGAATTGACCGCATAGTCGCGGGTCTCCCAGTTTGAGAATATGATGATAATTTCAAAATATATACATTAGGCTTGAAAACAAGACGTTTGAGGGTGAAATCCCAAACTAGCCCCCAAACGGCCCCGTTAGAGCCACGAACACCTCGCACGGGACCAATGTAACTTGTACGAACTGACAGGGTAGTCACGGGCCTCTCAGGTAGTCATAACTTGCGTAAGATTTTCAATTTTAGAATATTATAATAATTGACACTCCTATATGAATTTTTTTTAGCTTGAGTAAGCTTTCTTTATAAATTACTTGGTTACTAATATCGTCTCTTTTTTGTATCCTATTTTTTTTGTAGGATAACATTTTATCGTTAGCTTTTATTCACGGGGAACACATGGAGAACTCAATGGTCTACAACAAGGGGTTTATTCATGATTCTGTTTTTTTGTGTTATGGCCGTGCAGGCTTTTGTAGTTTTAATGTAAACTTTTATAGCCGTGTGGGCTTTTGTAAGTTTATTTTTTATATTTTGTGGCCGTGCGGGCTTTATGTTTTCCAGGTTTTATATTAACAGGTTTTAGAATGTCCAGAAAATAGAAGAAACTCAGCCCAATTTTTTTTTGGTCTGTGAACTACTAAAGACTTGTAATATTTTGTAGTTTGTATGTACATTAGTTTATCAACAACGTGCAAGATTTGCAATTTGTAAATTTTCTAGTTTTCAAAAAATTAATTTTTTTTTCTTTTATCCAAAAATTTGGCACAGTTCAAAACCGTGCCAAAAGTGTATCAAATTTTGGCATGGTTTTGAACTGTGCAAAAAGTTTATCAAAATGTGCTCAATCTGGCACCGTTCAAAACTGTGCAAAAAGTGTGCCACAAATATCAAATTCTGGCACGGTTTAAAAGTGTGCCAGAAGTGTTCCTGTTTTGTGAAATCTGTTACACTTTTAAACCGTGCCAGAAAAAAATGGCCATTTTGGAATACCTGATTCTAGCATAGTTCAAAACCGTGCCAGATTTGATCAGGCAGAGTTTTAAACCGTGCCAGATTCCTATTTTTGGTGTAGTGTAGGTTGAGTCTGGAAGCCCTTGCGCCCCTATCCCTAGGGCCTATAATGATATGTCTACCCCTGGCCCTGACCCCTCTGGCCCTTGTGATATTAGCCCTATTGTCCATATTAATCCTAGCTTGGGTGGCCCTACCCCTAACCACCCTACCGATGATGGTCATCACCATGAAACATCTTAGGGGGCTTCTCCCCTATTATGGTGCTCTCTGCTACTAATCAGATCCCTCTTTCCCACTGGATGACTCTCCGGCTTCTGAAGTCATCCAACCTTAGCTTACCCCACCTTTTTATCTTTTTGGCTCTATCTCTCTCAGAAACTCTAGATGATCATCACAATGAAGTAGTGCAACATCCACTATCAACATATACATGGCGAATGCCGAGTTACTTATGAGTACCGGATTGATCTCATATGTCAAGCCTCATATAAAACATACTATCTTTAGCTCCTCATAACTCTCAATCTCAGGTGAGAAATGAAAAATGTGAGTGAAATCTCACTCATTATCCTATTATCCTGCTTTATCCTATCAAACTAAGCCATTAATCTCTTCTGCTATGTTGAAGGTAAGTACTTTCCCTTAAACTGGGCCCTTAACCTCTTCTGTTGTGATGAAGGGAAGTACTTTCCCTTAAAATTTTCCCAAAACTTCACTATACTCATTTGCAATCATTCTTTTGGGGTGGTAATATAGTCCCACATATACAAATCATCCCCAACCAATCTGAAAGTCGCAAGCATTTGCTATTGTACCTCAGTGCACTACACTAGTCATAATTATCGCTCAATATCGCGCCTACACTATAGTGCTACAATAGGTTCAGTGGATCCCGAGAAATATGGTGGGTGATTCTTCTCTAAAGCACTCCTATCATGCTCTTAAGAAGATGCAACATGAGGGGCAGGTATAGGTGCAACCATGTGTGGTGGTAACAGTTGCTGATGTTATAAAGATACCATGGGCGTCTCTATTATCTGAGTAACGATAGTATCCAAGTCTATCGGCGCTATAGAGGGGGCATGCCCCTATGGTGGTGGTGGTTGCTGATGATGCGACTAAGGTGCAACTGCCTCCGACTCGGCACTCGTGTTCGATCACTGTCTTCCTTATCATCCATGAGTTTTCACCGTCTGGAAGATAGTAAATAAAAGCATATTAGTTTTTTCACGAGTATTAAAGTACAACTACTAAATGCTAGCCTCTAAAGTGTCAAAGAACATAGCGTGAAAATAGTAATGGACGCACTTAAGACCACTACGATTCTAGAATCAAGATAATCTGATACAAATTGTGACACCCCGTATAATATAATAATAGGTTGATCAGGTCTAAAATAAATGATGCAAAAGTTTATACAAATGAGTAACATTATAAGCGTGACCAACAATAAAGAAATATGCAAATTAAAATAACTTAATACAAGAAAATGTCAAACCAATCACAATTTGATAATACTAATAGTAATAAAGCCTACACAACAACCATAATTGTCTCAACAATCCCATCAACTTAAATAATAACTACTACACTATCTAATTTTTCTGAAATGAAATAGTAGGAAAGATAATAGGCACGAAGGCCTGATTTTTACGTCCTAAAATAGACAGCAACGTCTGAGATGCAAAGTACATGATAAAGGCTGAGACGATAACAACATGTTCACGTAGACTACGATTATAAAATAATTTGTTCTAAAATATATTTACACATTTTACTCTCATATGTTAGTTTATCCCAACCCATACAACCTCAAATATCATAAGCATCTAAGGTTCCAAGCCCAAATGAACCCGCGATTAAGTATTATACTACACAATTAGACATGGCTAATGGATTCATAATAAATCTACAATAAGCATCTCAAGTTTATAATAAAAAAGGAATATACAGTCACAAAGTCCATAATTTGCATAAGTATGGTCCCCTACACATACACTTTAAATGGGATAATTCGAGCCCGCAAATAATGAAGGCCTAACCCTAAGACCTCGTGCTCACTAGGTATAGTTTTAGGCTTCCCCACACCTAAGACCTCATGACCAACATAAGGATAAATCTATATGCCTTGATGTCATTCGTATAGCCTAACATACCCAATACAATACGACGACAACCCTCATGAAATCCCCTTAGAATGCATGTGCGTCGGTAGTAGGACCCGTGGTAAAAATAACCATGGTAAAACCTGTCACTATCATCGAGGTACCATCGTAGTCGACATTGTATACACCTCATAATGGAATCCCACCTAGTACGTCACCCATGAGCACCCACGCATGGTATCCATTAAAGAAAGTCCACAATAATAACAATTTTACTCATTCACATGTTTATAACTTTTAACATAATTATTAAATTTCACAAAGTCTTATAAAGTAAGGCGTTTACCTGTTATGCCAAATTAAAACCTTTAATCCACAATATTCATATGTCCATACTTGAATAATTATACTAAATTCCATCCAGGACTATCCTTAATATCCAAAAACCGACCAACCATAACATAACCCAAACTAAGCCAAACGTGGGAGGATCGATTGATCGATGGTCTGGGGTCAATCGATCGATCGCTCCAAATAATTGACACTTACCCCTTTGAAGGGATTCACCTTCTCCAAAACCTAATTTCTCTCTTTAAAACTCCATTAATGACTTCAAAATCTTCATCCAAACCACAACCAACAACCAACCAACAAAGCCATTACAAATATACGATTGAAACTTAATTCTAACAATAAATACACAAGTATTTACCATGATTTAAAGATGAATTTCAGATTTAATAACAAGAACCCTAGTTTCATAAACATCATTAGTTGAATTAGTATTTTAATGGAATGAATCATTAACATAGGGATTTTGAAGAATCTATAATATAAAAATATATCATAACACTTTTGTAATAATTTCAATTCAAGTTCATGAGGAAATCGATCAATATTCGATGGAAATTAACATAATTAATATATTGAGTTGGTTATTTACGAAAATTAATTATTTAAATCATCTAAATCAAATTATATGGTGACTAAGTTTAGACTTCAATGAACATATATTATCTAATACAAAAGAAACTATAATACAATTATAAATAAACTTGCCTCAATTAATTTTTGAGAAAACGATGCCAAGATCCTCCAAATTCCTACTCTTTTCTTGAAGCTCCTTCACTCTAGTCTCAAGGTGCCTCCCAAATTATAATATGTGAGTTATGATATTCCCAATGACTCACTAAGCCTCTTTAATCCTAAAATTGTATTTGAGCCCTAAGTAGGCATTATATAAAAGATCCCAAACCTCCAAATGACTTAAAACATTACCCAAGCCTTATACTAACCCCATAGGCCTAAAATCCAATATTTTAAGATTCAGATGACCATTTTAAGCCTCCCAAAATTAGCCCAAAACCTACCATAATCAATTATCAATCTAAGTAAAAACTTTTGTTACATTAATCGCTACGAGTCAAACATTAATTATTTATTAATGTAGTGTGACATGTAGTTATACAGAATTACTTCATGATTGGTGGGACCCAACATCGAGGGGTAATCCAAAAAAGGAAACCAACGATATAAAATCACTGACTATTCCATTGTCACCCATAATACACAGTCACGTTAAAATATTTAATTAATATTTTTTTGTGTATTAAGTCTAATTTCAAATATATTTAAATAACACATATAAACTTTTAAATAGTGACAACACATGTCACGCAGGCACATAATAACTCTAGATATGGGGTATTACATTACTCCCCCTTAAGCAATATCATAATTAATTGAATGCATAAAAATACGGGGTATTACATTCCTCCCCCCTTAAACAAGGAATTTCGTTCTCGTAATTAAAAAATTTACCCGACTAGAATGACTCTAGATACCTCGCTCGCTTGTCTTCGTCTCTTTCTCTGGTCGAATTTGTCTCACTACGGTGTCCCCACTAGACTCTTATTAATGGAATGATCTTTGATCGTAGAATCTGCTATCTTTGATCAAGAATACACCGCGGCCTCCCCTCATGGCCGGTAACCTGTTGTAAATCAACTCCATCGAGGTTAATGTATTGATAGGCGCCATTTTCCCTCGAAAACTTCCCCAACATGGACATAGAAAAGATGTTGTGTACCCTTTGAAGGTGATAGGGTAAGGATAAATGATATGCCATCGAGCCTACCCTATCAAGTATCATGAAGGGACACACATATTGGAAAGACAACTTCTCATTAGATTCGAATCTAACCACTCCCTTCATTGGGAAGACCCTCAATAACACCTGATTTCCCAGTTGGACCTCCAATTTATGCTTCTTTGTGTAACTCTTTTATCGGTCCAGATTTTCCTTTATTCATGCTCGGATGAGTGCCGCCTTCTCCGAGGTGTCCGAATGAGGTCCGACCCAAACATCCTTTACTCTTATGACTCCATCCAATAACAAGGCGAATGACACATACGGCCATATAATGACTCGTACGGTGCCATCCCAATTGTTTACTGATGATTATTGTTGTCTGAAAACTCTATAAGTGGTAAGTTCATGTACCAATTTCCCTTGAGATTTAACACATAAGCTCAAATCATGTTCTTTAAAATTTGATTCACCCTCTTAGTCTGACCATTCGAATGAGGGTGGAAGTTCATAATTATACTCAACTGCACCCCCATTGCATACTGAAAACCACTTCAAAAGGGAGAAATGAAGGCTTTGTACCTTCTGGACATAATTTCCATTGGTACTCCGTGATATCGCACTATCTCTGTCATGAAAAGTTTGGCGTACTGCACCACAGTGTAAGTTGTCCTTACTCTAAGGAAATGATCCACCTTCTTCAGTCTATTGACGATGATCTAAATGGAATCGTGAACCCTTTATGATCTCGATAAACAGATGATAATCCAATTCTAAATAAACTCACCTCAATCAATTTGTGGAGAAAACTATGCTAAGATCCTCCTAATTCCTCCTCTTTTCTTGAAGCTCATTATGTTTAGTATCAAGGCGCCTCCAAAATTGTAATATGGGACTTTTGATATCCCAAATGACTCACTAAAATTCTTTAATCCCAAAATTTTACTTGGGACCTAGGTGGGCCTCACCTAAAAGATCCCAAAATAATTTCCAAATGACTTAAAATCTTACCCACTCCACAGGCCTAAAATCCCACAATTTAATCTAAAATGACCATTTTAAGTGTCCCAAAACTAGCCCAAAGCCTAGCACCATCAATTATAATTTGAACTAAAAAGTTTCGATGAATTAACCGCTACGAGTCGAAAATCAATTATTTAATTATTTATTAATGAAGTGCAACATGGTATTATAGGGAACTACTTCATGATCGACGAGACTCGACACAGAGGGGATAACCTAAATAAAAAAAACCTTGATATGAAATCCTTAATCATTTCATAGTACCCATAATACATAGTCATTTTAAAATATTTAATTAATATTTTACCGTGTATTAACTCCGATTTAAAATATATTTATTTAACACATATAACCTTTTAAATAGTGACATCACATGTCACGCAGGACATAATATAATGTCACAATTAATTTAATGCATAAAAATACATGGTATTACACTTTTATATATTCATTATGTTGTGTAGATTATTTACATTATGTATTTATTAATTTACTCGATGAAACTGAGAATGAAATAAGTTGATTGACGCTCTACTATTTTTGGCATATCGGAGTGGCCACTGGACATGTGGAAAATAAGGGGTGTTACAGGCATGAAATCTAATTTATTTTACGTAACACGAACTAAGTGAAACATGATGCAAAACTAATCTTTTTTTAATTAACATGAACACGACTGAAATAAAAAGCGACACAACATTGAATCATATTTTTTACTGACACGAATACGACTCAATTAGAACATGAGAGACACAATATCTTTTTTCTTACATAACAGAAACACGTCCCAAATATAATGCGACATGACATTAAATATATTTTTAACCTAGCACAAATACGATGCAATTGAAATGAAAAACAACATAAAACCATATTACTTACCTAATATTAACACGATGCGACACAAAATCCCCTTTTCACAGAGACAAGACCCCTAAACACAACCCTATTAAAACAAAACATGATACCAATTTGTTTTTCCTTACATGACAGGAAATTGTTTAATATGGTTGTGTCCATGTTAGGTAAAACACATTTTATATCCTGTCATATGTTAATCGGGATGTGTTCGTGTTAGGTATTAAAAAAGATTTCCTTTTGTGTTGTGGGTGTTTTAAATAAAAAAATGATTTTAAATCATATCACGATTTATTTGATTCTTATTCGTGATAGGTAAAAAATATTCTTGATTCATGTTATGTTTTGATTGGGTCGTATTTAGTTAAAAAAATATATTTTTGGTCTTGTTTTACTTGGGTTGTGTTAGTGTTATGTCAAAACATAGATGTCCTTTGGGTCATGTTGGTGTTGTAAAGAAATAATATTCTATGTCGTGATGTGTTTTAATTGAGTTATGTTTGTGTTAGTAAAAAATGCGGTTTTTATATTTTCTCGCATTTTATTTTAGTCGTTTTCTTGTTAGTTATAACACTAAAATTTCATGTTGTGTCTTGATTTTTCCTGTTTTAATTGGGTTATATTTGTGCTAGGTAAAAAAAAGATATTCATGTGGTCTCACATTTTATATGGGTCGTGATCATATTAGTTATAAAAATAAAATCTCATGTTGTGTCATATTTGTGTTAGGTAAAAAAATACGACTTCCTGTCGTGTCACTTTTATTAGATACGTGTCAATAAAAAGAGATTATGCGTCGTGTCGTGTTTTGATGGGGTTGTGTTAGGTAAGAAATATGATTTCATGTCATGTTTTAACACATAGTTTTAGTGTATATTTTTTAACGTTTATATGTAAAGTGTAAACAAATAATGTACAAATATATTAAAATATATATGTATTTAGACCCCTATGGACCTAAACTATTTATGATGTTAATTTAATCATTATTTGGAAAAAAATGGCTTATTTATTTTCTAGCATCCACTTAATTGGTTAAAATTAAATTGTCTGAGGGTTGAACAAGACAATTTTTTAGTTTAGGGACTAAAATGAAACTACTTACATTGTTTAAAGGCTGTAGGGATAAAGAAACTACTATTTTTTAGAGCTTAACAAATAAGTCTTATAGACTTGCACACACAGACACACACACACACAGACACACACACACACACACACACACATATATATATATATATATATATATGCACGATTTCTTAATTAGTTCAATAAAAAAAATCTTTAATTCCCATTACACGAGGACCTATTGGACCAAAAATATTTTCTAATGGGATATTTTGAAGCAAAAAATGTTGGACCTATTTGATGACATACTTAACAAATCATACCAATTGGTAAAAAAATACGTTTTTACGTGCTTGATTCGAAATACATTTTATGAAAATAATAGTTATAAATATGAAAAGTGCTCCATAGTTTTATTATTTTTCAAGAAAAACATTTCTTATCCACCCTGAAGGAATTGATTTCAACCAAAATCTGCTAAAGTAAGACAAAACCCCTCCTATCTTTTTTCACTCAGTTCCCAATTTATCATAAAAATAAACAATTTGTTTTACCCTTAGGGTGTGCTTGGTAAGCCAACTTCTAAGTTGCGCAATTGAAATTTTGTCCTTTAATTCCAATTCCATTATTTGGTTCGAACATTTGAGTTTGAAATTGTTATGGAATTCCAATTCTATTTAATTTTAATTACATAAATTTGAATTCCAATGGAAAAGTAGATGATTAAAAAAATCATAAGTGAGAAGCTTGTGAGTTCTTAAAAAGTATAGGGATTCCCTAGAGAGATGAGGTGGTCGTACCGCTTCTGGGACCACGAAATGCACCACCACCGGCTATTTTTTCGATAGGAGTTTGATACCTTAACTCCTCCACATGTAAGCTTATTATTCTACAATATTTCTTCCTTGTGGATGATCAATCGATGCTATGTGGATGTAGATCATAACAAGTCCCTTTGGAGATAGGCCTTATACTGCTAGGCCAACTGTAGCTATATCTAATTCGTACTTCCTTACCCGAGCAAAGATGATATACCTGGACCGCGTCGAGTGGTACCAGGGTGAGAGAGTGTTATGGCAGTTTGGGATTGATCAGTTGACTCCTAATCCGCCACCCCAATCCTTCCATGCATCGTGGACGGGTGAAGCTTCTTGATATAACTTACTGGACACTTTCAGAGATTAGATTAAGCACTTCAATGCTGGAGGAGACTTATTCGAGATACATTTGACCGACCGCGAGGACTATGTTTAATGGTATGCGTCAGTATACATAGGACCGATCATTCCTACATACATGAGGATAAGGTTAAAGTACTCGATCAAAGGAGGTCAACCTGCTTCACGGATTGTTGAGTTGAGGAGAGAACAGGATAGGCAAATTCACACAAACACACTACATAGACAATTGCAAATATATATAGTTTCACACACACACACACACATGCACACACACACACACACACACACTGGTCATAAAGTTTCACACACAATGCTTCATATAGTGCACATTGCACGCAAAGAAAAAGTGTTTTACAATTTCGAAATTGCTGAAGCTTTTTTTTGTATATTTTCAAATTTAAAAAATTTTACATAACTTTCAAAAATCTAGGCATGACTATTTATTTTTATATAAAATCAATAAATAACTATTTTTATAAAATTTAAAACCTATAGAAAAAATTAAAAAATAAGGAAACTCCTGAATTTAAAAAAAGTATGTCAAAGTATAAATTTTTTTATAATTCTAGAAAGTTCCAAAAAATTTAAAATATGAAAAATATTCATATAAGAATTTGAAAATTAAAGAAAATTTCATAAATCTTGAAATTACATTTTTTTAAGTTCAACCTCAATCCGAAAAATTGAAATAGCCCCAAACCAATCCTTAGCAATTTCATTAATAAAAATAAATTCAAAAATTCAGATATATTATTTTTTTTTACAGAAAATGATTTCAATAATCTATAAATTTAATAAGAACCCAAAATGGATCAATAAGCTTGATATATTGGGTAATTGATTAGTGTATGGTGAAAGTCATTTATGGATGAAATCCACATCTCGGTGTAGAGGTTAATGATACCCCATTGATATGATTACATATTATGTATGTGTCAAACCCTACAGGTGGTGTAATACCTCATATTTTCATCGCTTTTATTTATTATTCACTAATATGGTAGTAAATTAATAAATGGAATCAATTATCACTTGTGTGATTTAGTAATAATTAAATGCAGGATTTAAATGATAATTAAATTTTTGCATGCGAGGTTATTTATGTGTTGGGGGTTAAAAATAATTAATTGGCGATATTAATTATATGAGATTTAACTATGGTTATGCAAAAAATAATTATGTGTGAGTATTTTATTTACACCGCAAGGTATCACGTCGTGTAGTGGGTACTGCCGTTTAGATCGGATTCTAGAATGGTACGGAGGTCCAAATATGTATTTTTAGCGTTTTGAATTGGCCTATGTGTAGGTATATCGTTGGGATAAGTTTTTGACTAGTTTGGGTATTATTTTGAGCTCATTTAGAGGCCCAAAATTATGCCTTTTAATGACATGTCAATTTATAGTTATATAGGTGTTAATTCTAATTAGTTTAACACTTTACACATAAAACACAAACCCTATCCACCTTAGAGACCTGGGAGAACTTGAAAAGACCTTTGAAGAGGAAAAACAAGGGATCAAGAGGAGGAATCACTCGTTCGTATCGTTCAGACAACAAATTTCTTATTTTATCATTTTATAATCTGTGACTGATTTATGATTACAATATCATGTATCTTGATTAGGATTTACAACACGTTTAAGGATTTAATCTTCTATGTTAATCACGTTCGTATTGGATTTAATTGGGTGAATGATTTGAACTATTGATGGGTTTGTAATATGGCTTAAAATTGGGGATTATTTTGGGCCATCATTCCATTGTCAGAATGCATGTTTAGGGTTGAATCACTTGTAATAATTAAATTCCCATGATAATTTGATTGGTAGATCATATATCAATGACTCCATTGAATTTAAAAGATGGAACTAGGTTTTATGGGGGATCATTTATTTACAGCTCAAGAGAGTAGCCGAACAGTCCGACATGGATAAGAGGACTGCCCAAACCAAATCAGTTATTCAACAAAGATTTGTGTATTTCATATACACTAAAATAATTACGGATATATTCAAGTTGGTTACCAACTATCTCAGAGGAGATATTCAGGGACACCACTAATTATCCATGATTATAGTGAGTTACTTGTACAACTCAATCTCTTGTTTTACACATCTATAAATTGAAAACCCTAACCCAGGGCAAAGGGAGGTAACTTCAAGCATTGAGAGACATTAATAAAATCATAGTAACCTCTCCTTGGATGAAAGCAAGTTGTCAAAGCGCGTATATCATTGTTGTGTGTGTGATTTTTACTTTTGGCATTTATAATTATTTTCGTGGATCTTTATTGTGATATTTCTTGCACTCACAATTGGCTCCATCTATGGGAATCAATTTCTATTTCTAAGAAAACATCCATAAAAAGAAAGCCCGTAATGTCTCACCACAACAATAACATTCCTCAGGTTGGCGATGTATAAGAAGACCTAGTCCCACCTAGGGTCAGGTCAGAGATTCACCAATAACCAAATCTCAGGTTTTGCCAAGAAAGGCAACCTTCTAAAGAAAGCCAAGGACCACCTAGGTCTACCCAAATCTCTGAGTTGGTCGATGTTTAAGAAGCCAGGATTTAAGAACAAGAGGAGTCCATACACCTCCAGGTGGAAGAAAATTCTCTCTTGTAAAAGGGACTTAAAAGGATGGAGAGAGATATCCATAGAGATACCAGGAAGTGTTGTGATATGACTCTTATTCCTTAGGCGAGTAATACTCACAGCCGAGGGAGTAACTTCATATGCGAACAAGACAGATCTGAATATGGTAAATCAAAGAAGCACCACAAAAGCAATTATCGTCAAAATGAAAACATCAGAATTTTGGTTCGTAGAGAGATGGACCAACATCCAGCCCATTGAGGAGCCAGGTCTATTAGGGAGATAGATAGGAGATCTCTCAATAACCAGATGAAATACCCCTATTCAAGGGAGATTGAATAGGAAGAACTCCCAAAGAAGTTTGTTGTTCCCAAGTTCAAGATCTATGATGGGAAGAGGGATCCTATAAACCATGTTTGGTAGTATAGGCAGACGATGACCATGTGGAGACACAATGATGCATTAATGTGTTGAATTTTCCCTTATAGCCTACACGACTTTGCATATAAGTGGTTCAAAAATCTTTCCCATAGGTCGGTTAAAAGCTTCAAAGCCCTACCAGAGGCTTTTATCGCTCGCTTCATTACTAATAACTCCTAACCCAAGTAGATGGATATACTTCTTACGATGAAGAAAAAGCTGTAAGAGAACCCTTGTGATTACACCAAGAGATACTGGGAAGTCTTAAATTAACTGGAGGATTGCTCGGAGCAAGTTGCCATTGCATCCTTAAAGATTGGTCTACCGACCACATATCTGCTGTACGAATCCTTTACAAAGAAAGAGGCCAATAATATCGATGACCTTATAGCCTGTATTAAGAAATATGATAAGGTCCGGGATGTGTTTCATTCTAATGTAGGGAAAAATGCTCGATTAAAGATAAACAAGGGAGGAGACAATAGCGACACTCTAAAGAAATGGAACAAGAGAAGGGGTAAGAACGATTCCAGGAATGGGATTAAAGATAACCCTTCAAAAGCATTCCACGCTATTAACACAATGTTCAAGGAACTAATCTATTAGATCTTAAGCAAGATCAAGGATCAACCATTCATTAAGTGGCCCAAAAAGATGTGTAAAGACCCATCTAAAAGGAATAACGCACTGATATGTGCATTACACAAAGACGGCGGCCTCAGAATCGAGAATTTCAATGCTTTAAAGTCACATTTGGAGGAGTTGGACCAAGCTAAACATCTCAATGAATACACTGAAAAGAAAGCTGTCAAGGTCGTAGCCAATGGCGACCAGAAACCAGATAATGTCTTTTGATGACGACACGGGACAAAAGTTTGCTATAATCCATCGAGTGTCCGACTTGAAGCAGATCCAAGGGAACGCCATTCAAATGGAGATGAGTAAGGTTATTGCAATCATGGAGGCATTCAAGACCGACCTTACAAAAAAGCCAAGCTGGCAAGCATAGGCGACCAGAGGACGTCGACTACACCAAACATATCATCTTCACTGAGGAAGACCTAGTTGGAGTGAGGGCTCCACATCACGATGCACTTATGATAACTTTTAAAATTACAAATTGGGATGTCGACAAACTTCTCATAGATCAAGGAATCTCATCAGGGTTAATGTACCTAGAGTTATTCCTCAAGCTAAACTCGCCAACCTCAAGGAAGCCACAGTTTCTCTGGTCAGCTTTATAGTAAGAATCACAATGCCATTGGGAAAGATAGTCCTGCTGGTTAGGGCACACAATATGTCAAAGTTGATCGAATTTTTAGTGGTGGACATAGAGTTCCTATATCACGCTATTCTAGGCAAAGGCTAGTTGGACACCACGAGAGCTGTACCGTCCACCTATCTTCTAGTATTAGACCATGCTGTGAGCTTGACTCTGGTATGCAAGAAGGACGAAGGACAATATCTCGTGGAATAAGCCAGCTAAACACTTTTGGATGCGGAATAACGCTACTTGCCCCTGCAAAAGCTCACCTATGCACTGGTGGTTGCCTCGAGGAAGATGAAGCACTACATTGAAGCTCATTCAATAATAGTGATCACATTCTATCCCCTCAAAGCTATTTTTTGAAAAGCAGACCTCTCTGGATGACTCTTTAAGTGGTCGGTCGAGCTCAAAAGGTTTGATATCCACTTCTAACTAAGAACAGATATTAAGGGACAAGTCTTGTCTTATTTTATTATCGAATTTATGGGGAACTAGCCTATCGACCAATAAATAATGGAGTAGCAAACCGATGAGGAAACATAGTCTAAGGACTGGACCCTATATGTTGAAGGAGCCTCCAATTCTAAGAGCCATGAGTAAAAATCATCCTCATCATACCATAAAACACTATCATTGATCAGGGAATCAGATTTGAAGCCTCCAACAATGAAGGTGAATACAAAGCATTGATCATTGGCTTCCGTAAGGCCCAAATGTTGCGTGCAAGGCACCTCAACGCATTCGGGGATTCCAAACTGGCCTTCAAATAGGTAAGCGAGGGTTTAAACATAAAGGATGATATAATGGCAGCCTATCTATCTATAGTAACAAAACTTATGGTAGGATTCGAGAGGGTTGACATTCAATAGTTCCCCGAGGGAAAAATAGTCGCACTGATGCCTTAACAGCCCTAAGCTCAACGGTCGACTCCGATCTCATAAGAACTATCCAGATTGAGTTCCTCACCCAGTCCAGCATCGATTATACAGTGGTCGCCGAATAAGTCCTCCTCACATAAAAGGCCCTTATTTGGATGATCCCATCACCGCCTATCTACGGAGTGACCTGCTTCCTAATGACAAGAGATTGGCTCACCAAGTAAGGGTAAAAGCAGCCCATTTTTACGTCACCCCCAGAGGAAATATCTACAAAAGATCATTCACAAGCCCTTACCTCCAATGCATCCACCCACACGACATTAGGCAAGTTCTCAACAAACTTCACAATGGAATTTGTTGAAGCCATATAGGAGGGATGTCATTGTCCTTTCGAGTAATTAAAGAAGGCTACTGGTGGTCCTATATGAAAAAGGACGCAAGTGCCTAAGTCCACAGATGCAAAAAGTATCTAAAATTCTCTCATATGATCCACCAGCCAGCTAGCGACCTGAAATCCTTAACAAGTCCTTGTTCATTTGCACAATGGGAACTAGATATCGTGGGTCTACTACCTACTGCACCAGGAAATTGCAAGTACCTACTGGCTGGCACAAATTACTTTACCAAGTGGGTAGAGGCAAAAACCACTGGTGAACATTCGTAATGCCGACATGACTAGGTTCATATGGAAGAACATCATAACACGCTTTAGGATACTAAGGACCATCATCATTGACAATAAAACACAATTTGAGAGTATATTCTTTCAAGGTTTTTTTGACGAACATGGCATAGAACACTACTTTAGTTCTTTGGCGTATCCCTAAAGAAATAATCGGGGAAAAGATTCTAATAAAACCATGCTCGATGGCCTGAAGAAGAGGGCAAAAAGAACAAAGGGCGTGTTGATGTCGAAAATTAGTAATGATTATATGAAGCCAATTCTATAATCACAGATAAAATAATGAGAGAAAAATAAATGAGACACGAGAAGTTTTGAGTGTTTCGACTATAAGGAAAGCCTACATCCACTGTGAGTGTATTGTCGTTGATGATTATAGAAAACTAGGTATTCTTGTTAGAAAAATGACCTTGTACTTTTCTCTCCTACCTTTTATGAAAGGAGTACATTGTATTTATAGTGACCCGAAGATCAAGGGTTGGAATGCCTTTATATATTTAAGCATTTACACCCGTACATAATGAATGTGACTGTTGATAGCATTGGGCACATGTAGAATGACTCTTGGACTCTTTCCATATAATGACTATTTATCTACAATGATGGTTTGTATACTTTGGTTTGGTCAGCTTGATAATTGATCAACTATCTTCTAAGTCAACTAAGTAATTAATGACTAGGGTTGGTGCCACGTCAAGGGACAAGTGTCCATTTATAATTAGTTCACATAGATGGATAATTTTTGGCATCAACAGAAGCCCCCAATGCTTTATTCTTGATATTTTGTTGAAAGGATGAAGTATGACTCTGAAAGAATTGTTCAATAATCTTTTGTGGTCTTAGTCGGCTGCTAACTCATAGGACTTGTGGAAATTTTGATCATTCGATCATGTGATGGCAATTTTGAGTATAATTTGAACTTTAGCATACCGCAAAAGGGCGTATCAGTAATTTCCTATCTTTGGCGTTGTGGAACCATCAGAATGTCAATCATTAATACAGTTAATCATTACTTGCGCTGTTTTCTATGCAAGTTATAAGAGACAAGTTTGTGGGAATTAACTTGCGTACACCGGTTTTCAGTCATGGGCAGTTGTATGTAGCGTTATCTCAATGCACAAGTGCTAATCGAATAAACATCCTCCTTCCCGATGATGGTATGCTTTTCACGACAAACATTGTGTACCCGGAAGTGCTCTTATAAACGCCAATGAGATGTATGTCATTAGTTTTTTATGCACAATATCTTTATACATATGAAGATTCTATATCAACTTCTAACCATTTTTATCCTTTATTATTAGGATCGGGAGCCGATGGCTAGGCATCAAAAGTGGATAAATTCCCGTAGATTATTTAAATGGGGTTCCCACAACAAGGTACATCGTCTATATGTCGTATATATATCGCTTTTCCATTTCATGTGTTTTCTTTAATCAATACTAACTATTAATGTTTCTTCCAGATTATCGTGCACAACCATAATCTCCATTGGAAATACGTCGAGCTCGATACAAGGACATTTTGTAGAGTGATTCAGAGAATGTATCCCAGGAATGCAATGTGATTTCCTATCAATGAGATATTCCTTTTTTGAGGCCTACTTTTGTATAGCCCGCTAGGCCTTTCTTTTACCTTTTTTGTGGCCTACTTTTGTATAATCCGTAGGTATTTTTGTAAGTGAAAATTGACAAAAGTTGGTTTGTGACTTTTGGTTTAATGCATTGTAAAGAACTATAGCATAATTCTAAAATGGGTCAATCATGTCCTTTATCTCACAAGTGTTTTAACTTATTCATTTTTATTATTTTTTTGGGCGATGCCTCGAAATTTGTCGTATTGACAGGTATGCTACTCATTCATATCCCTTTGTGTTAATATTTAAATGACATTTCACGCATGTTTTTTTAAGCATACAAATGTCGTTAGGACATACAAATTATGTTATTGATTATTTGATTTTTGTTTTTATGCAGTGTAGAAGCCTTGGTAGGATTTGCGATACTTGATGTCGTCTTCGAGCTAATCTTCTTACAATCGCAAAGATAAATCTCTAGGCGTCTTATGCTCCAAATTCTTTAAGCTGTATAACCGAGAAGGTGTTGACTTGATCGGATTGGATAACGCTGCTACTCTATTAGGGGTTGAGAGGAGGCGAATTTATGATATCGTCAACATGAAATTAAGATTTTAAATTGCAATGATCAATGAGGGCTTTCCAATTCAAATAATACCAGTGAAGAGAAATTTTCTTCATCTTCTAAAGATTGCAATCGAAAGGAGAATTCTCTTGAGCTTACTACACACAACTTTATCAAGCTTTTTCTTTGTTCTGATGCGGATTTGATCTCCCTGGATAGTGCTGCAACAACATTATTGGGTGATATACGTGATCCAACAGCTATGAGAAATATTTCTGCAGCAAAAGTCAAACGTCTCTACGATATTACAAATGTGTTCTCATCAATGAATCTCATTGAGAAGGTTCGTGTTCTTGGCTTCTTATCGATCCACACCAGGCCATCCCAGAATCAATTGTGGTTAGACATTATATTGCAAATGTATCTATGTTTCTTATTTTTTTCATGTTTTTATCTGACATTATGATATGTGGATGTAATCAGGATAAGCTTCTCCAATCAGGGAATCAAATTCAATTTAGAAGCTGTAGTATCTAATATTCAGAACATAGTAGGTATCACTGTCACAAGCATCATACCTACTGCATTTTCTTCTTAGGCTGCTTCTTTCTTCGAGGTTTTCGAGCATCGGAGTTAGAACTTAGGTTACTGTTATTGTTTCTGAAGGAAGATCCGTTGGTGAAATTTGATGTGTTACTAGATGTGGGCATTTCAGGACTGTGCAAGTGTGCTTTCTTCCTGGAGGAGCCTTCGAAACTTAATTTCGCATCAACTGACATTTCAGGCCTGCGTAAATATGGTTTCATACTGACAGGCCTTCAACATTTGATTTGTTAGATCGTCGTAAGTAAGGTTTCTTGCTAAACGAGGCTTTAAAACTTGATTTGACATGAACTGAATTTGATTTGTTTGATGGCCGAGGAGGAGGCATTAGAGCACGAGCAGAAATCAGCCTCTGCCTCTGGACATACCTTAAATAAAATATCGGACATGAAACTTTTTGCAAATGTCGTAATTATAAGGTAACATTGTTCATGATTTTAAAGTAGTAGAATTAAAGTAGGGTATATTGATTGTATTTACAGATTGCGCTTTACAGGACTTAAAGTAGTAGAATTACAATGCACCACTTCAGATACTTGGAGATTCTGTAATTAGTTGTCCCCTATCCAAAACATAAGTTGATTATTTTTTTTGTTTTTGTTTTCTACTAGCTCGACTTATTTAGAATAAAATAGGGGTTTTATGACCATGGGACCTATTTTAGAACTGAGTTTCTAAGAATTGTAATAGCCATGTATATTTAATAATGCTATATTTCTCAAATACGTGATGTTGTATCCACATATTGGTGTCATACTTTCTCAATATTTGCATAGTAGATCTGACCATGCTATACTGATCCACCAATTCGATCAAAGACATATTTAGCTTTTCAAATTGAGCAGCCATGCGTCGATTCAGCCCTGTAAGTAATGTTCGAGATTTCGGGTTCAACTAATCATCAATGTCTCTTTTGTTTTTGAGAAGGGCCATTTGTAGAGGATGTTAACACGAGGGAGTTCAAGTTGTACCATTGTAGAAAGGGAAGACATATAATCACTTATAAGCTTGGTCACATTAGTGGTGATCCAAGAATGAGAAAAATTCAGCTACCATACCTCAAGAATCAACTCAAGAAAAATTCATCTATCTTTTGTTGCAAATGGAATCAGAGGTAAAAATTGCATTGATTTAAGTATATTTTTTGGATCAATTATATTTCTTATGATATACTTATGTTTAAACTGGTCTGAATATGAAAATGAGAGCGATATAGTTAATAAGTAATAAGCACGGTCAACCGTAGTTTTTCAAGGTTAATATATCTTCTTGGAAGTAAATCCCTTTTTGATTTGTGTTCTGTCATCTTTTTATCTGTCATTGTGTTTTTTGGATGTCATTTATTGTCTTTAATTGCATGTGCCTTGCTCTATGAAGTTCCAATGCAGCTATTGAAAGTATTCTAATTTTGGTGATCATTCCTCTACTTCTTACTATGTAGGGACTCAATGATTAATTTCACCTGTACGAAGGCTACCGAAAATTATATTGTAACTCCTTTGCTGTCCATATACTGTCAAAGCTCTAAGTGGATCACCCAAGTTAGACAAATCAGAGCTTATGGAACTGTGGTCACAATGGCATTGTATTTTATTAAACCAACAGTTGCAGATAATCCTACAGGCCACTTCCATCCGATTTTCATCAAGTTACTATAGGAGAAGGTATGCAGGACATTTCTAAAAGTGTTGTAACTCCCTATAAAAGTACAGGAATTCGTATGCCATACATTGATCAAGTTCAAGAGGTAGTACATGCTTATGGTAAGATTCTTGAATCTGCAACTATGAGCCATCATCATGTTCAATACAGTCCAGGAAATGCTAAAGATAAGGGGTTTTTAATTTCAAACAATGGATTTCTCTATTAGTTTATATAACTTTATCTGTTAGCTTATATAACTTTTAAACCAGGTGAGCAAAGACAAAGTAAATTTCTCCATCAGTTATATAACTTTTGATACCTGTTAGTTTATATAACTTTTAAACCAGGTGAGAAAACACATAAAATAAATTTATTTATTAGTTTATATAATTTTTCATACCTGTTGGTTTACCAGGTGAACAACTCATATAGATTGTAAAATAATCATTGTCATTTCAGCCATTTCAACCAGTGTATTGCTCTTAATTTTTTGCCATAGTATTGAACTTGAATTTAGATAGTGGAAATGAATAAGAAATGAAAATGAGGGATGGTGAGTAAGAATAAATTGAGGTGGAACAATGCAGACATAAATTGAGGATTATACTAACTTTGCATGAATCTACGGTCGTAAGTCGATGAATCTTAGATCGTGAGTGAGTGGTTATGATCGTGAGGCGAAGGGGATGAGGCGATGCTATATGTGTATTGGACAGGGTAGGAGTAATTTTTATTTCAAACTTTAATCTTAAATCATAAGTAACTCTTTTATAACTCCCCACACTGTCGCAGAACAAGGCTATGCATGATGTTGGCCTCCAAGCCCCTTAGCGATGCTCCATCTCATTCTTAGTTGGTCATCACATTCTCTTGCTCATGAAATTGAAGTAGAGATCTACAGGTAGTGTTGTGTCTAAAATTTTCAGTTATTTTTCATACTCTGTTCCTTAACAGTTTATTTTGATACATCATATTTTCATAACCGTTGACAGTGCTACAATGACAGGTGCTATCAGATGCGGGGTTACATTGTTTTATGGGCTACAATGACAGTGCTATCATATGGATGAGTAGAAAACTAGGCCCATGATGTCGTCATAAAACAAATCACGTATTATCCAACTTCAATCTTCCTTCCACATCCATTCTTGGATTAAATAAGTGCATGATAGTATCGATAACATTGATGAACGTGGGCCCAACGAACTTTGTTTTAAATACAAATACATTATTCTGACTTCTTTATGTTTTTTTTAAATTATGCTTTTCCATCAGAGGCATGACGTGGATTTGAGATTTTACTACTGTCGGATGCTCAAGTACATGACTTATCAAATGTTTGCCATGTTGATGTGGAACGAATAAGCTAAAGGCAACCTGATGCGGTGGTAAATTTCTTTCCCCTTATTTCTCCATATCTTTCCTGATAATTACCTACTTCATATATGATTTGGATATGTATCTCATTTTGAGTATGGATGGAAAAAGATAAAGACTGTTTAAGGACTGTTTGGGTGAGGTTTTGCTGATTGAAGTAACTGGTTTTAGCCTTTGGGGGCATTTCAGAGGGTTTATAATGGATTGGTTTACTAGGTTTAATAACTGCTTTAAGGTTGGGAATCACAACTTTTAAACCCCATTTGTAACCTCATTACTCAATTACTCTCTCCATGACTAGAAGGAAAAAATTCTAAATGACTAGAAGGCAAAAATTGGGAAAACTTTGACTATTTGAGTATGCTTTTTCTTAATTGATTTCATCAATTATTTGTGTCTTCATTTGATCACTACATGATTTTATTGCAACTTTGGTTTCTCAATACATCAAACAACTTTTTTACTCTATTTGATATCAGCTTTGCTAACATATTTCAGTATACATTATGTAGGATTATGGTCAATACAGTAAATGGCTTGAAGAGGATAACATATTTAAGTATACATTATGGTCAATGCAGTAAACAAGTGACTTGATGAGGATGACTAAGCGAACACGTCGGAGTTGGATGCTGGCAGAACAGGGTGTTTCCTTACCGCACTGCAGGCGGACGTGCGATAGCGTTCGTGGTGGTGCTTCAGGATTCGAATGTTTTATCGACAGACCACTGCCGTCCCATTTTTGAGTGAGCTGGAGCGCAGCTATCTTATCCACTGAACTAGCTAGAAGCTATCACTTCAGGGTGAAGCATTAGAGGAGATCCATTCGAACAGTTCTATTTTTTTAGTTTTATTATATAAAAAGGTGTATCAAGAATAAAAGATGGTGTACAAAGAATAAAATTAGAGGAGATCCATTGATGCTAAGACGTGTCTGCCTAACGTATGTATACCACGTAAATGGAACCGTATGATTGTTTTGAACTTATGATGTGCAATTATAGCTATTAAATTTTGGCTTTTGAGGTTTTGCAATGATTTAATGAAGTGTTGTTGTAGTATTTTTATTTATTAAAAAGGTGAAAAGATGTACAAATAAAGGAAGCCCTGTCCAATTTATCTAACTTATTTACACTTAGTTGGGTTTAAAAAAACTTTTTGACTTAAATTATCGTCGAGTAAATACTTGGGAAAATTTTCACTTTTGGGTGGTGCCTACTGTAGAAGCATGACAATCTGCTATGAGTATTATTTTTGTTGGAATATTTTTTTTTTATTTCTTAAACAAGGCGGAGTTGTATAAATGAAGAAAACTTTTCTCAAATTTTCTAAATTGTTTACACGTTTGTGTGGTAAAAAAGTTGACTCAAATTATACACGATTCAATACTTTGGGGAATGATTTTTTTTTCGTTTTGCAATTATGTACTTTGAAAATTTTCGCCGTGCCTTCAGGCACGGGCATTCCGCTAGTATATATACACACACACACACAAGACAAAGAAAAGATAATAGGAAACGGGTCAGAGCCCGAGTGTAAAATAGCTTTTAAAATTGTTTAGCAAGTATATAAAATGCTTACCAGTTGATATTACATACGTGTTAGTACCTCGACACTCACTTGAGAATTCTCACCTCTCAACCAGTGTGCACACCTAACGTACTACTGAATTAATCTAGATAAAGCTAGCCCAGTTAACTATTCTAACCAAATCTTCCCTTAACAATCCTAATTCGTGTGATTGCATCACTAACATTTATATATGATAACTTTTCTTACAAATTTACCGAATCGGCTATGTACATCACAATATAGCTTTAGATGCTTAATTTATTTAATATTGATTATCCCGTTTTATCTATTGACAAGCACAGTATAGGTATCACAGGTATATGTATATATATTTATCACTCATATAATATATATACTAATCGGCACCCCACATAAGATTTATGGTTCTGGCATACTCAGCTATCAAGTTCCTGTATCTCTCGTACAAAGAGAAATACTAGTTCGGAATCACTCTCGAACTGTATTAACATGAAACACACATAATGGAGGCGAAGCATAGTTCCAAGTCTCTAAAAGGTCAGAACATACCCTCACGTCTCTTATGTAAGGACATTTTTGTCCATTATCAATTTGTTATATCGCACGCCGTTACACCGTTGAAGAAATTCAAGATTCATACAGTCATCAACGGATCCGAATATCAAAAGAAGAAGAGGAATCAAAGTCTAACAGGCCGGACCGTTCCACCCAGAATAAAAGAATCGATCCGCCTGCGGACCGGTCCGCCTCATACCCGGATCGGTCCGCCTGCTGAAAAGCCAGTACACCCCGGACCGCAAGCGAACCGAAGAAGCCTAAAATAAAAAGAACCGATCCGCCTACCCGTACCGATCCTCCTCAGACCCGGACCGGTCCGCCTGGGATAATCTCAAATAGATCGTGCAGAGATTTTTTAGTCCATGTTATTCCTTTATAAACCCACTACGGGAAGTGGTTTTCCAAGACTTCTACACACGATTTTCAGAGCACAAAAACTCCAAGTCTTCACCTATTGAGTACCAAGACTCTAGGTTTTTTTATTCACACAAATTTACAAACACTTGTGAATCTATTTGCAACCCAGGAACACACTTTTGTTGTTCATACCATTGTGGAGAAGACCGTTCTTCTTCTTTATTGCAGCCCTACTGGAAAGGGATAACTCCAGCCGCCGACTACAGAATCCGACACCTGAGGGTAATTCTTAGTCACTTGTATTTTCATTGTAATCCGAATTGTACAGTTACAATATTATAATGAAAATAAATGGTTTTGCCCCTTTGGGGGATTTTTCCTCACAAGCATGTGTTTGAATGTTATTGCTTAGTTCATTATCTTATTCAATCACATACTATTGCATGTTTAATGTTTGTTTGGGTTAAAAGGTGTTTAATATATAATTTTATCATTTGAACACGAGCACATACGTTCTCAAATTGGTATCAGAGCAGGTTACGCTAATCTATCGCGTATTCCTATTTTCCGCAAAATTTTTCTAAGATATCAATTTTCTGAAAAAATTGATTTTTGAAAAAGTGCCTGTTCAAATGGAGAAGTTATATAATAAAATGCCAGTTTTTGACGGGACAAACTATGCCTATTGAAAAGCCCGTATGAGATCTGCATTAAAAGCCATTGATGAACGTGTCTGGATTTTGGTTGAAAGAGGGTGGACACCTCCCTCCGTGACTGTTGATAATGTGACTAACTTGAAACCTGTCACTTCTTGGACTGAAGAAGAATTTAAATGGTCATCTTTTAATTCTAAGGGTCTAAGTGCTATTTCTGGGTCTGTCACACCTGATGGGTTCAAACGAATAATGACGTGCACCACGTCAAAAGAGGCATGGGATGTCTTACAACTCACCCATGAAGGAATCAATGCTGTAAAATAGTCTAAATTGCAAAATTTAACAACTCAATTTGAAACCATCACCATGCATGAATCTGAATGCTTTGATGAATTTTATGCTAGACTTTCTGACATTGTGAATACTAGCTTTAATCTTGGTGAACATATTCCTAATGCTATAGTTGTTAAAAAGATTCCGCGTTCTTTGCCTAAGCGTTTTATCCCTAAAGTCACTGTGCTAAATTCTATGAGTAATTTAAATACGCTAGAATTGGAAGAAATTGTAGGAGATTTGCAAACATATGAAATTGATATGTTCCCTAAAACTACTAAATCTAAAGATAAGGGAATTGCACTTAATGCCCAAGAGAGAAGGAGTGAGGGGTCGACTAGAAAGAGGGTAGAGTCATCTAGAAAGAGAGAGACTGACACGTCTGATTCTGAGTGTGATTTTGACTTAGATTATTTGGCTCTTTTTGTAAAAAACTTCAAGAGGATTCTCAAATTTAAGAAAAATGGCAATTTTAAAGATAAAAAGAAATTTGAGAAAAATAAGTTTGAAAAGAAAAATGAAAAAGATTCCAAAAATCCTCCTAAGAAAGAAAGTGAGAGATGCTTTGAGTGCGATGGTAGGGGTCATAGAGCCTTTGAGTGTGCCACTCGTCTGAATAGAGAGAAAGGAAAAGCTGTCCTTAATGCTACTCTTAGTGACGATAGTGAGGTCGAGACGGTGGATTCAGGAGATGAGTCACCGCATGAGTGTAACTTCAACGCATTCATGGCCAGTCAATTGAGCACTCCTAGTTCTCTTCACGACGATGAGGATGATGCTTCACAGGGACACCTCGATAGTGAGATCGATGTGAGTGAGGGGGAGGATGACTCAAGTGAGAGAGAGAGTGATATTCAACGCGCCTACACTGAGTTATATTCTGAGTCATTTAAAAATAAAAAGAGAAAAAAAGCGTTAGTCCTTAAGATCACCGGCTTAGAGGAAGAATTAAGAAGAGCTAGAAAGAGAGAGTCCTCCACCTTTACCGCCCTGAGAGAGAGAGAATCTGCCTGTGTCGAGAAAGAGAGTTTGTTTAGAGAGAGAGAGAGAGTGTTTTTTAGAAAGAGAGAGGGGACTTGACTAAACAAGTGGCTAGCCTTACGAGTCAGCTCAATTCCTCCATGGAGACTCGGAAGAAACTTGAAGCCCTTGTTGCCCAGCTGACTCATTATCTTGAGAAAGCACGGGAAGTCAAGGTAAAAATCGAGGACAGATCTGGGGAAATGGGAAAGATGCTCCTCGGCCCCGCTTTAGGTTTTGGTGATCAGCAAGGAATTGGTTATGATGGTGCCTCCACGTCCCAAATTGCCCCTGGACCAGTTCCTGAGTTTACTACGACTCCTTATGGCCATCGTCAAAAACCTCGAAGGAGAGTTCGACCAAGAAAGGCAAACCAAGGTCCGCCTTTGACTGTGTTATTTTGTACTTATTGCAAAAGAAAAAGGCCACCTTAGGGAGTTTTGCTATAGCATGGGTCGGACACGACGTACTACTGCTCCACCACATCATACTGATGAGTTTTCTAGTCTGAGAGAGAGAGAGTTGAGTTCTTAGCTGCCACATCTCAGAGTTTGATGGAATAATTCCGACGGATGTCTTTGCCGTTAGTGAATGCTTCTCACATTGCAGCTAAAACCAACGACAACAAAGGCAAACAAAAGGTCATCTCTGCTTGGGTACCTAAGAAAGATAAAAAGGCCTTCATTGTTCATGTTACTCTCAAAGCACACAATACCTCACAGTGGTATTTTGATAGTGGGTGCTCCAGACATATGACAGGTGATGCCTCATTTTTTACGACTCTTGAGGATTATCAGGATGGCAGAGTCACCTTTGGAGATGGGAGCAAGTCTAGCATTATAGGACGTGGTACTGTCGAGTTACCTGGATTCCCTAAGCTAGAAAATGTTTTGTACATCAAAGGTTTGAAAGCAAACCTTCTCAGCATTATCCAGCTGTGCGACACCGACTTTGCAGTAAATTTTGACCGGGACGCGTGTAAAGTCTACAATCAATCCGGTAAACTTTTGATGCAAGGGGTGAGGACCGAGGATAATTGTTATGGGACTGAGCCCACATCCTCACTTGTCTGCAACAGCGCCACGATCACTCTTATGGATCTGTGGCACCAACGTCTAGGTCACGTGAACGTTAGAGATCTCAACCGCTTAGCTAAAAAGGACCTAGTACGTGGCTTACCATCTCTTGGAAAGTCAACTTCGACCGTTTGTGGACCCTGTCAGATGGGAAAACAAATTCGTAGTCCCCATAGGAAGTTGCATTCCATTACCACCTCTCGTGTTCTTGAGTTGATTCACATGGATCTTATGGGTCCCACTCGTACTAAGAGTCTAGGTGGTAAGAGGTGCATCCTCGTGATGGTAGATTATTTCTCTAGGTACTCCATTGTAGGTTTTCTGAGAGAAAAATCCGATGCTGTAGAATTTTTAACGACCAAGTGCCGTGTCCTGGAAAATCAACACGGTGTCACTATTAATAGGATGTGTAGTGACAATGGCACTGAATTCACAGAAGCAAAGTTAGATCTTTACTGTGATAGCCTCGGGATCAAACATGAGTTTTATGCTGTGAGAACTCCTCAGCAAAATGGGATTATTGAGAGAAAGAATAGAACGATCCAAGAAATGGCTAGATCTATGCTTCTAGGTCGTAAAGTTTCTAGGAGATTTTGGGAAGAGGCAGTGTCTACTGCATGCCACACGGTGAATAGGGTTTATTTGCGTCCACACACACTTAAGACTCCTTATGAGTTGTGGACTGGCAAGAAGCCCAACCTGGCATATTTCTGTGTTTTGGGGAGTAAATGCTACATCCTACGGGATAGAGAGCAATTAGGAAAGTTCGACTCCCGGAGCGACGAGGGAATATTTCTAGGATTTTCATCAAATAGCAGAGCGTACCGGGTTTTTAACCTGAAGAGCTCTAAGGTTATGGAATCAATAAACGTCACCGTGCAAGATGACGAACCTCCGACGGTTATTGATCCTAACTTTCAGTGTGAGGATGAGGATTGTTCTGACAGTGATTTACCTATTCCTCTCTCACACTCTGTGGACCCTACTCTTGTGCTAGGGGACACACCTGCTTGGGTTCTCAAGAGTCATGACCACTACACCAAATCCTGCGAATGGTCACGCCCAGTGGGTCACGGCCCAAGTCCGCGACCAGCTGGTCGCGGACTTGGGCCGTGACCCACTCAATATTTGGCGTGACCATATTTATTATCACACTAAATTATCGATGCTCTCGAAGTGGTCACGGCCCAAATCTGTGACCACGGTGGTCGCGGACTTGGGCCGTGACCAGGTCGTGACCATCTTGGCGCCAAACTCGCGCCAAAATTCCCTCCAAGCTTGGTCGCGGATGGGTCACGGCCCAAGTCCGTGACCCATGGCATGATGAAGAAGAGAGTACACACATTGAGGGTCACGGCTTAGGGCCGTGACCATTTCTGGGTGTGGGTCACGGCTATGGGCCGTGACCATCCCTCATTCAAGCACTAGGGTTGATAAAAAAAGGTCGCGCATCACAGATTGAGGGTCACGGCTATGGGCCGTGACCATTTCTTGTTATGGGTCACGGCTATAAACCGTGACCAATAGGCGGTATACCTCCCACTTAGCTTCATTAATGGGTCGCGGTGGGTGGGTCACGGCTCTAAGCCGTGACTAGTGTTAAACCTAAAACAATACAACTCGTCTCAAATTTTCAATTACCCCGCTCATCTTGTTCCCCAAACTGTGAAAATGACATAGCCAACGTCGAAAATGGCACT
The DNA here is from genome assembly GCA_949130495.1 of Sambucus nigra. Lineage (NCBI taxonomy): Eukaryota > Viridiplantae > Streptophyta > Magnoliopsida > Dipsacales > Adoxaceae > Sambucus > Sambucus nigra. Next base: position 501,381,464 of record OX422212.1, read on the forward strand.
CACTTCCTCACCTCCTTCAACGATCCTGAAAATGGCACTGATTGCTTGAATAATAAAGAGGGTGAGAGGTGGTGGGCGATAAAGGTTGGACGGAGGTTGGGGTGGTCGCAGGGGGTTGAAGGAAGTGGGCTGGCAGCGCCGATTTGGTCTGAGCTTGGGATTTGGTCTGGCAGCGCCGATTCAGGTGATGGCTTTATTTTTTTTGCTTAGTTCATCTATTTCTATGGGAGATAACAAGGGAAGATGTTAGCAACTACAACAGGGGAATTTCAAATCGGGGAAGATATCCACTTTTAAGTTCTTTTTCTTTTTTTCTTTTTCTTGAATCTATTTTTAGTTTCTATATTTATGTATTTTAAATTTTTACATAGAGGTGTAAGATTTTTTTTAATGTTTTTTCCCTTTTTCTAGGTCGGTTAGAGCTTCAATGGTTCTTCTTTCTTCCATATTCGAAAGAGGAGAACTCTCTCACCTGATTAAACATATCTCCATATCTATTTGATATGAATGTTCCAAGAACTTCTTCGATTTTCATATGTGACTGGTTTTCACAGGGGTTGCATGTAGCTGGATTACAAAGACGGTTCATTTTTTACATTATTTTTACTTTTATCTCCCACGCTTGTCTTATTTTTTTTTATGTTGTTCATGTGTTGAATTTTTTTTACATAATATTTGAATAATAAAGAGGGTGTGAGTTCTTGAGTGTTGTTTTAATTTACTCTCCATGTTGTTCAATGCATTCTGAGATCCATTTTTCAGATATGAACATCATCTCTCGGCTTGTCTTAAGGCTTTACAGTAAACCAGTAAGTTCAATGCCTATAATTTTCATAGCCTAGTTTGTATGACATGTTTGACTTTGAGTGCATTTGAGTTTAATAAGTTTTATGGAAGTAAGGTAATATAAGGGTTTGTGAAATTAGAGAGTGAGGGTTTGTGATATTTGCAGACGAGGATGGCATGTGATGGGTAACCGAGCAAATACGCATATATCCAATGTTCTGCGTGTTTGTATAATTTTCTTCTTCCAAGGATGTTTGTATAATTTTCTTTCGTGTTTTTTTCTTCTTCCAAGGATGTTACTTATTTAATGCTTTTGTTTTCAAAATCCAAATGGAAATGCAGGTTTAAATGCAAGACCATCTGCGAAAAGGACCTTAGGTACTCTCTCTCTAAGCATATTCAGATTTGTCCGCGAAATGTCATGTCTTTATATAATTATTCTTCTAATTATTCGATTTAGTGTTGTGAGTCTAATTTGAACTTTGCGGAATGGTTATGTTCCTAATTCAACCAAAATTGTAGTTTTACTGGAATGGCTTTTTTGGATTCCGTTAGATTTTTTTTAATAAAGCTAACTATGCTTCTGGGGAATATATTGTATATTTTGTTGGGACTCATTTTAATATCGGTGTGCTATAGCTCCAATTTTATATTTCTAAAAAATATTGTGTTATGCATGCTAGACGGCCAGTAAAAAACATTCCCATGTATGCTCCAGCACAGTTCTACATTGACAATGTGTTGTTTCGGATCAAGGAGAAGAACATTCCCTATTGCTATTGTTGCAGGTTAGATCTGCTATGCTTTACTTTAACAAAAGTAGTTATATAATTGATATGCATTATCTATTAAATGTTTTAGATGATAGAAGGAGTACGGGATAATTATTGGTTTTGTTTGGTTTGGCTGTTGGATAATTATTGGTTGTTGCTTGTTGTTGGATAGTATGTTAGAAGGAGCATGGGATAATTAAAAGGAGTACGGGATAATTATTAGATAATATGTTGAAAACATTTTAGACTCCCGGTTTGGGAATACGACGATAATTTGAAAATGTGTAGACTTAAGCTTAAAAGCATGGCGTTAGAGGGGAGAAACCCGAAACATCCACCAAACGGTCCCGTTAGAGGCATCAACACCTTGCACGGAACCAATGTAACTCGTACGAATAGGCCACACAATCACGGGACTCCCGATTTTAGAATCAGAGGATAATTTTGCATATATCATAATTAGGTTTAAAAACATGGCGTTAGAGGGTGAGAACTCGAAACAGCCCCCGAACGGCCCCGTGGGTGGCACCAATACCTCCCACGGGACCAACGTAACTCGTAGGAACTGACCCCGCAGCCGCGGGTCTCCCGGTTTGAGGGTACGACGGTAATTTGCTTATTTCCACACTTAGGCTTAAAAACATGGCGTTAGAGGGTGAGAACTCGAAACAGCCCCCGAACGTCCCCGTGGGTGGCACCAATACCTCCCACGGGACCAACGTAACTCGTAGGAACTGACCCCGCAGCCGCGGGTCTCCCGGTTTGGGGGTACGACGGTAATTTGCTTATTTCCACACTTAGGCTTAAAAACATGGCGTTAGAGGGTGAGAACTCGAAACAGCCCCCGAACGGCCCCGTGGGTGGCATCAACACCTCCCACGGGACCAACGTAACTCGTAGTAACTGACCCCGCAGCCGCGGATCTCCCGGTTTGAGCGTACGACGGTAATTTGCTTATTTTCACACTTAGGCTAAAAACCATGACGTTAAAGGGTGAGAACTCGAAACAGCCTCCGAACGGCCCCGTGGGTGGCACCAACACCTCCCACGGGACCAACGTAACTTGTAGAAACTGACCCCGCAGCCACGGGTCTCCCGGTTTGAGCGTACGACGGTAATTTGCTTATTTCCACACTTAGGCTTAAAAACATGGCGTTAGAGGGTGAGAACTCGAAACAGCCCCCGAATGGTCCCGTGGGTGGCACCAACACCTCCCACGGGACCAACGAAACTCGTAGGAACTGAACCCGCAGCCGTGGCTCTCCCGGTTTGAGGGTACGACGGTAATTTGCTTATTTCCACACTTAGGCTTAAAAACATGGCGTTAGAGGGTGAGAACTCGAAACAGCCCCCGAACGGCCCCGTGGGTGGCACCAACACCTCCCACGGGACCAACGTAACTCGTAGGAACTGACCCCGCAGCAAACACCTCCCGCGGGACCAACGTAACTCGTAGGAACTGACCCCGCAGCCGCGGGTCTCCCGGTTTGAGCGTACGACGCTAATTTGCTTATTTCCACACTTAGGCTGAAAAACATGGCGTTCGAGGGTGAGAACTCGAAACAGCCCCCGAACGGCCCCGTGGGTGGCACCAACACCTCCCACGGGACCAACGTAACTCGTAGGAACTGACCCCGCAGCCGCGGGTGTCCCGGTTTGAGAGTACGACGATAATTTTCTTATTTCCACACTTAGGCTTAAAAACATGGCGTTAGTGGGTGAGAACTCGAAACAGCCCCCGAACGGCCCCGTGGGTGGCACCAACACCTCCCACGGGACCAACGTAACTCGTAGGAACTGACCCCACAGCCGCGGGTGTCCCGGTGTGAGAGTACGACGATAATTTGCTTATTTCCACACTTAGGCTTAAAAACATGGCGTTAGAGGGTGAGAACTCGAAACAGCCCCCGAACGGCCCCGTGGGTGGCACCAACACCTCCCACGGGACCAACGTAACTCGTAGGAACTGACCCCGCAGCCGCGGGTGTCCCGGTTTGAGAGTACGACGGTAATTTACCTATTTCCACACTTAGGCTTAAAAACATGGCGTCAGAGGGTGAGAACTCGAAACAGTCCCCGAACAGCCCCGTGGGTGGCACCAACACCTCCCACGGGACCAACGTAACTCGTAGGAACTGACCCCGCAGCCGCGGGTGTCCCGGTTTGAGAGTACGACGATAATTTGCTTATTTCCACACTTAGGCTTAAAAACATGGCGTTAGAGGGTGAAAACTCGAAACAGCCCCCGAACGGCCCCGTGGGTGGCACCAACACCTCCCACGGGACCAACGTAACTCGTAGGAACTGACCCCGTAGCCGCGGGTGTCCCGGTTTGAGAGTACGACGGTAATTTGCTTATTTCCACACTTAGGCTTAAAAACATGGCGTTAGAGGGTGAGAACTCGAAACAGCCCCCGAACGGCCCCGTGGGTGGCACCAACACCTCCCACGGGACCAACGTAACTCGTAGGAACTGACCCCGCAGCCGCGGGTATCCCGGTTTGAGAGTACGACGATAATTTGCTTATTTCCAGACTTAGGCTTAAAAACATGGCGTTAGAGGGTGAGAACTCGAAACAGCCCCCGAACCGCCCCGTGGGTGGCACCAACACCTCCCACGGGACCAACGTAACTCGTAGGAACTGAACCCGCAGCCGCGGGTGTCCCGGTTTGAGAGTACGACGATAATTTGCCTATTTCCACACTTAGGCTTAAAAACATGGCATTAGAGGGTGAGAAATCGAAACAGCCCCCGAACGGCCCCGTGGGTGGCACCAACACCTCCCACGGGACCAACGTAACTCGTAGGAACTGACCCCACAGCCGCGAGTGTCCCGATTTGAGAGTACGACTATAATTTGCTTATTTCCACACTTAGGCTTAAAAACATGGCGTTAGAGGGTGAGAACTCGAAACAGCCCCCGAACGGCCCCGTGGGTGGCACCAACACCTCCCACGGGACCAACGTAACTCGTAGGAACTGACCCCGCAGCCGCGGGTGTCCCGGTTTGAGAGTACGGCGATAATTTACCTATTTCCACACTTAGGCTTAAAAACAAGGCGTTAGAGGGTGAGAACTCGAAACAGCCCCCGAACGGCCCCGTGGGTGGCACCAACACCTCCCACGGGACCAACGTAACTCGTAGGAACTGACCCCGCAGCCGCGGGTCTCCCGGTTTGAGAGTACGACGATAATTTGCTTATTTTCACACTTAGGCTTAAAAACAAGGCGTTAGAGGGTGAGAACTCGAAACACCCCCCGAACGGCCCCGTGGGTGGCATCAACACCTCCCACGGGACCAACGTAACTCGTAGGAACTGACCCCGCAGCCACGGGTGTCCCGGTTTGAGAGTACGACCGTAATTTACCTATTTCCACACTTAGGCTTAAAAACATAGCGTTAGAGGGTGAGAACTCGAAACAGCCCCCGAACGGCCCCGTGGGTGGCACCAACACTTCCCACGGGACCAACGTAACTCGTAGGAACTGACCCCGCAGCCGCGGGTATCCCGGTTTGAGAGTACGACGATAATTTGCCTATTTCCACACTTAGGCTTAAAAACATGGCGTTAGAAGGTGAGAACTCGAAACAGCCCCCGAACGGCCCCGTGGGTGGCACCAACACCTCCCACGGGACCAACGTAACTCGTAGGAACTGACCCCGCAGCCGCGGGTCTCCCGGTTTGAGAGTACGACGATAATTTGCTTATTTTCACACTTAGGCTTAAAAACAAGGCGTTAGAGGGTGAGAACTCGAAACAGCCCCCGAACGGCCCCGTGGGTGGCACCAACACCTCCCACGGGACCAACGTAACTCGTAGGAACTGACCCCGCAGTCGCGGGTCTCCCGGTTTGAGAGTACGACGATAATTTGCTTATTTCCACACTTAGGGTTAAAAACATGGCGTTAGAGGGTGAGAACTCGAAACAGCCCCGAACGGCCCCGTGGGTGGCACCAACACCTCCCACGGGACCAACGTAACTCGTAGGAACTGACCCCGTAGCCGCGGGTGTCCCGGTTTGAGAGTACGACGATAATTTGCTTATTTCCACACTTAGGCTTAAAAACATGGCGTTAGAGGGTGAAAACTCGAAACAGCCCCCGAACGGCCCCGTGGGTGGCACCAACACCTCCCACGGGACCAACGTAACTCGTAGGAACTGACCCCGCAGCCGCGGGTGTCCCGGTTTGAGAGTACGACGATAATTTGCCTATTTCCACACTTAGGCTTAAAAACATGGCGTTAGAAGGTGAGAACTCGAAACAGCCCCCGAACGGCCCCGTGGGTGGCACCAACACCTCCCACGGGACCAACGTAACTCGTAGGAACTGACCCCGCAGCCGCGGGTCTCCCGGTTTGAGAGTACGACGATAATTTGCTTATTTTCACACTTAGGCTTAAAAACAAGGCGTTAGAGGGTGAGAACTCGAAACAGCCCCCGAACGGCCCCGTGGGTGGCACCAACACCTCCCACGGGACCAACGTAACTCGTAGGAACTGACCCCGCAGTCGCGGGTCTCCCGGTTTGAGAGTACGACGATAATTTGCTTATTTCCACACTTAGGGTTAAAAACATGGCGTTAGAGGGTGAGAACTCGAAACAGCCCCGAACGGCCCCGTGGGTGGCACCAACACCTCCCACGGGACCAACGTAACTCGTAGGAACTGACCCCGTAGCCGCGGGTGTCCCGGTTTGAGAGTACGACGATAATTTGCTTATTTCCACACTTAGGCTTAAAAACATGGCGTTAGAGGGTGAAAACTCGAAACAGCCCCCGAACGGCCCCGTGGGTGGCACCAACACCTCCCACGGGACCAACGTAACTCGTAGGAACTGACCCCGCAGCCGCGGGTATCCCGGTTTGAGAGTACGACGATAATTTGCTTATTTCCAGACTTAGGCTTAAAAACATGGCGTTAGAGGGTGAGAACTCGAAACAGCCCCCGAACCGCCCCGTGGGTGGCACCAACACCTCCCACGGGACCAACGTAACTCGTAGGAACTGAACCCGCAGCCGCGGGTGTCCCGGTTTGAGAGTACGACGATAATTTGCCTATTTCCACACTTAGGCTTAAAAACATGGCATTAGAGGGTGAGAAATCGAAACAGCCCCCGAACGGCCCCGTGGGTGGCACCAACACCTCCCACGGGACCAACGTAACTCGTAGGAACTGACCCCACAGCCGCGAGTGTCCCGATTTGAGAGTACGACTATAATTTGCTTATTTCCACACTTAGGCTTAAAAACATGGCGTTAGAGGGTGAGAACTCGAAACAGCCCCCGAACGGCCCCGTGGGTGGCACCAACACCTCCCACGGGACCAACGTAACTCGTAGGAACTGACCCCGCAGCCGCGGGTGTCCCGGTTTGAGAGTACGGCGATAATTTACCTATTTCCACACTTAGGCTTAAAAACAAGGCGTTAGAGGGTGAGAACTCGAAACAGCCCCCGAACGGCCCCGTGGGTGGCACCAACACCTCCCACGGGACCAACGTAACTCGTAGGAACTGACCCCGCAGCCGCGGGTCTCCCGGTTTGAGAGTACGACGATAATTTGCTTATTTTCACACTTAGGCTTAAAAACAAGGCGTTAGAGGGTGAGAACTCGAAACACCCCCCGAACGGCCCCGTGGGTGGCATCAACACCTCCCACGGGACCAACGTAACTCGTAGGAACTGACCCCGCAGCCACGGGTGTCCCGGTTTGAGAGTACGACCGTAATTTACCTATTTCCACACTTAGGCTTAAAAACATAGCGTTAGAGGGTGAGAACTCGAAACAGCCCCCGAACGGCCCCGTGGGTGGCACCAACACTTCCCACGGGACCAACGTAACTCGTAGGAACTGACCCCGCAGCCGCGGGTATCCCGGTTTGAGAGTACGACGATAATTTGCCTATTTCCACACTTAGGCTTAAAAACATGGCGTTAGAAGGTGAGAACTCGAAACAGCCCCCGAACGGCCCCGTGGGTGGCACCAACACCTCCCACGGGACCAACGTAACTCGTAGGAACTGACCCCGCAGCCGCGGGTCTCCCGGTTTGAGAGTACGACGATAATTTGCTTATTTTCACACTTAGGCTTAAAAACAAGGCGTTAGAGGGTGAGAACTCGAAACAGCCCCCGAACGGCCCCGTGGGTGGCACCAACACCTCCCACGGGACCAACGTAACTCGTAGGAACTGACCCCGCAGTCGCGGGTCTCCCGGTTTGAGAGTACGACGATAATTTGCTTATTTCCACACTTAGGGTTAAAAACATGGCGTTAGAGGGTGAGAACTCGAAACAGCCCCGAACGGCCCCGTGGGTGGCACCAACACCTCCCACGGGACCAACGTAACTCGTAGGAACTGACCCCGTAGCCGCGGGTGTCCCGGTTTGAGAGTACGACGATAATTTGCTTATTTCCACACTTAGGCTTAAAAACATGGCGTTAGAGGGTGAAAACTCGAAACAGCCCCCGAACGGCCCCGTGGGTGGCACCAACACCTCCCACGGGACCAACGTAACTCGTAGGAACTGACCCCGCAGCCGCGGGTGTCCCGGTTTGAGAGTACGACGGTAATTTGCTTATTTCCACACTTAGGCTTAAAAACATGGCGTTAGAGGGTGAGAACTCGAAACAGCCCCCGAACGGCCCCGTGGGTGGCACCAACATCTCCCACGGGACCAACGTAACTCGTAGGAACTGACCCCGCAGCCGCGGGTGTCCCGGTTTGAGAGTACGGCGATAATTTGCTTATTTCCACACTTAGGCTTAAAAACATGGCGTTAGAGGGTGAAAACTCGAAACATCCCCCGAACGGCCCCGTGGGTGGCACCAACACCTCCCACGGGACCAACGTAACTCGTAGGAACTGAACCCGCAGCCGCGGGTGTCCCGGTTTGAGAGTACGATGATAATTTGCCTATTTCCACACTTAGGCTTAAAAACATGGCGTTAGAGGGTGAGAAATCGAAACAGCCCCCGAACGGCCCCGTGGGTGGCACCAACACCTCCCACGGGACCAACGTAACTCGTAGGAACTGACCCCGCAGCCGCGGGTGTCCCGATTTGAGAGTACGACTATAATTTGCTTATTTCCACACTTAGGCTTAAAAACATGGCGTTAGAGGGTGAGAACTCGAAACAGCCCCCGAACGGCCCCGTGGGTGGCACCAACACCTCCCACGGGACCAACGTAACTCGTAGGAACTGACCCCGCAGCCGCGGGTGTCCCGGTTTGAGAGTACGACGGTAATTTACCTATTTCCACACTTAGGCTTAAAAACAAGGCGTTAGAGGGTGAGAACTCGAAACAGCCCCCGAACGGCCCCGTGGGTGGCACCAACACCTCCCACGGGACCAACGTAACTCGTAGGAACTGACCCCGCAGCCGCGGGTCTCCCGGTTTGAGAGTACGACGATAATTTGCTTATTTTCACACTTAGGCTTAAAAACAAGGCGTTAGAGGGTGAGAACTCGAAACACCCCCCGAACGGCCCCGTGGGTGGCATCAACACCTCCCACGGGACCAACGTAACTCGTAGGAACTGACCCCGCAGCCACGGGTGTCCCGGTTTGAGAGTACAACGGTAATTTACCTATTTCCACACTTAGGCTTAAAAACATAGCGTTAGAGGGTGAGAACTCGAAACAGCCCCCGAACGGCCCCGTGGGTGGCACCAACACTTCCCACGGGACCAACGTAACTCGTAGGAACTGACCCCGCAGCCGCGGGTATCCCGGTTTGAGAGTACGACGATAATTTGCCTATTTCCACACTTAGGCTTAAAAACATGGCGTTAGAAGGTGAGAACTCGAAACAGCCCCCGAACGGCCCCGTGGGTGTCACCAACACCTCCCACGGGACCAACGTAACTCGTAGGAACTGACCCCGCAGCCGCGGGTCTCCCGGTTTGAGAGTACGACGATAATTTGCTTATTTTCACACTTAGGCTTAAAAACAAGGCGTTAGAGGGTGAGAACTCGAAACAGCCCCCGAACGGCCCCGTGGGTGGCACCAACACCTCCCACGGGACCAACGTAACTCGTAGGAACTGACCCCGCAGCCGCGGGTCTCCCGGTTTGAGAGTACGACGATAATTTGCTTATTTCCACACTTAGGGTTAAAAACATGGCGTTAGAGGGTGAGAACTCGAAACAGCCCCGAACGGCCCCGTGGGTGGCACCAACACCTCCCACGGGACCAACGTAACTCGTAGGAACTGACCCCGCAGCCGCGGGTGTCCCGGTTTGAGAGTACGACGATAATTTGCCTATTTCCACGCTTAGGCTTAAAAACATGGCGTTAGAGGGTGAGAACTCGAAACAGCCCCCGAACGGCCCCGTGGGTGGCACCAACACCTCCCACGGGACCAACGTAACTCGTAGGAACTGACCCCGCAGCCGCGGGTCTCCCGGTTTGAGAGTACGACGATAATTTGCTTATTTTCACACTTAGGCTTAATAACAAGGCGTTAGAGGGTGAGAACTCGAAACACCCCCCGAACGGCCCCGTGGGTGGCATCAACACCTCCCACGGGACCAACGTTACTCGTAGGAACTGACCCCGCAGCCACGGGTGTCCCGGTTTGAGAGTACGACGGTAATTTACCTATTTCCACACTTAGGCTTAAAAACAAGGCGTTAGAGGGTGAGAACTCGAAACACCCCCCGAACGGCCCCGTGGGTGGCACCAACACCTCCCACGGGACCAACGTAACTCGTAGGAACTGACCCCGCAGCCACGGGTCTCCCGGTTTGAGTGTACGACGGTAATTTACCTATTTCCACACTTAGGCTTAAAAACATGGCGTTAGAGGGTGAGAACTCGAAACAGCCCCCGAACGGCCCCGTGGGTGGCACCAACACTTCCCACGGGACCAACGTAACTCGTAGGAACTGAGCCCGCAGCCGCGGGTGTCCCGGTTTGAGAGTACGACGGTAATTTGCTTATTTCTACACTTAGGCTTAACATGGCGTTAGAGGGTGAAACTCGAAACAGCCCCCGAACGGCCCCGTGGGTGGCACGAACGCCTCCCACGGGACCAACGTAACTCGTAGGAACTGACCCCGCAGCCGCGGGTGTCCCGGTTTGAGAGTAAGACGGTAATTTACCAATTTCCACAATTAGGCTTAAAAACATGGCATTAGAGGGTGAGAACTCGAAACAGCCCCTGAACGTCCCCGTGGGTGGCATCAACACCTCCCACGGGACCAACGTAACTCGTAGGAACTGACCCCGCAGCCGCGGGTGTCCCGGTTTGAGAGTACGACGATAATTTGCTTATTTCCACACTTAGGCTTAAAAACATGGCGTTAGAGGGTGAGAACTCGAAACAGCCCCGAACGGCCCCGTGGGTGACACCAACACCTCCCACGGGACCAACGTAACTCGTAGGAACTGACCCCGCAGCCGCGGGTCTCCCGGTTTGAGAGTACGACGATAATTTGATTATTTCCACACTTAGGCTTAAAAACATGGCGTTAGAGGATGAGAACTCGAAACAGTCCCCGAACGGCCCCGTGGGTGGCACCAACACCTCCCACGGGACCAACGTAACTCGTAGGAACTGACCCCGCAGCCGCGGGTGTCCCGGTTTGCGAGTACGATGGTAATTTACCTATTTCCACACTAAGGCTTAAAAACATGGCGTTAGAGGGTGAGAACTCGAAACAGCCCCCGAACGGCCCCGTGGGTGGCACCAACATCTCCCACGGGACCAACGTAACTCGTAGGAACTGACCCCGCAGCCGCGGGTCTCCCGGTTTGAGAGTACGACGATAATTTGCTTATTTCCACACTTAGGCTTAAAAACATGGCGTTAGAGGGTGAAAACTCGAAACAGCCCCCGAACGGCCCCGTGGGTGGCACCAACACCTCCCACGAGACCAACGTAACTCGTAGGAACTGACCCCGCAGCCGCGGGTGTCCCGGTTTGAGAGTACGACGATAATTTGCTTATTTCCACACTTAGGCTTAACATGGCGTTAGAGGGTGAAAACTCGAAACAGCAACCGAACGGCCCCGTGGGTGGCACCAACACCTCCCACGGGACCAACGTAACTCGTAGGAACTGACCCCGCAGCCGCGGGTGTCCCGGTTTGAGAGTACGACGGTAATTTTCTTATTTCCACACTTAGGCTTAAAAACATGGTGTTAGAGGGTGATAACTCGAAACAGCCCCCGAACGGCCCCGTGGGTGGTACCAACACCTCCCACGGGACCAACGTAACTCGTAGGAACTGACCCCGCAGCCGCGGGTGTCCCGGTTTGAGAGTACGACGGTAATTTACCTATTTCCACACTTAGGCTTAAAAACATGGCGTTAGAGGGTGAAAACTCGAAACAGCCCCCGAACGGCCCCGTGGGTGGCACCAACACCTCCCACGGGACCAACGTAACTCGTAGGAACTGACCCCGCAGCCGCGGGTGTCCCGGTTTGAGAGTACGACGATAATTTGCCTATTTCCACACTTAGGCTTAACATGGCGTTAGAGGGTGAAAACTCGAAACAGCAACCGAACGGCCCCGTGGGTGGCACCAACACCTCCCACGGGACCAACGTAACTCGTAGGAACTGACCCCGCAGCCGCGGGTGTCCCGGTTTGAGAGTACGACGGTAATTTTCTTATTTCCACACTTAGGCTTAAAAACATGGCGTTAGAGGGTGAGAACTCGAAACAGCCCCCGAACGGCCCCGTGGGTGGTACCAACACCTCCCACGGGACCAACGTAACTCGTAGGAACTGACCCCGCAGCCGCGGGTGTCCCGATTTGAGAGTACGACGGTAATTTACCTATTTCCACACTTAGGCTTAAAAACATGGCGTTAGAGGGTGAAAACTCGAAACAGCCCCCGAACGGCCCCGTGGGTGGCTCCAACACCTCCCACGGGACCAACGTAACTCGTAGGAACTGACCCCCCAGCAGCGGGTGTCCCGGTTTGAGAGTACGACGATAATTTGCTTATTTCCACACTTAGGCTTAAAAACATGGCGTTAGAGGGTGAGAACTCGAAACAGCTCCCGAACGGCCCCGTGGGTGGCACCAACACCTCCCACGGGACCAACGTAACTCGTAGGAACTGACCCCGCAGCCGCGGGTCTCCCGGTTTGAGAGTACGACGATAATTTGCTTATTTCCACACTTAGGCTTAAAAACATGGCGTTAGAGGGTGAAAACTCGAAACTGCCCCCGAACGGCCCCGTGGGTGGCACCAACACCTCCCACGGGACCAACGTAACTCGTAGGAACTGACCCCCCAGTCGCGGGTGTCCCGGTTTGAGAGTACGACGATAATTTGCTTATTTCCACACTTAGGCCTAAAAACATCGCGTTTGAGGGTGAGAACTCGAAACAGCCCCCGAACGGCCCCGTGGGTGGCACCAACACCTCCCACGGGACCAACGTAACTCGTAGGAACTGACTCCGCAGCCGCAAGTCTCCCGGTTTGAGAGTACGACGATAATTTGCTTATTTCCACACTTAGGCTTAAAAACATGGCGTTAGAGGGTGAAAACTCGAAACAGCCCCCGAACGGCCCCGTGGGTGGCACCAACACCTCCCACGGGACCAACGTAACTCGTAGCAAAACTGACCCCGCAGCCGCGGGTGTCCCGGTTTGAGAGTACGACGGTAATTTCCTTATTTCCATACTTAGGCTTAAAAACATGGCGTTAGAGGGTGAGAACTCGAAACAGCCCCCGAACGGCCCCGTGGATGGCACCAACACCTCCTACGGGACCAACGTAACTCGTAGGAACTGACCCCGCAGCCGCGGGTGTCCCGGTATAAGAGTACGATGATAATTTGCGTATTACCACACTTAGGCTTAAAAACATGGCGTTAGAGGGTGAGAACTCGAAACAGCCCCCGAACGGCCCCGTGGGTGGCACAAACACCTCCCACGGGACCAACGTAACTCGTAGGAACTGATCCCGCTGCTGCGGGTGTCCCGGTTTGAGAGTACGACGGTAATTTACCTATTTCCACACTTAGGCTTAAAAACATGGCGTTAGAGGGTGAGAACTCGAAACAGCCCCCGAACGGCCCCGTGGGTGGCACCAACACCTCCCACGGGACCAACGTAACTCGTAGGAACTGACCCCGCAGCCGCAGGTCTCCCGGTTTGAGAGTACGACGGTAATTTGCTTGTTTCCACACTTAGGCTTAAAAACATGGCGTTAGAGGATGAGAACTCGAAACAGCCCCCGAACGGCCCCGTGGGTGGCACCAACACCTCCTACGGGACCAACGTAACTCGTAGGAACTGACCCCGCAGCCGCGGGTGTCCCGGTTTGAGAGTACGATGATAATTTGCGTATTACCACACTTAGGCTTAAAAACATGGCGTTAGAGGGTCAGAACTCGAAACAGCCCCCGAACGGCCCCGTGGGTGGCACAAACACCTCCCACGGGACCAACGTAACTCGTAGGAACTGATCCCGCAGCCGCGGGTGTTCCGGTTTGAGAGTACGACGGTAATTTACCTATTTCCACACTTAGGCTTAAAAACATGGCGTTAGAAGGTGAGAACTCGAAACAGCCCCCGAACGGCCCCGTGGGTGGCACCAACACCTCCCACGGGACCAACGTAACTCGTAGGAACTGACCCCGCAGCCGCGGGTGTCCCTATTTGAGAGTACGACGGTAATTTGCTTATTTCTACACTGAGGCTTAACATGGCGTTAGAGGGTGAAAACTCGAAACAGCCCCCGAACGGCCCCATGGGTGGCACCAACACCTCCCACGGGACCAACGTAACTCGTAGGAACTGACCCCGCAACCGGGGGTGTCCCGGTTTGAGAGTACGACAGTAATTTGCTTATTTCCACACTTAGGCTTAAAAACATGGCGTTAGAGGGTGAGAACTCGAAACAGCCCCCGAACGGCCCCGTGGGTGGCACCAACACCTCCCACGGGACCAACGTAACTCGTAGGAACTGACCCCGCAGCCGCGGGTGTCCCGGTTTGAGAGTACGACGATAATTTGCTTATTTCCACACTTAGGCTTAAAAACATGGCGTTAGAGGGTGAAAACTCGAAACTGCCCCCGAACGGCCCCGTGGGTGGCACCAACACCTCCCACGGGACCAACGTAACTCGTAGGAACTGACCCCCCAGTCGCGGGTGTCCCGGTTTGAGAGTACGACGATAATTTGCTTATTTCCACACTTAGGCCTAAAAACATCGCGTTTGAGGGTGAGAACTCGAAACAGCCCCCGAACGGCCCCGTGGGTGGCACCAACACCTCCCACGGGACCAACGTAACTCGTAGGAACTGACTCCGCAGCCGCAAGTCTCCCGGTTTGAGAGTACGACGATAATTTGCTTATTTCCACACTTAGGCTTAAAAACATGGCGTTAGAGGGTGAAAACTCGAAACAGCCCCCGAACGGCCCCGTGGGTGGCACCAACACCTCCCACGGGACCAACGTAACTCGTAGGAAAACTGACCCCGCAGCCGCGGGTGTCCCGGTTTGAGAGTACGACGGTAATTTCCTTATTTCCATACTTAGGCTTAAAAACATGGCGTTAGAGGGTGAGAACTCGAAACAGCCCCCGAACGGCCCCGTGGATGGCACCAACACCTCCTACGGGACCAACGTAACTCGTAGGAACTGACCCCGCAGCCGCGGGTGTCCCGGTATAAGAGTACGATGATAATTTGCGTATTACCACACTTAGGCTTAAAAACATGGCGTTAGAGGGTGAGAACTCGAAACAGCCCCCGAACGGCCCCGTGGGTGGCACAAACACCTCCCACGGGACCAACGTAACTCGTAGGAACTGATCCCGCTGCTGCGGGTGTCCCGGTTTGAGAGTACGACGGTAATTTACCTATTTCCACACTTAGGCTTAAAAACATGGCGTTAGAGGGTGAGAACTCGAAACAGCCCCCGAACGGCCCCGTGGGTGGCACCAACACCTCCCACGGGACCAACGTAACTCGTAGGAACTGACCCCGCAGCCGCAGGTCTCCCGGTTTGAGAGTACGACGGTAATTTGCTTGTTTCCACACTTAGGCTTAAAAACATGGCGTTAGAGGATGAGAACTCGAAACAGCCCCCGAACGGCCCCGTGGGTGGCACCAACACCTCCTACGGGACCAACGTAACTCGTAGGAACTGACCCCGCAGCCGCGGGTGTCCCGGTTTGAGAGTACGATGATAATTTGCGTATTACCACACTTAGGCTTAAAAACATGGCGTTAGAGGGTCAGAACTCGAAACAGCCCCCGAACGGCCCCGTGGGTGGCACAAACACCTCCCACGGGACCAACGTAACTCGTAGGAACTGATCCCGCAGCCGCGGGTGTTCCGGTTTGAGAGTACGACGGTAATTTACCTATTTCCACACTTAGGCTTAAAAACATGGCGTTAGAAGGTGAGAACTCGAAACAGCCCCCGAACGGCCCCGTGGGTGGCACCAACACCTCCCACGGGACCAACGTAACTCGTAGGAACTGACCCCGCAGCCGCGGGTGTCCCTATTTGAGAGTACGACGGTAATTTGCTTATTTCTACACTGAGGCTTAACATGGCGTTAGAGGGTGAAAACTCGAAACAGCCCCCGAACGGCCCCATGGGTGGCACCAACACCTCCCACGGGACCAACGTAACTCGTAGGAACTGACCCCGCAACCGGGGGTGTCCCGGTTTGAGAGTACGACAGTAATTTGCTTATTTCCACACTTAGGCTTAAAAACATGGCGTTAGAGGGTGAGAACTCGAAACAGCCCCCGAACGGCCCCGTGGGTGGCACCAACACCTCCCACGGGACCAACGTAACTCGTAGGAACTGACCCCGCAGCCGCGGGTGTCCCGGTTTGAGAGTACGACGATAATTTACCTATTTCCACACTTAGGCTTAAAAACATGGCGTTAGAGGGTGAAAACTCGAAACAGCCCCCGAACGGCCCCGTGGGTGGCACCAACACCTCCCACGGGACCAACGTAACTCGTAGGAACTGACCCCGCAGCCGCGGGTGTCCCGGTTTGAGAGTACGACGATAATTTGCTTATTTCCACACTTAGGCTTAAAAACATGGCGTTAGAGGGTGAGAACTCGAAACAGCCCTCGAACGGCCCCGTGGGTGGCACCAACACCTCCCACGGGACCAACGTAACTCGTAGGAACTGACCCCGCAGCCGCGGGTATCCCGGTTTGAGAGTACGACGATAATTTGCTTATTTCCACACTTAGGCTTAAAAACATGGCGTTAGAGGGTGAGAACTCGAAACAGCCCCCGAACGGCCCCGTGGGTGGCACCAACACCTCCCACGGGACCAACGGAACTCGTAGGAACTGACCCCGCAGCCGCGGGTGTCCCGGTTTGAGAGTACGACGGTAATTTGCTTATTTCCACACTTAGGCTTAATATGGCGTTAGAGGGTGAAAACTCGGAACATCTCCTGAACGGCCCCGTGGGTGGCACCAACACCTCCCACGGGACCAACGTAACTCGTAGGAACTGACCCCGCAGCCGCGGGTGTCCCGGTTTGAGAATACGACGGTAATTTACCTATTTCCACACTTAGGCTTAAAAACATGGCGTTAGAGGGTGAGAACTCGAAACAGCCCCTGAACGGCCCCGTGGGTGGCACCAACACCTCCCACGGGACCAACGTAACTCGTAGGAACTGACCCCGCAGCCGCGGGTGTCCCGGTTTGAGAGTACGACGGTAATTTACCTATTTCCACACTTAGGCTTAAAAACATGGCGTTAGAGGGTGAGAACTCGAAACAGCCCCCGAACGGCCCCGTGGGTGGCACCAACACCTCCCACGGGACCAACGTAACTCGTAGGAACTGACCCCGCAGCCGCGGGTCTCCCGGTTTGAGAGTACGATGATAATTTGCTTATATCCACACTTAGGCTTAAAAACATGGCGTTAGAGGGTGAAAACTCGAAACAGCCTCCGAACGGCCCCGTGGGTGGCACCAACACCTCCCACGGGACCAACGTAACTCGTAGGAACTGATCCCGCAGCCGCGGGTGTCCCGGTTTGAGAGTACGACGATAATTTTCCTATTTCCACACTTAGGCTTAAAAACATGGCGTTAGAGGGTGAGAACTCGAAACAGCCCCCGAACGGCCCCGTGGGTGGCACCAACACCTCCCACGGGACCAACGTAACTCGTAGGAACTGACCCCGCAGCCGCGGGTGTCCCTGCTTATGTCTACACTTAGGCTTAACATGGCGTTAGAGGGTGAAAACTCGAAACAGCCCCCGAACGGCCCCGTGGGTGGCACCAACACCTCCCACGGGACCAACGTAACTCGTAGGAACTGACCCCGCAGCCGCGGGTGTCCCGGTTTGAGAGTACGACGGTAATTTTCTTATTTCTACACTTAGGCTTAACATGGCGTTAGAGGGTGAAAACTCGAAACAGCCCCCGAACGGCCCCGTGGGTGGCACCAACACCTCCCACGGGACCAACGTAACTCGTAGGAACTGACCCCGCAGCCGCGGGTGTCCCGGTTTGCTTATTTCTACACTTAATTTTCATATTTCTACTTGGTTACTGATAATTTTAACTCATATATGCAATTTTTCAGCTTGATTAAATTTTTTGTAAAACTGCGTGGTTACTGATATTTTTGTTTTTTGTATCCTATCATTTGTAGGATTTTTGCACGTGGATCAAATGAAGGAGGCAATGGTTTACAACATGATGATTATTTATATGTTGTGGACATTCAGGATAATGTTTTTTTATGTGTTATAGCCGTGCAGGCTTTTATTGTTTAGTTTTATGGCCGTGCGGGCTTTTATAATTTGATTGTTGAAATTTATAGCCGTGCGGGCTTTATAATGAGCAGGTTTTTCATTTACAGGTTTTGGAATGTCAAGAAAATAGAGGAAACTCTGCCCAATTTTTTTTTGATCTGTGAATTATTAAGACGTGTAATATTTTTAAGTTTGTATATATATTTGTTTATTAACAACATTCTCAATTCGCAATTTGTGATTTTTTTTATTGTTTTGCCTATAATAAATATTTGTAACACCTCGTAGCAACCGACGATGCACTCACAGGACCCCCAATTTTAGGATTGGACCAAAAAAAATACATTTTTTTTAAATTACAGATAAATATGGTCATGGACTTTGTCCATGACCATTTTTATTTTTTTTTTCGCGCTTAAAAATGGTCGCGGCCAAAGTCCGCGACCATTTTTTTTATTTTTTATCACGGTAATGGGTCGCGGACTAGGGCCGCGACCAATTTTTTTTGTCACGCACATGGGTCGCGGTCAAAGTCCGCGACTAATTTGTCACGGTTGTGGGTCATGGACAAGGGCCGCGACCAATTTTTTTAATTTTTTTTTGTCACGCACATGGGTCGCGAACTTTGGCCGCGACCAATTTGTCACGGTTGTGGGTCATGGACAAGGGCCGCGACCAATTTTTTTAATTTTTTTTTGTCACGCACATGGGTCGCGGACTTTGGCCGCGACCAATTTGTCACGGTTGTGGGTCATGGACAAGGGCCGCGACCAATTTTTTTGATTTTTTTTTGTCACGCACATGGGTCGCGGACTTTGGCCGCGACCAATTTGTCACGGTTATGGGTCACGGATTAGAGCCGCGACCCGTCACGGCATGGGTCACGGCCTAAGTCCGCGACCATCTGCCGTGACCTCTCTCGGCCGTGACCATTTTTTGGTCACGGACTTGGGCCGCGACCCACGAAAATGGTCACGCCCGAAATGGTCACGGCCCAAGTCCGCGACCCACAGCTTTGGTCAGGGATTTTGGCCGTGACCAATCGCCAGTTTTGGTGTAGTGGACCCGTCTGCCATTGTTGGCGATCCCACTCTAGGGGTCAAGACTCGTGATCAGCTAGAGAATGTTGTTAGCCATCTTTGCTACACGTCCAAAGTCGAGCCCAAGAACCATAAAGAAGCACTCAAGGATGAACACTGGATATCTGCTATGCAAGATGAGTTGCTTCAGTTTAAAAAGAACAATGTATGGGAACTAGTCCCCCTACCTAGTGAGACTAATGTGATAGGTACCCAGTGGATTTTTAAGAACAAAATGGATGAAAATGGTACCATAATCAGAAATAAGGCTAGGTTGGTCGCTCAAGGCTACACACAGATAGAGGGTGTAGACTTTGGGGAGACATTTGCTCCCGTTACGAGGCTTGAGTCCGTCCGTCTTCTGCTCGCCATCGCATGTCATCTGCGCTTCAAGTTATATCAGATGGATGTCAAGAGTGCCTTTCTGAATGGCATTCTACAGGAGGAGGTTTATGTGGAACAACCAAAAGGGTTTGAAGACCCTCAGCACCCAGAGCACGTCTACTATCTGAGGAAAGCGTTGTATGGTTTGAAGCAAGCACCCCGTTCTTGGTACGAGAGGCTTACTTCCTATCTCTTAGCCCGTGGCTTCAAGAGAGGGGGAGTTGATATGACGTTGTTCGTCAGGAGAGATGACGGTGCTATTTTGGTTGCCCAGGTCTATGTGGACGACATAGTCTTTGGATCCACATGCTCCCAGCATGCTCACCACTTTGAGGAAGAGATGAAAAGTGAGTTTGAGATGAGCATGGTTGGTGAGCTTACATTCTTCCTTGGTCTCCAGGTTCGTCAGCTAGAGGATGGGATGTTCATTTCCCAATCCAAGTATGCTAGAGACCTAGTGAAGAAATTTGGTTTAGACTCCGCTAAGCATGCACGTACACCTATGAGTACCACTACTAATCTTAGTAAGGACACTTCAGGAAAGGACGTAGAGCAAACCTTATATCGGAGTATGATCGGTAGTCTTCTCTACTTGACTGCCAGTCGTCCCGACATCGCCTTTAGTGTTGGAGTCTGTACGCGATATCAGGCGTCCCCAAAAGAGTCACATTTACTTGCTCTAAAATGTATTATTAAATACGTGAGTAGGACTCCCTCATACGGTATTTGGTATTCCTTTTATACCGATGACCGTTTGTCCACCTATTCGGATGCCGATTGGGCCGGGGATGTAGATGGTTGTAGGAGCACTTCTGGTGGGTGTTTCTATTTTGGTTCTGCTCTTGTCTCCTGGCTGAGCAAGAAACAAAATTCCATCTCTTTGTCCACTGCGGAGGCTGAGTACATAGCCGCAGGGAGTTGTTGCACACAACTCTTTTGGATAAAGCAAATGTTGGAGGATTATGGGATTTCACAGGACACCATGACCATTTCATGTGACAACACGAGCGCGATACACATATCCCGCAATCCAGTCCAGCATTCGCGCACCAAGCACATCAGGATACGTGAGCACTTTATACGACAACTAGTTGAGGAGAAAGTCGTATCCCTGAGTTTTGTTCCCACCGACCGTCAGTTAGCCGACATTTTCACAAAACCTTTAGATGCCCTTAGATTTGAGAGTCTTAGGAAGTCTTTGGGGATTTGCACAGTTGACTGAAGGGTTGATCTTTGTCTAGAATAGGATGCTTCTTCATGTTCATATCATATGATTCCTATTGCTAGTCTGTTTTATATGTACCATTGCTTAGTTGTACAGCTATTTATTCATTCTTTTTGCTTTTTATCTTTCTTTTGAAAAATACAAAAAAAAAAATTATAATTTTTAAGAAAAGCTCAAAAAGATTTTATTTTGATAAAATTTTTGAAAAAGCCCAAAAAGATTTTTGTATTTCTATGCTCTTTTTATGGATGAACATTTAAGATAGCCAAGTCACAACTTCATTCCATATATCCATGTGACTATTTGATAGAGATTTGAGACGCTACATCATTTCATCCATGTGCTTTACTTAGTATAGAGCCTTTGAGATGTAATTAGTGATATCTTCCTACATGTTTGACTCCTATATCCTTTATTTCACACATGCACGGCTATATCTGCTTATTGCACTTGTCTATCTCATATTGGCTTGAGTGTTTCCATCTCAATCCTGTCTATACAATGTAAAATATGTGATAAAACTTGACAAGATTGGAATGCCTGTAAAAACCGTTTTGGTGAGACTGTGTGTTTTTGTATAACGGGGAGGGGTTGCGAAAGGTAATCATCTATACTTTGCGTAAAAGCCACCATTAGAAAGGACCTAAAAAATGGAGGAATTTTAATATCCGAGGTCCAAAGAGGTTAAAAGAGCCCGAAAAAAATTTAAAGGCAATAACAAGCACTTCATGCCAAATATGGGCCACTTAGGTTTCACCATCAATTCTCCAAAGTTTGAGAATTTAGAATGCCTCTATTCAAAATTATATCTGAGGGAGTTTGGTTGGAGAATTTAAACAGGTTTGCACTTCCTTGAAAGTCCTGAAAAAGCATAAAATCGTTTTGGACGTTATTGGTGTGAAAATCATTTTGCGCTTTGATTTGTTGATTTGATTGATTCAATATCTTATATTGTCATTCTTTTACACCAAAGGACGCATTTGAGTTCATTCGCTAGGAGTATCCAATATTCATCGTGCACATATGTCATGTTTGTATGCATTGATTTTCCTATCGAATTTGATCACACCACTTCATTTACGCTATCATCGACTTGGTTTCTTTGTGTTCATTCATGGTGTGATTTTATCCTAGTGACACCCCGCACTTGCTTATTTTGCTTTATTTCTCTCATTTGTCTATTTGGGGACATCATAAAAAGGGGGAGAAAGAATTATCATATTTTGGGGGAGTTTTGTGTTTTTGAGATTTGATATAACATGCTTTCTTCATTTGATATATCTCATTTCAAACTCGATACGTCACTTGGTATTTTGTCTTTTCTCATGTGTGTAGGTACTACAAGGATTATCATTTGATTGCACACCCTGATGAGAAAAGTGTTGAGATTCCTGAAGAGTTGAAGAGCAAACGTTGAAGTCTTATTCAATTGAATCTTTCCAGTTTTGGGTTCATGGAAGGGTAGATTTGTATAGGCATTTTTAGTTGTTTGATAATTCGGATGTTTGTTTTTATGTATGTACCGGTATAGACATAGGGGGAGATTTGTAAGGACATTTTTGTCCATTATCAATTTTTTATGTCGCACGTCGTTACACCGTTGAAGAAATTAAAGATTCATACAGTCATCAACGGATCCGAATATCAAAAGAAGAAGAGGAATCAAAGTCTGACAGGCCGGACCGGTCCGCCCAGAATAAAAGAACCGATCCACCTACGGATCGGTCTGCCTCATACCCGGACCGGTCCGCCTGCTGAAAAGCCAGTACACCCCGGACCGCAAGCGAATCGAAGAAGCCTAAAATAAAAAGAACCGATCCGCCTACCCGGACCGATCCGCCTCAGACCCGGACCGGTCCGCCTGGGATAATCTCAAATAGATCGTGGAGAGATTTTTTAGGCCATGTTATTCCTTTATAAACCCACTACGGGAAGTGGTTTTCCAAGACTTCTACACACGATTTTCAGAGCACAAAAACTCTAAGTCTTCACCTATTGAGTACCAAGACTCTAGGTTTTTTTATTCCCACAAATTTACAAACACTTGTGAATCTCTTTGCAACCCAGGAACACACTTTTGCTGTTCATACCATTGTGGAGAAGACCGTTCTTCTTCTTCATTGCAGCCCTACTCGAAAGGGATAACTCCAGCCGCCGACTACAGAATCTGACACCTGAGGGTAATTCTTAGTCACTTGTATTTTCATTGCAATCCGAATTGTACAGTTACAATATTATAATGAAAATAAATGGTTTTACCCCTTTGGGGGATTTTTCCTCACAAGCATGTGTTTGAATGTTATTGCTTAGTTCATTATCTTATTCAATCACATACTGTTGCATGTTTAATGTTTGTTTGGGTTAAAAGGTGTTTAATATATAATTTTATCATTTGAACGCGAGCACATACGTTCTCATCTTAGGACCGTTTGACTACCATTCTCGAATATCCTATACCAAGGATGCTATGTTCTAGGGTACAAGTCAATATCCCCAATAAAGGTCCAATCGAGATAAGACTATCCCGACGCGAAAACCTCCGTGATAGCAAATAGCACGGGTATGATTACACACAGATATACAATATTATATATATATATATATACTCACATTATTCATCTAGGTTCTCCCACGACCCATAATATATTTGAACCATGTGTGGCACATAAAGCCCGAGCTCTACACATAATTAAATCATTATTTTATTTTCTCAATTAACGCAAGTCCTTAAGTACTTCTCGACTCTCGAAGTGTATCATCTTGATAAATATAAAATCCATAGGTGTACACTCAATACCCTACTGGTCTAAGTCCTTCTCAATTCTCACAAGACAAAATTTAACGTACGCACGATTTCCACTCCAATTTATACCCCCGAAATCCCACGGTTAAATCTCATATAAAGTCATATTACCCGAACCTTGCCTATACCCTAATAGTCCTTCCCAAGTCCCATTATAATATTTAAATTATGTCCAAGGGTCCTTAAACATTGGGATCAGGTAAACATTAAAAAGGGGAAAAAGTTTCAATTTCCAGGAGGAGTCGATCGAGCAGTTCTTGGCCTAGTTTCTACAATTATTTACCTACGGGTTTCATTAACATAAATCCTCAAAACCTCTATTAATTAATCCCAAACTCCCAACCAATCAAACCACAAGTTGTATTATCCTACATACATGATTTCTAACGTAAAACGTATACAAATTCATCAAGGGCCATCAATTAAAGGGGTGAATTCAAGATAATTCATCAAAAACCCTATTTTTATCATCCTGATCAATATCTTCCTAATTCTTCCAGAATTTAACCTCTAATGGACATCAATTTTGTATTTAATCTACATATAACAATAGGGTTGTCCTAACATGGTTTCTACTCAGAATTTCAATATAAATCTCCCAAATATCATTTATCTTGCATGGAAACATAAAATTATTATCTCCTACACTAGCATGGATGTGTTATCAACTAAAGAATAGCAAGTTAGATACTTTCCTTAGGAATGAGATTCTGAATTGTAGAAGATGATGGGTATGATCTCGCTTCTCATTCCCCGATCTACGCATTGGTGGTGGAATTGATGAGAATGGTGTAGGGTTGGTGGTTCTCCTCCTTGGAAGCCTTCTCTCTTATCTCTTACTTAGCCTCTCTGTAACTCAATTATTTATAACCCTCGAGGACTCCCACTACCATCAGATATACCCCTCTAATTTTCGTCCTTAATTAAGTTCCTAAAAATAAAGAAATTACCAAAATTCCCTCCTGGGTGCCGGTTAGGCCTAAAATTGTCCCGGGGCCCAAACTAAACTCCCGAGTACACTTTTCTGACTGTATCGACCCTTACGGACACATCTGCGCACTCGAAATGACCATATGGGCAACTTATAATTAATTTACTTTTGATATTCTCAAATTAGTCCCAACACGACTGACACGCACGTCCCGACTAAATTTCTATAACTGTCGTATTATTCACTCGCGACAATTTCAATAAATTCAATCTCATATATTACTTTAGTCATTAAGTAATATTCAAAATAATTCTCACCAATAACTACTAACTCTCGTCATGCAAGTAAATGTTCAATTTAAAGTCCGAATTAATATTAAATTAATTTATCCCAATTTAATTTAATTAATACCATAATTAAAAGCCATAAAAATAGGGGACCTAATTTCCTCTTATTTATGGTGGACACTGACCGTCATAGGAGTGTATGCTTCATATTTTTTGGGTTTATCCTCTTTCTTTTATTTTTGTTCCTTCTTTTCAGGTTTGGTAGCATGGATTTACTTTGCAGCCATTATTTCCTCGACATTCAATATTTTTTCGGCCTTAGCCATGAGCTACGTCATGGTTTTGGGAGGATCATTTTCCAATGCGTAATACAATTTTTATGGAAGTAATCCACTCATCAAGGTGGTGATAGTTATGTTTTCCTCATAATTAACCACTTTTAGTTTCTCATTATTAAAACGAGTGATATATTCTCTGGTGATCTCTCTTGCATGATGTGTAACACTTAAAAAATCGACTTATCTTCAAAGCAGAAGTTGCTGATGAATAGCTGAACAAGTTGATTAAAAATGAAAATTTATCCTCGGGGCAAGTTGTTATACTATAGCTGGGTGGAACCAGTGATGGTACTTGAAAGATCTCTACATTTCATTTCCGCAAGAACTGAGTATATATCAGCACTACATGATATTCCTCAATGTGCAAAACAGGATCAGTCTTACATCATATTTGGATGTGACCACTGGTTTCTTAAACTTAGATGGGGTAGTAAAATCGACAATCGCTCGGATGAAAGGAGTCCCTTAATTAAAATTGCGCTGTAATGGATTCTTCGCCTTGGCCATTTCCCCTAACCGATCTTAAAATCGTTGAATCGACCCCTTCCATGACGTATTTTTAGCTTTAGACTTATCAGAAGAAGCTGGGACATCCCTTCCAAGCGTCTGTGCGGAGCTCTCTTCTTGAGAAGTCTGCTCGGCACGCACGGAACCTTTGGCACTTATTTTAGATCTAACTGATCTTTCATGGTGCTCACTATGTCGCTCTCTTAATCGGGATAGGTCTTGTGTGATGCCCTATATTTACTCGAGGTAACATCCGATCAAAGTCTTATGCCCTGCTTAATCGCTCTAGTGCACTTGGACATTCAGGGGTAAGAGAGAAACCATCATAATAATCGGTTGATTTGATTGAAGAACTGCTCCTGGGTGATAGGACCTATCACGTGAGGATCTCGAATATCTATTCTGATTCCTCCTAGGAGGAGGAGGGGACATTTCCTTTCTAAAAGATGGATCATTAGTATGCTGAGATGGAGATGTTGTGCTAGCTTATAAGGATTGAGACAATTGCCTCATTATTTCCTACATCGCTTCTTATCCTTTGGCAAGATTGAGAAGAACTCCATTGAGGTCAGTTGTGGTAGGAGAAATGTTACCTCCTGCAGCATTACTGCTTTTAGGAATATCATTTAACTTATGGAATCCTTCAGGAAAGTCAAATGAATGTTTTTTTGGCAGAGAACGAGGATAGACAATAAATTCCCACAGACGGTGCCAATCTGTTGATGTTTAAAATTGATAATGATTTATATAAAGACAATTCTATAATCACAGATAAAATAATGAGATAAAAATAAATGAGACACGAGAATTTTTAAGTGGTTCAGCTATAAGGAAAACCTACATCCACTGTGATTGAATTACTGTTGATGATTACAGAAAACTAGGTATTCTTGTTAGAAGAATGAACTTGTACTTTTCTCTCCTGCCTTTAGTGAAAGGAGTACATTGTATTTATAGTGACTCGGAGATCAAGGGTTAGAATACCTTTATATATTTAAGCATTTACACCCGTATATAATGCATGTGAATGTTTATCTACAATGACTCTTGGCCTCTTTCCACGTGATGATTGTTTATCTACAATGATGGTTTGTATTCTTTGGGTTGGTCAACTTGCTAGCCGATCAACTATCTTCTAAGCCGACCAAGTAATTAATGACCAGGGATGGTTCCACGTCAGGGGACAGGTGTCCATTTCTAATTGGTCCACGTAGATGGATAATTTTTGGCATCAATAGGGCACCTGGGTAGGATATCCCTCATGTTCTGTGGGCTTACCGTAATACTCATAGAAAACTAACTGTGGAAATTCCCTTTGAGCTCGCCTACGGGATGGAAGTTATTATCCCACTTGAGGCAGGTCTCCATACCCTGCGAACCACCTAGGTCGACCTAGGCCTAAACGATCATGCATTACACACTGAACTTGACTTAGAAGATGAGCGAAAAGAACATGCCATGATTAAGTTGTCTTCTTACCAACAATAACTGTCCAAGCAATATAGCAAAAAAGTCAATCCAAGGAAATTCCAAGTAGGGGACTATGTACCGAGGAAAGTCCTCAGTAGTGCCGTAAAACTACCAGATGGAAATATGGAGCCAAACTGGGAAGGACCTTTTAAGGTAATCCTGGATGACCTTTAAGGAGCATATCACTTGGAAACGCTGGAGGATAGGGATATAGCAAGAGCATGGAACGCAGCTAGTCTCAAGAAGTTCTACTTTCAGTCTTCTTTATTTTTTATCACCACATTTAGTTTATGCAAATTTTTATTTCAAAATTATGTTGCTTATTATCATTTAATGAATAAAAACTAGTTGTCTCTTGCACTTTGGTCTCAAATATTTGCTATTTGGAATCTCTTTATCTCAGTATTTTGCACCCCTTCCAAATGATAACTCCAAACTGAAAAGCTTCCTCGCGCATAACAAAACTTATGGGGATTACAACAAGTTCTTCAACTTGTTTCAATCAATGAATATCATGTGCCGAGCAGGGTCTACCTTAATTATAATAAGTTAATAAAGTATTTAAATTACTATAATCCTCAGGTCTTTGTTGCAAACACAATAGATCTCAAGAGTTGCCTCGACAATAATAAAAGCTTCACAGGGGATCCTTAGGCAAAAAGTACAACTTTAATTAATCACTAACTGTGTTGGTCGTTTAAAAACCTGATCGGGCAAATTGCCCACCAACCAGGTACATTCTCACCATTATTTCACTTAGGCCTAAGGGAGTGTGACGACACGACCTAAAAGGTAAGGCAGATGTAATGATACTGCTAAGTCATATTGGACCGAGAAAATGTTCAAACACAGGTTACCAGACTCATTTATTCAGTAAGAGACCAAAATGATTAACACTTGTTCTAAATTCATTTAGTCGGCTAGGAGACCAAAATGACTAATTATAAGTACTAACTCATTAAATTGGAAAAAAGCCTAAAATGATCAATAAAATTATTTGGTTGCCAAAGGTCCTAAGTGATCAGGAAACACTAACTCTCGCCAATTGACATTCAAAACACAGAGGCATTCATTAACTCATATTTAGTCACCACATACTCAATATGTGGAACAAGTTAATAAATTAAACTTTATATATTAACCGAAATTGGGAAACACAGTTACATGAATAAAAAACCATACAAAGACCTAGACCAACTAATGGTGATGAGCAAGGTAATCTACTATACATACTCTTTGTCCATCATTAGGGTTTGGGATGAACACCTCCTCATTATCTTCAAGGTAATAATTGAGGAGCTGGGCAGGAATGGCATCAAGGGGGATCCATTTGTCATCTTTTGAGAAGGGGTTATGATGATGAGCAGGACAATCAACTCGGTATTTGTACCACATGTCTAATTCTTTAGGAGTCTTGACTTCCCTGAGGGTAGTCAACTACCCTCACTTAAATGCAATGCCCTCAGCCTCCTTTAGCCATGCTGGAGTATCAGTCCTTCCCCCATCATAACTCACTGCCCACGCCTCTTGGGGAGCCACTCTGAATAAGGGCTTCAACATCATGACGTCTCTCTAGAGTCTGGTTGCAATAACATAGACATCCTTTTTTGGCTCGATGACCTCCCTTTTAATATTATCATTCTTGGCTTGAAGCAATTCACCCACTTGGCTCACATCTCTGTTCTCCAGAAGTTGTCTCTCAAACTATTTATTTCCTCTTAAATTGAGGAACCGATGTCCTCCATCACTTGGAGAACATCTTTCAGTTTTGCGACCAGTACGGATTAGTCCTTATACTTTCAGCCCTCGCCTTCAGGGACTTACAGATCTTTATAAATGCCTTACGAGCTTAGCTGCTGATGTTTAGCCACAAAATCATCCCTAAGAGGTAGGAGGGATATAATCCTCATCGAACTATAAATAATAAAATAGAGAAGATTTCAATCAAACATCAGTACATTCACAAGAGAGGAACACATCAATATGAATAAAAAAGTTCTTTTTTCTCATTAACTGGTTAGGGGGGCCAAAGATCAGTACAACTTGAGAGAGAAAGGAAGATTATAAGGCACAAAAATACAGAAAAAGAGAAAAGTCCTACGTTTAAGACCCTATTCCTTCACCAACTCAGAGTTATCCACTCCCTTTCACTTCAAGGTAGCCCTCTTTTCTTGGTCAACAGTCACTTCGACCTTAGAAGACTCATTCTCAGTTTGGTCGACAGGCTGACCAACATTTATCTCTTCATCCATAAGAGGGTTGGGCCTAGGAGAGTGGAGTTTGAAGAGCTCAGAATTAGAGGGAACTCCTACGACCTTTAGCGTTTAATCCCATCCTTTATTGAAGGACACCTTCTCCTCATAGCTTAATTAGAGTTCATCATCATCATCATATGTCGCATTTCAGTCGGCCAAATAGCTATTATCCTTCTAATCGGGGAGTTTTTCCTCTAACGTATGAACCTTTCCAACCAGGCTTAAGTTTTCAGCTAACTTCTTTTGCTCGACCACCAATAAGTTTTTGGCAGCCTGAAGGTCGGCATAAGCCTTTGTCGCATTCTCTTTTATCCTCTACCAAGGAGTGCAGGCATCAGCCAAGTCTTTCTCAAACTTCTTAAATGCATATTTTAGCTCATTGGATAGGTCGGTATGACCATCCAAAAGAGTAGTAAAATCATCCGAAAACTTCATAGAACAAAGAAAGCTAAGTCAAAGCAAAGAAGAAAAATGTAAAACGAAAGAGGCATAAGGATAAATGGAAGAGAATTACCAGAGCAAGTCCTTGAGCAGACTTGAGTTATATCTGGGTTGAACCCAGCCATGAGGAATGCTCATGGTCATCCGTGAGCATAGCCCCCTTCAGTAGGTCAGGGGCAAGGATAGGGGTATTGGCCACACTGGACCCCTCAAGATCAGAAGTAAAAGAAGGGGTAAAAGGGGCCTTTAAAACCAATATACTCTTGGTCTCCTTTCTATTATTGTCTTCCTCTTTTTTTCTCTTTCTCTCTCTCCTTCTCTATCCTTCTTTTATCTTCTTCTCCTTTTCCTTCCCCTTGGCTCCAAGGCTAGAGCCACTAGCCCTTATGGAATCAGCCTCCGACATCTTCGAAGACTTTATTCAATTGAATAACACCGTCTGATAATTATCATCAATCCTTAACACTCTCCTCTTTACCGGGGGGGGGTCCATATCTTCTACTTCTTCTTCTTCTTCTTCTTCTTCCTCCCCCTCTTCTTCTTCTACTTCCCCTTGTTTTTCCTCATCCTCTAAAATAATTATTTTGGGCCTAACTTCAAGAGCCTTCAAGTCAGGGACTTTATCGACCGACCGAGCAATAAAGCTACTGGTAATATTTTTATACTCTAGCAAATAGGCTGTAGATTGTGGATGCTCACCGTTTAGAAGCCTCTCCTTAATTTTCCAAGCTTTCAGGAGATTATGAACACTCACCTCCCTCAAATCAGGATCTTGATTTTTTGCATGAGATGTAAAATAGAAGGAAGAAAACATTAGTTCGATGACAGGAAAGCATAAGCATCGAGCAAGTGAACGAAAAAAAATAAGAATCAATAAGTAAATGGAAGAAAAAAGGAAAGCAACCTATCTGCTCTTCCCCAAAGTCAGAAATTTAGGGGCCCCGATATCGTTCACCCTCAGGAAAGGCCCCAGTAGTCTTTGTGAGAGTCAGGGAGGTTCAAAACCAAAACCCTGTCTGCTCTCCTCATTTTCAAATACAAGATTCCGTCTGTAGTGTGCGACCAAGAATAACAGTAGTAGATATCAGCAAGGCCTAGATTGGTCCCATATAACATATTTATTCTGTGTACCCCATTTACGATCTTAAAAACAATAGGGGCGCACTAAGTAGGGACGACATCAAAATAATTGCAGAATCTAAGGAAAAAAGGGTTTGGGGGAAATGTCATACCACCTTGTGTGATTAGTAGGGTGTGAATCCAGTGCCCCCTTCAATGCCATAGCCATCTTTAGGGAGAGGGGCATAGTCGATTTCAACCTAGTCAGGAATATTATATGTTTTCCTAAATTTCATTATTGACTTATTATCTAATGATGCCATAGATAATACATCCGAAGAAAACCCTAGTTACAGACAAAGAACAATCGCAGAAGTGGAAACAAAGGGAAAATGAGCAGAACTTCCAAGAATTAATGGAAGTTCTGAAGGATATAAAGTTCTGGAGAAGTATAAGCTAGAAGCTCGATAGATGAAGTAATTTCTGAGAGACAGCTGATGGAAGAGATGTATCTTGGTTTGAAGTTTGAGCTAATGATGAAACACGACAATATTTTAGCGCCTCATATAACTGCTCGGATGAGCGTACCCTCGTTCCTTACAACAAAACTACAAGTTTGCCATGGTGTTTGGCCTTGGACGAGCGTGCCCTCCTGAGTTAATTATAAATTTTCCATTACAATTTTATAGGCAAGTTTTAGGCCAATCATCCTTAGACTTACATAAAATTTGTTGGCCAATTTACTTAACCCAAAGACTTTAGGGGAAATTATGGGGGCTCATTTATTTACAGTCCAAGAGAGTAGCCGACCAGCCCATCATGGATAAGATGACGGCCCAACCCAAATCAGTTATTCAACGAAGACTTATGTATCTCATATACACAGAAATACTTACGGATAAATTCAAGTTGGTTACCACAAATCTCAACGGAGATATTCAGGGACACAACTATTTATCCACGATCATATTGAGTTACTTGTACAACTCAATCTCTTGTTTTACACATATATAAATTGTAAATCCTGACCCAGGGCAAAGGGAGGTAACTTCGAGCATTGAGAGACACTAATAAAATCATAGTATCTTCTCCGTGGATGTAGGCAAGTTGCCAAATCATGTATATCATTGGTTTGTGTGTGATCTTTACTTTCTGTATTTATCATTATTTTTG
Organism: Sambucus nigra; assembly: GCA_949130495.1. Taxonomy (NCBI): domain Eukaryota; kingdom Viridiplantae; phylum Streptophyta; class Magnoliopsida; order Dipsacales; family Adoxaceae; genus Sambucus; species Sambucus nigra. The sequence continues at coordinate 501,413,702 of OX422212.1, forward strand.
TGGATCTCTATTATGATATTTCTTGCACTCACAGGTTTAATTTGGGGATTTGAAGAATTTAACTTTTATTTTATGTTTGTAGAATAATAATCTTTGTAGAAACTATTTAGAATCATGAATTCATACTTAGTTTCGATGGTAATGAAGTTTTTAAGGTTGGTTGGAATCTTGGTGTGTTAATAATGGAGTTTGGTATGGATTTATGAATGTTTGGAGAACAAGGAGGTGCCTCTGACCCGTTGGATCGATCTAAGTCCAAGTTGGGTCGATCTGACCCATTGCTTATCATGAGTTAGGGATAATAAGATATATATTTGATTTGGGGGGAATAGCTTGTTTCTAGTACATTTTTATGCTTATTTTTATATAATTTAGATGATATTAAACTAAGAGAATATAAGAATGGATTTAATTAAGGTTTTGAGAATTGATAAGACTTTAATTAATTGGTATAATCTAGCGTTTGGGGATTGGGACGATTCAAGTACTATTGAGAGTATTTACTATACCGTGTGTGTGTGTGTATATATTGTTCATATATATGGACATACCAGTTATACTGAGGGCGAATTTATCGGTCTGGATTTTGATGAAATTAATTGTGATTGTGTACCATACTCCTGGTTGATAATGCATGACTTGGGGAGGTTAATATATTTTATCACAAGTGTAGACAATCGTCATTTCATGATGTGATACATGGACGACCTGATCCATCAGTCGAGTTTAGTTATAACCAATGGTGTATGATTTCGTGGCGATATATTTAAATCATACAATCAGTTCGACTATGCCTTGCGATGTGAGATGTGAATGATTTGATCTATTGGAGGAGTTTTGGTATGGGACTACCCGATAGTGTGATTGCGTAGTGATCCACCATCCTTATGCATGTGAATGTTTCCAAATTTATTAGGTTACTCTTACGAATTTACAGATAGAAGCACGAGAAGGCCCCCCGATGGTAGATGCCTTCGTATGGTTGTTATAAGACTTACATATGTGTATGATATTAATCCAGTGATGGACACATTGATTATTAAATATTTATGTCACCTTATGTGTTTTGATATGGGATTATATATATCTTATAAATCCTAATGTCACCTTATGTCTTTTGATATAAGATTGTGTGTATCTTATTATACGGATGAGATGAGTGGGCGTGTGTATGTATGATATAGTCCAGTAATGGACATATTTAATTAAAAGAGGTTAAGACAATGGTAAAATGTTACGTTATGAGATCATGTGTATCTTAATGATTAAAAGATGGATATTGAGTTGTGTTATGTACATGTGTAGTTAGTTACATCCCATAGTAGTATTTTGTTATTTCTGTGTTCTCATTTAAGTCTACTGTTTAGAGACTATTAGTATTTATTATGGCTTGGATTGGGACACTCGTGTAGTATTTCATTTATGATGCGGAGTGAGCTATCTATTGTATGTTAGTGTTGATGGATGGTATGTTTATTGTAAATGAGTTGCACGATTATTACTATTTTTATATTTAAAGTTATTTCTTATAACTCTAGGAAACTGATCCAAATATGTAAATATCCCCTAGGTATTACTAGTGTTATATACATGAATAATAGGGTTGAACAGTCAGACTTCTAATGGATGGAGATTCAGTTTACCATCCTTAGAGGAGTTTTGATCATGGATGTTTATAATTGTATTTATATTTTAGATGAAACTTTTGTATACAGGGAATTTATTATACTGGATTCAATTTTATTGGAGTTTCATTTGATCTCTTTTAAGTTATTCTTATTATCATCCTTTATGGTTATTTATGTTATAGTTGGAGATATTAAAATTAATTGATATCTAGACTATCGATACCTTTATCAGTCATTAAAGATAAAAGGTTTCTCATATGGTTAATCGTCCATCTGAAAATGATCAGATCCAGATCATTAGAAGGAAACTCTCAAAGGACGTATAAAATAAATTGGGTTCACTTAGATCCACGACTTTAAGGATCTCAATAATGTGGCATGTCAAGTAGAGGCAAACCTAGCCACCCGAGCAATCAATTATCTTAAGATGAAGCCCATGAATACGACACTCAATTCAACACCGATAAAAACTCACCAGGAGCCACCACGTTGTACATTAACACCTCCACATGGGATTACCCCACTACACCAAATCTGTCGGATTGTCACGGTCATTGATCATGACAAGTCCAACTTTTCAAGGTCAATAGCCGTGACAATTCTGGGGGTGACAACTTTTGTTGTCACGGACTTATCACGGTCATTGACCGTGATAAGTTCATTAGACTTGTCACGGTCATGTCACGGTCAATGATCGTGACAACATTAGTCACGGTTATTAACCGTGAGAAATTCGTGAAATTTAAAAAAAAATATCACGGTCAATGACCGTGACAAGTCTGTGACAATTATGCTTTGTTATGGACTTGTCATTGCCCAGTAGTATATTTGTACCTGTTATAGCAACGGTATACCTGTTCAAACATCATATATCCAAATAAAATAGAGATAATGCAAATATACATTCAAAACAATATACATCACGATATAATCCAAATATAATTCAAATGTAACAACTTAAAATAGTTCAATTCAAATAATGTCACTACATGTCTGGGGTAGGTATGAGGAGGTGAATAGGCCACACGATATACGAATTAATACACCCAGCAATGTGCATCGTGCCGCATTATTCGCGCAACCATAATGGAGAGTTCTCCTTCCCCGGTATCACATGCGTGACAAGAACCTTGACCTCTATATCTTGAAGCAAACGTCCATAAACTGGCATACCCTGGACAGTATTCGGGTCCCTCAACCCCCTCCCTATCCTCTAGCCATCAAATATGTCCTGTATAAACACGCTCGACCGACCAAGTGTCGACATCGGTCGGTTGAAGGGAGCCAAATAGGGGACTGGATCATCAGAGTCCGAACGTGTTGATGATGAAGCAGCGAGGTCCACATCCTCGTCCTCCTGCACCTCCTCCTTCAAAACCACCTTCTCCTTTAATTTCCCCTTACGGCTTCTTCCCAAAGAAAGCTTCATGAATGAGAACATATATTGGATCGTCGCCTCCAAACGGGACATCTTTGCGTCATGCAAGTCCACCGTTCGAGCCAACCCGATATCGCTCATCTCCAATCCGATGATCCTAGATTTGTCCACCCGCGAGCTCACCCCCTTGTCCCCCCCTTACGATCAGTTCCAAACACTTGGCTGAGTGCATCTGTGGATAAAGATGCCTTGTCGACATCAGACTGCAACTCATGCACTTATTTAAGCTTTGCCTGAAATGACAAAAAGCACATGATAAGTTAAATAAGTAAATAAAAAAATTATAACATAATTAACAAAAAGTAAAGTATCGGATTACTTACAATCGTGGCCGAGATGCTCGGGGACACCTCCTTATCCTTCGCCTTCTTCGTCCGAATAGACACATAAGTATCGAGCTTATGTGGCCTACCCCCAAGGCCACTCCTCGTCACCTGAAATAAAATAATGCAAAATTAGTATAGGCCCCGTAAAGTAAAATAATGTAGAATAATATATTTATGCAATTATAGAAAAATTAAATCTTACCATCATCCTATGCTCCACCTCGGCGTAAGACGTCCGGCCGGAGTAGTGCACTTCAGTCTTTTTTGACCGTTTTTCCCTCTCTGATTGGCGAGATGCCAATTGTCGCTCCCAGATCTCATTGTCAATGAACTTTTGCCATTGTGCCAATGAGATCGGCTCCTTCGACGGGATGGAGTCACGCATTCGGATAAAGGACTCTCGAGTCTTACTAAAGTACCGGGTCCGCATATTTTTCTTCCACGTCTTGTGTTGCTCCCTCAAATGCTCCAAGACGAAATCGCGTAATTTTGGATCCAGGCTAAATTGTTCCTGTCCAACAAATACAATGTTAGTTGTGAATAAATATAAATATAAATATAAATATAAATATAAATATAAAATAAAATTGAAATTGAAATCGAATTGAAATTGAAATATTCATATAAACATAAATAGAAATACATTACCTGTAGTGCCACCCAAATAGTTAACTTGATCTCATTTGGCACCTCCCTCCAACTAGTGTACCCCGGGTCGATGATCATCTTTACCAGCTCAAGGGATCTCGCTAATAGCCCCGTCTTGTTCTCGATGGCCATCCTCAATTTGTCATATTTGGGGAGCCTAGGGGCCGAGGAGCCCTCGTCACCTACGCTACCACCGAGCCTAGACAACATCATCATCATCCTCGCCTTAATACCTGAAGGAGACATTTTCTGTAAAAAAATGTTGTTACTAGTACAAATTAAAATGAATTAGAAGAAGACATGAAAATATGTACAATTACTACAAATCCAAATGAATTATTATTGTTTAACATCTTAATTCTGAATTCCAAAACAACATCATCTAACTCATAATATTTACAATTACTAAAAATCCGAAACATCCCCACCCCCACCCCTACTGCCCACACTATTGGAAGCGTATACTCCTTGGGTAGTAAGCCATTTATACAATTCAGAATTCTTGTCACCCTATTGCCAGACAAACTGTACTGCGTCTTCAAACTATGCAAACCAACCATGGTTGGGGGAAAGTACTTAGATTTATATTATGTTTCATTTAATTATGTCTTATTTATATTCGATTTTTAAATTTCAAATTCAAATTCAATTTATAATAGAAATTACTATTTCCTCCATCTCCTATATAGGGTGAGTGGTCCTATTCCATTCAAGCCGGCATATTTCTGTAATATACTTAACACCTCATGCACATTGTTACGATTTGATAAAAATTCGACAGCATATCCCCGTAGTTCTCCAAGTACACGACGTAGATTTGCAAGTGTGAGTGTTATTTAAATTGATCAATGGTCAATATGGACAATAATACAGTGGTCATGCCACTTTTAAAATTAACCAACCGAACATCGATCCACTACAATCCAACTGCAATGGCAACAATAAATGTGTATCCCGTACTCCTTCTAATTCATCTACTCAGTTAATTCTTTTCATCAATTAAACTAACAATTAAAGTATACAATTATTAATTTACTAATTTACAATGAGGGGCAATCCTACTTGCATATGAAAGGGGAACTAATTATGAATTTACTAAAAAAATTAACAACCAATCAATATTTAATCAATCAATTCTTTTACAAGGGGCACTGTTGATGTAAAAAACTAGATTTGATCTAATTAATTAATCACAGATAAATATGAAATAAGAAATAAGGCAGAGAATTTTTAAAGTGGTTTAGCCTTATGAAAATGGCCTACGTCCACTATTTTGTATTGCTGGATGGTTTGCCTTAACCTCGATCACAATTGCTAATGATCAATTACCCTGTCATGGAGGGTGTTACAATGTATTTATAGCCTTGGGGCTGCCAGTATGAATAGACAATATGCCGTTATTTAATAGACATATACATCTGTACAATAAGAATGTTCATTAAATCCGATATTGATTGAATGTGCAATTGTCGCTTGATCTTCCTGGCCAGATGCTCTGTACGTTGAGTAGCAAGGCACGCTAAGTAGCTCGGGGTGATGAGTTATTCGGTGAGTATAAGCATTTACCACGTAAGATGACACATGTCTTTGTATAATTGGTCCACGTCAGCTGACTAATTTTCGTATCAATAGAAGCCCCCAATGTTTCACATTTGAATTTGGATATGAGAGTGTGGAACATTTTACCCAAGAGTTACTCGGTTACCTTTTTATGTCTTCATTGATTACAGATCTCCAACACTTAGGAATTTTCCCTTTAGTCTTGTCATTTGAGCGCGAAATGGAAAACTTGTAAATATTTCAAATCTGCGACAAAATCTTAGATATTTGCGTCTTTTTTATCATTTAACTGCCGGAAACGCAATCGTCTTTTCTAGTAATCATTTATTTTTCTACTTCCCGATGCAAGGCATTTAATAGCGATAGATACGGATTATCATCTACTTTTTACCTTCGGATTTCTAAACTCTTTGTCTTCTCATTCTATCCTTATACTGTCATTCTTTCTTTCATTCGCCTTAGCAGATTTCTCAATCCCTCTGTAAGAACTTTTTCTTTCTTCTTTCTTTGCTTTATCCACCATGGTTTATCTTATTGAATCGTTAGATAAGTTCCGAGCTAATTTTGTGATTCCCTCTTGGGTTATTCTAGAAGAACCTCCTTGCCCTTCTGATTTATTTTCTCTGGCTGAGGGACACAGGTTTCCCTCCCTTTTTGTAGCCAAGTGTGGCTTTTCTTTTCTGCCTAATCCCTTATGTTTGGAGTTTTGCTAATATTTTGATATTGTTCCTGTAAGAGTAGATCCAAATACATGGATGGTAGTTAATGGTGTACATAGGTTAAACCTAATTCATGGGACTCATTTAGGATCCCTGAGATTATGTTTTGTAATAAAAGGGTTACCAGTGTTACCACATTTTATTTAAAAACTAGGTTTTCCAATAGAGCTTTAGTGGTCAATCTTCCCGATGCTAATAGGGACTATTTTGATCATGGAGTTGTGATGAAAAATTGGCAATACCCCCCATTAAAAGGAAATGATGGTTACCAAGGTTTCAAATGTCCACTTTATGGCAGTGGGATAGGTTATTTTTAATTTTTCGATTTAGCTCTGTTTATGTTTGATGAAATGTGTCACTGATAGTTATTTTACTTTTTGCAGTTGATAACAAAAGAAAGCCCCCAAAAGAGAGTGACATTAATATAAAATATTTGAAACTCATCTAGGGTTTGCATCAATCAGTTGTTGGGGAGAACATTAGAGTTTCTTCTTATTTGCTGAGATACAAAAACACTACTTCCTCTTTTATTGCTCGTCCTTTTTCCCCTCCTGTGATAATTGATCTTGATCAAATTCCATCATCTCGAGCCAGGGTAGAATAATCTTCTTCTGATTTGGGTAACTCTATTGCTGATTTGATGACGAGGAAGGGGAGAATGCCAGAATTCTTTGCCAAAGATGCTCCTGGCACTGATGGGGCAAAGAAGAGCAAAGAGGATATCCCAGCTGAAGGGACGAAGAAAATGGATATGTCTCCATCTAAGGGAACAATTCTAACTGTCAAGGAGGTCGGCAAGAAGCCACCTGTTATCCCAAAAGAGGCAGCACCTTTGATTGAAGGTGTTCTATTACATAAGAAGAGGCAGCACCTTTGATTGAATGTGCTCCTTTAAGGAGATTGAGGAGAGGTCTCGCGGAAAGACCTATAGAAATTGTTGCTCAACCTTCTTATTTTGAGGATCCTTCTTCAAGAGATAACATTCCAACTTTCATTGCTTCGAGATCGGCCAAAGATTTGATCAAGTCTTGGACCATTCCTGAATATCGAGCTATTGAGGGTTCCCTTTCTCGGTAGAAGGTCACCAACTTAGCCGCCCAACATATTACGTCAGTAAGTATCATCATCCTTACTATTTCATCTCCATGTACCGTGTTCATATTCTGATCCGAGCTCCTTTTCTTTTGTACTTTATGACGTGTTTTAATAGTATCCTGGAGAAATATGAGGCTATCAAGGCTTTAACTTCCTCCAGTGGGGTGGAAGAGGCTTTTTTTGTGTTATCACAGTCTTTGAAGGATTCCTGGCAGAAGTACGCGAAAGATAAAGCTTCTTGGGAGAAGAAACTTTTACATGTTAAACATCTCATCGACAAGCTGATACAGCTCGAGACCAAGCTATAAACGCCTCCAAGGAGTTGGAGGAAAAATTGAAGGTCGCCATTTCCAGCAAGGAAGAAGCTGGTGGCAAGCTTGAAGAGGATGAACGATGTAAGAAAGATCTGGATGAGAAAGTGAAGCTTGCTGAGGGATATGCTTCTTCTGAGAAGGTGAAGAGAAAAGTTACTGTGAAGAAGTCCTTTAGCTCTGGTTAGGACAAAGGATGGAACAAAGCCTTAACTGCTATTACTTGTCAGATGGAGTATGCAAGTTTGAAGTACTTCAGAGACAGATAGGTCGCTGCATTGAAAGAGTTGAGTATTACAGACGATTCTAAATTGTTTCAGAAACACACTCATGGCCCTCCTCCTGCTATTGATGAAGAAGAAGAGGATGAAGCTGCATCTAATGAGTATTTTATAGTGATAGTAGAACAAGTACCTATTGCTACCATTCCTCAAACCTCCGAGCAAGTTCAGCAAGCAGCAACTTCTACCGAACAACGCAAACTATCCTCTGAGCAACAAACTCCTTCGTCCAAACTGGCTGATGATGTTGTAGGAAATAAGGAGAAGGTGTAGAGTTATTTGGCTCTTTAATTATGTCGTTCTTCTGCTTTTCCCTTTTTTGTAACTTTGGTTGTACTTGCTTCTCCCGTTGATCAATAAAAAGGACTTTGTTATTTATTCTGAATTTTCTCTTTTACCTACTCATCATAATTATAATGTTGTTGATTCGTCTTTATTTTTCCTTGCTAGTTTATTGCTAGGATGTAACTCTTGTCAACTCATGATACAGAGTTGATGAACAAATGTAATGATTACTTCAAAGCTGGTCATGTAGACTTTACTAAAGCACACATAGTTAATATTCTCAGACCTGATGCCTCGGAGCGAGCAATTGATGCTTATCAATAATTAAAATGTCTCCTTGACCGAGCTGTAGAGAATAACGTGGCGTACTATGAAATAATGGATGATCGTCAAGGAGTAATCGAAGAACTCCAAATTTAGCACAAAGAAACCACTGCCCTTCTGCATGAAGGGTATGAGAAAAAACACCAACAGTTGAGTGCTGATCGGGGCTACGACAAATTCCTCTCAGCCCATAAGAGGAGAGAAAGTGTATTGAAACTTGAAGTTGAAGAACATGGGTACATTGCCAAGTTGCTTGAAGAGGAAAATATTGCTTTGAGAGAGGAATTAAAAAAACTAAAGTCTCCCTCTTCGTCTGGAGCTTTGATCCCCATCAATTATGAGGGCTTTTCACTTTTAGAAACTGAAAATGCTGCCTTGAGGGAAGAATTGGAGGCTTTGAAAAGAGCCGAACCTACATCGTCCACTCGTGGCAGAACAAGAGCTGGTCGGATTAATATTGAAGAGACGAGGACCCAACTGGCTTTAAAAATTCAAGACGTCCAACTGACGATAAAAAATGAAGCTTTGGCTGAGATGTCCCGAAAAATCCAAAGTCTCACCGAGCAACTTTCCAGGCAAAGTTCTGCCTTGGAGAGTAAAGAGAATTTTGTGAAGAAGCTCCATCAAAATTTTTAGAGATTGACATATCAATTCCACAAACAGCCTCAAGAATTTTGGATGGAGGGATATAATGAAGCCTTATGCCACCTTGACGCCAGGTTGAAGTAGTCAAACAACGAGGGGTATAAACAAGGGTGGTTGAATGCTCTTGGTGTGATGCGTCTTGAGAAAGGAAATTCCTTATGGGATTGGTATGAGCCTGGGGTACTTGATCTGCCTAATCCTCCTTTTAAATTGGATGTCCGGTGGATTCCAGCTCTTGCCATACCTCAATGTTTGATTTCCAAGTACCTTGGTGATTATAATATTCATGAAGATTATGAAATATCCCGATCTCCTCATCTGCTTGAGAGACCAAGTTTGAGCAACATTACGATGCTACGAGATATGAATTTCATCAATTCTCCTTATGCTTTATATGACCCTCCAGTGGGAATGGAACCTGTACCAAAATCTGAGGGAAAAAGCCAATAGAATAGGAAACTTGTATTGAATGAATATAACTTCATCTTTTGTAATTTGCTTTTCTGTATTTAATGAAGGAAATTTCATCTTTGTGCACTCTTCTTTCCTTGGAAATATTTTTTAAGATGTCTTTCTTATAACATATTGATGAATGCATATATATGTATAGAGGGACAGTTTGTCATATTCGTTTTAATTACCTAGACAATGAAGCTTGCCCCACTTGCTACCTAGTTGTAGTGACTTGTCACCCATAAGTGCCTAGGCAATGGAACGAGTTTCATCCTATGGTCCTGCTTAGTTGTAGAAATCTTATTAGGATTACCTTGTTGCCTAGACAGTGGATGCCTCGTGAGGTCACCCATCTTCTTGCCTAGTTTAGGATGCCCCTTCAGGTCACCCGTGATCAAACAGGCTTTACCTTGTATCATTGTTATTCCAACATTATTGGTTAAATTTATTGGTGCCGACCAACTGTGGTTGGTGGTTGCTGATATGCCAACCAGCCGTAGTTGGTGGTTGTTGATTTGTCGACCAACCTTAGTTGGTGTAGTGTGTAGCACTAGTACTCCAAAAATTTTTTTAAAGAAAATAATATGGAGAAAATATCATCTTTATTCATATTGAAAGAAATGGGGTACATGTGAATCTCTATTACTGATAATATTTGCGGAGGTGCTCTGCATTCAACGCATTTTTGAATTCCTCTCCTTCTAAGGTTTCTATTTTGTAGGTCCCAGATCGAACAACCATAGTTACTCGGTAGGGCCCATGATAGTTGGCCTCTAACTTGTTATGCTTCTGAATCACCTTCTTGAGAACATAGTATCCCTCCTTAAGATTGCATTTCTTGACTCGTTTGTTGTAGAACATGGCAGTTAGTTGCTGGTAAGCTGCGTTCCTGATCGACGCATCCTCTCTCACTTCCTCTAGCATGTCCAAATCCATACGCCTCATCAAATAACTGATAGGAGAGTTAAAATTAAGCACCCTGTGTGTGGGGAGGCCAAGTTCAGCTGGTATGACCGCTTCACTTCCAAAGGCGAGCATGTAAGGAGATTCCCCAGTTGCCATTCGGGGTGTTATGCGATAAGCCCATAACACAGAATGTAGCTCGTTAATCTAATTTCCTTTTGCATCATCCAGCCGTTTCTTTAACCCGTTTAGCAGAGTTCTGTTTGTCACTTCAGTTTGTCCATTGCTCTGGGGATGGCCTGGTGCAGAATGGATTTTCTGGACATTAGATTGATGACAATATGCAACGAACTCCTCATTATCAAATTGGGTATCATGGTCAATAATGAAAGCATGTGGTATACCATATCTGCAGATAATATTATTCCAAATAAACTGGTAAACCCTTTTATACGACATGCCAATGAGAGGCTCAACCTCAACCCACTTGGTGAAATAATCAACATCGACTACTAAATACTTGAATCTCCCTTTGGTGGTCGGAAGAGGCCCGACCAGGTCTATGCCCCCACATGGCAAATGGACAAGGGGAAGTGATGGGTGTTAATAATGCCTGGGGAGTTCTTCGAATGGAAGATAAACATTGGCACTTATCGCATTTCTTCGCATAAGCTGTATAGTCAGCTCTCATCGTTGGCCAATAGTATCCCTGCGTCATTATCTTCTGTAGGAGAGTCCAACTTGCTACATGAGCTCAGCCTTCGTCAATTTCCTCTATTAAATCTTTAACTTCTGAAGGATGCACATATCTCTATAGACCTACTATGATACCCCTTCTATACAAAATACCATTGTTCAGTACATACCGAGCAACTTTAAACTTCAGCCTCTTGGCTGCATGTTGGTCAGTTGGTTCAACTCCTTAGCCATTAATTCCGCAATGGATTTGGGGGGATCTTTGGCCAGTGTATAATACAATTTATTGGGTAATAGACCACTCATCAGAGCTGTAATGGTTGTCTTCTCCTCATAGTCGATTACCTCAAGTTTCTCGTTATTAAAATGAGTGATGTAATCCCCGGTGCTCTCTCCTGCTTTCTACCTTACACTCAATAGGTTTGCCACTCTCTTAACTGGCTTCACCCAGAAATAGAAATTCCTTATGAAGAGCTCTGCCAACTGATGGAATGTAGCAATCTGCCCCCGAGGAAGGTTGTTGTGCCATATTTGAGCTGACCTAGTGATAGTTCTAGAGAATGCTCTGTGCCTCATCTCATCATAAATAGCATAGATTTCAACAACATCTTGGTATTGCTCTATGTGAAGGATGGGATCAGTTTTTCCATCATACTTAGGCATTGCTACAGGAGCTTTAAATTTTGATGGTGTGGGAAATCCACAATTTCCTGTACGAAGGGTGATCCCTTGACGAAAGTTCTTTGGAGAGGGTTCTTGGCCTTAGCCATTTCCCCTAACCTGTCCTCCAACCTCTGAATGGAGCCCTTCCATGCATTGTTTCCAGCTTCGGACCTATTTGTCCGAGCAACGGATCGCGCTGAATTCTCCTCTTGGGATCCTTTATTACGAGTTGCTGGTCGTGACTGGGCAGAACCTTCTCTTAGATCATTTGGTCGTTGAGAAGTTCTCGACGCAATCCTAGGAGGGTTTCTATTCCTCCTAGGGCCCAAACGGCCAAAGTGAGAGGCTCTGCTCAACCTCTCCAAAGTGCTTGTTCGTTCTGGGGCTAAAGTAACAATTCGTTGAGAATCTGTAGCTCTTATAGAAGAGGTCCGGCCAGGCTGATATGAGGGATCATTGGTCCTCTCAGTATGATAAGAGTCAGTGCGTCTGGACTGAGAAATATCTGGGAATAACGTACGTCTGGTTCTTTAAGACGACCAATTAGTGGGTCTCTAAACACTTCATTGACCTAACTGGGCAGGCGTTCCGTTATGAACAGTTTGAATGAGTTAACGCATGGTTTCTTACATATCCGTTTGCCCCTGGGCTAAATTGGCTACTATGCCAGTGAGATCTTGAAGAGTTGGGGGTGCAGATGGATTGGGGGGAAATCGACCATTGTTCCTGTTACTGGATTCTGGGATCTCAACCATTTGTGATGAATGTTTGAGTGAAAACGCTACGTATAATCGTTCCCACAAACGGCGCCAATCTGTTGATGTAAAAAACTAATTTTGATCTAATTAATTAATCACAAATAGATATGAAATAAGAAATAAGACAGAGAATTTTTAAAGTGGTTCAGCCTTATGAAAATGGCCTACGTCCACTGTTTTGTATTGCTAGCTGGTTTGCCTTGACCTCGATCACAATTTCTAATGATCAATTACCTTGTCATGGAGGGTGTTACAATGTATTTATAGCCTTGGGGATGTCAGCATAAATAGACGATATGCCATTATTTAATAGACATATACATCTGTACAATAAGAAGACTCATTAAATCCGATGTTCATTGAATGTGCAATTGTCGCTTGATCTTCCTGACCAGATGCTCTGCACGTTGAGTAGCTCAGCACGCTATGTAGCTTGGGGTGATGAGTTGTTCTGTGAGTATAAGCATTTACCATGTAAAATGACACATGTCTTCATATAATTGGTCCACGTCAGCTGACTAATTTTCATATCAATAGGCACTACAATACGAGGGGCAATATCTAATAATCCAATAAAAAATTAATTAAAAAAAACACACACGCGCACATATACACACACACAACCCCCCACCCCCTCCCCCCTACTGCCACTTCCCACCACACACGAACACATACATATACACATATACATATACACACACACGCATATATAAACACACACACACACACACACACACATGCACATTTACACACACACGCACATATACATAAATGGAAGAGAAATAGAGAGAGAAAACTTACCGAAATCATATATATATATATATATATATATATATATATATATATATATATATATATATATATATATAGAGAGAGAGAGAGAGAGAGAGAGAGAGAGAGAGAGAGAGAGTGCAGTCGTTTAGAGAGAGAGAGAAATGGAGGGAATAAAAATCGATGGGAAAAGAGAAGAGGGAAGGGTATTTTACTAACAGAATTGTCATGGACATGTCACGGTCATTGACCGTGACAACATTATAGGATTTTCATGGTCAATGACTGTGACAAGTCCGAGACAAATACAATTGTCACGAACTTGTCACGTTCATTGACCGTGAGAAGCCTTTGTTGCGATCAATGACCGTGATAATACTGGTCGGTTGAAGGGTATCAATTTGACCATTTTGGTGTAGTGCCCTATACCAATTAGCCAACCTGCCATAATAGATGTTGTCACTCTATATTCACTCAAACCTACCCAGGGACCTTACTGATGATGCCCTCCCCACTAGGGATCGACCACTAAGAAACTTTTTTGACCTGTAGGACCCTCTTAGTAGAGTAAACATTGCACTAAAATTGGACGGGAGTTTATAGTCCCTGAACCTAAGGCCGCCTCTGGGTGACCCTATATAAACTAACTACCAGATTCTCATTATGAAGTTTACTAAGGTTCGAGTCATATCGCTGATTAGTGCTAGGCCCTTAAATACCCGATCTAAGATGTCATAGAAGTGGGAATTCTTGTACCCGAAACCCAATGTCACAAAAAATCCTCTCCCATATCACGCGCCCAATATAAACACCATCTCTGAAACCCCAACGCCAAACATCGACCCTTCATCTCTCATAGTCCTCATTCATCATAAGCCGAGGATGAGGACCCACCCCGATAACTAAACATTGCCCTTCCCCTAAGTGGACATATAGTTTCACATGACCCACCTTATTCGATACATCAAACCTACATTTGACCATTGGCCTTAATTATCCAGACTATACACTTCATACCATACTGGATGGGTAACCACTGCGAACCAACCTGTATTAAACTAGTCGAGTTCATGTTTTTTCAATAACCTACCCTTTTAATACTACTAACCCCTAAGCCAAAAGAAAACTACTTTGCTGAGTGTGAAGAAATGTACAACGACACACCCCAAACAACTAGTTATGTCATATCCTCTTTACCGACTCAACCCACTAGACGGATGTAACCCTAACTAACGACCTCACTACGCTACCTATATAGGGGAGATGATAGTTTTAGTAAGGGATCTGCATTTACCTCCTAGTCATCCAACACTAAAAACCCTAAATTCGATGGATACATTATCTCAGGGATCATTTCTACCTTATTCCCCACCTTGATCCCGCATCTATGTCAGGCCTCCCCTAAAGACTTATAGATGCACCAATAAACACCGAGAAGATAATGACATGCATTGGAAGTTTGAGGCGGGATACTAAAAGCTCAAAGAGGAAAAAAGCGGTGTTAGGAAAAATGGGATAACAAAATATACCATGTGGAAGGTAAAAGGAGGATATCACCTAGGCCCCATTCCTTTCATGCCAAAATACAGACTTACGCCAGCCAAATGGGCCCCATTAATAGAAGATTATGTGAAAGCTTATGGCATGCTACAATTCTCCGACCACCCCCTCTCATTAATCCTTATACTGACCTAAAATTTAGTTAATCCCGACACAACATAATATATGTAATTAA
The DNA here is from genome assembly GCA_949130495.1 of Sambucus nigra. Taxonomy (NCBI): domain Eukaryota; kingdom Viridiplantae; phylum Streptophyta; class Magnoliopsida; order Dipsacales; family Adoxaceae; genus Sambucus; species Sambucus nigra. Next base: position 501,428,941 of record OX422212.1, read on the forward strand.
TAATGATTTAGACTCTAGCATAAACCTCTTACTGTATATTAGATCAAGCTCAGGACCCCAAGTCCCACTTATCTTAACTGTTTCATAAGTAACTACATAAATATCGGGGTTGCCCAAAACATTTTTGATAAATACAACAGACCCCTATGATGACTGTCTTATAGAAAACGTTTGAAGAATCATCATTGACTATGAGGCTGCAAATGAATCTCGATATGAATTCACCCTCAAGCTGAAAGTTTCGGACATGTTGTCCAAATGGGATTATACCCCTAGAAAGGTCCTCGAGGTGAATGAGTAAGGACAAGTGACTATCATGGAACCCACCATGTGTATTAATAAGTTTAGGTCACAGTACAGAGCCTGCGTAAAAGAATCAAGGAAACTCAATCCCACTATTGTCGAGATATGTGAAATTCTCTAATTAATTAAGTTATATATAATTTTCAAGAACCCATCAAAGCCCACATTTGGGGCTCTCAATGCCGGTCTTTGGTTAGAAAAATAGGTCATCATCTTCATAAAATGAACATATGGAAAAAGATGAAAGATGCTATGATATTCTTAGGCACTTCATCCATCATTTGGATTTTGACCTATTCTTCTGTAGAACTTCTACTTGGTCCTACAACCACACCACCACAAGAAGGATATACAAAGACATTTAGCTCAAAGAAGCCCGTGTTATTAGTATTATTGAACTTTGTTAATATATGGGTCGGATTTTTACCCGGATCCAATATCCGCCCACGATAAATATGAATTATCCATTTTGTATAAGTTATTTCATTATTATATTAGATAAATATATTAGATAATTAGAGTTCAACTTTAGTTGGTTTAGGACTCTTATGTTTTTCTAATATATATATCTATTAGGAGAGTCAAATATGGGGGTGCGTCAATAGACGATCAATTTGGTATTGATCTGATTTTCTCTCTCCTCCTGCACTTTCTCTCTTCAAAATTTCGTGGGTCTCTCTCTCTCTCTCTTGGTTCATCATCCAAGAACCTTGGATTTGTGATCGTGAAGATGAAAGGGACAACTCTCATAGTGAACCCAGATATTCACGAGTCGCAAAGCGTACACGGAGGAAGAACAAGAGTGTGTATCAGATTTCTCGGTGTTCGACAGAGATTTACATTTCGTAAATAAGATAATCCTCAAACTCATATGTGCTACGTATATATATAATGTCAAATTTTCTTTCAAACTTTAATAAGAGATGAAAAATTAGGTCTACCCACCGCCAAACGAACCATCGCAACAAAAATACTCTTTCCTCATCACCAATGCATACAACTTGACAGATCCTAAGGCATGGGGGGTCAGTAATTCCGGAGTCTAATGTGCCTCATTGAATCCTTAGCATTTTCCAAATTATTTAGAGGCCATTATCCTTAGGAACCCGATAATGCCTAACTTTGATATTATTATGGTGACATCTTTTATGAGGCCTCGATCATCGTTCGTCATATTATCATAGATTCAATAGAACCCCACTCTGAGATGGAATGCTCGGAACCAATCTACAAATAAGAACCCGAAAAGGTTCACGAGGTTAACGTAGATGAAGACATGGAGGAAGACCCTTATGATAAAGATTTGTTGACAACACATACCAATCGTTCGGTCCTTCATCCAGTCCGCCAAGGTACTTGTCCGATGAGAATTTTCTTTTTTTCCACTGTAGCAAATATCGGGACCATAAAAATTGTAACAAACACGAGGGGTATAATGGTTTGACAATATTATAGTTCGATTGACATCACAGAGTGTGGCAGAGATAATAATAAAATCCGTAGTCACCCCATGAATGATCAATTGGACTAAGATTTATGTCCCACCAAGAACCAAACCAGAACAGAGCCTGTCACCATAGAAGACTTACTACAGAAGCTAAAACAGTGAAAAAGGACACCGACCGGACTCCGAACATTTGGTCTTTTAGAAAGAAATAGATTTCCTCACCCAGTGAGGCCAACACTTGGATCCAGTGGGCAGAGAAAACCCTCCCCTAACTCATAACAAGAAGTCACTAATATGAAATAAATTTATCTTACGAGTGGACTGATAACATGGTCAAGTACGACTTATATCACTGGTTTGGAGATTTCCTTAGAGATGGGCATCATAAAGTTAGAACTATGAGGAGATTCCACACTGGTTATCAACTAGATATTGGGAAAGTGGAAAATAAAGGGTGAAAATATCTATCCATAACAGTCATGTCGCTTCTAAGTTCGAGCACCCTGAGTTCCACTTCTTGTTTAGGACAAAGAATAATTTCGTTGACGTACTTTACCCATAGCCTCCACGATAGATTTCTTGAATGGAATCATAAAGATCACGTTCAAAATCAAGAGCCGAGATGTGTCATCTTATTGATTTATGATCCATGAAGAAGAAGGAAAGGCACATAACATAACCCCTCAGTTTGGTGCTGCGTTAGATAGCCCTGCTCAATGGAAGCGTATATCCGCCGAGCACTATCTTACCTAACCAAATTAACTTATGAGGATTAGTCGCCCAATTTGTCATGTGAGGATCTCAGATCAACAAGAGAGGGTTTTACGACATCTACCTATGATGTCTTAGTGGAGATGAAACAACTAAACGCATCAATGCTAACCTCCGGTGGAAGAATAAGAAGTGTCCCATATAATTAATAAATTATGAGTTAAAAATTAATTTTTCAATACAATCCTTTAAAATAAATATAAAAGTGACATGTCAATATTTAATATTCACAATATGAAGTAGATCATCTAGATATAAAGGTTCTCTTTCACATTGTAAAAAAAAAACTAATCAATCAAAATATTTCTCCCTCCACCTTGTCATTTTCATCATCTCTCCACATTTTACAAACAAATGAATTACGTACATGTGTCACTCAAGTTTACTTTTAAACATTTGCATTGGAGATGATTTTTTATTTACATTGTCTACATAATTTTTTTTAGGTCACATAAATTACACATTGTCTATTTCTCATATTCACATAGGAAACAACTCACATTTGCATTGGAGATGATCTAAGATAATGAAAAATTCATGGCGGTGAATGAAGACTCCACAACTAAGATAATGAAAAATTCATAGTGGTGAATGAGGACCCCCACATCAGCGGTAAAACCCTCTCTCATGACTGAGCATAATGCAATAATAGGTGTCATAAATGCCAAAAAAAAATTCCATAGGAACCCTAACCCTAGAAAGTTGTACTGCATGACAATGTAGTGGGTTTTTTCACTTGGGGGATTGATATCATTAGAAAAGTCACTTCTAAGTCATCCACTCGGAACAAATTCATATTAATCGTCATAAATTACTTAACAAAATGAGTCAAGAGAAAATCCAACACCATACACAACAAAAATAAGGATTCTAAGTTCATACGTCGAAACATCATATGTCATTTTTGCATCCTCCATGAATTGGTGTCCAATGATGGTACCCAGTTTGAGAGGTAGGTCTTTGTCTTAATAAGCGAATATGGGATCATCGACATAAGTCATAAATATTGTAACATCCGCCATTTGCGGCTTTAATCGTACTCGTATGATTTAGTGATTTGGTATGACCAATTGGGCTCTAGACTTGTTGAGGTGGATCATAAGCCAAATTTGGGTAACATAGTAGCCTCAATGCAATTAAATTGGAGTTTTATGGCTTAAAGTTATACAGTGAATTTTTTATGTCGTTCGAACGAGGAGCATTTATCATTCCAACGAGTCGTTCGAACGACTGAGAAAATGGTCGATTTCCTTCGCTCTTTAGAATCTCATTGGAAAGTCACATTTGAATGAAGTAATTAGTCGTTCGAAAGAAGGGGTACTTCAAGTTTGAACGAGGTACTTCTCATGCCCCATTTAACCCTATAATTTTGCCTCATTTATACCTCGTTAAAAATCTCGTTCACACAAGAGGGGATCTCATTCGAACAAGGATGAAAGTCTTTTGAATGATCGGGAAAATTTTGAAAAATTTTGCACATTTTAATGTGCTATCATGACGTGGATTGTCGGATTAGATGAGGTGTTGAGCTATCAGCGGCTCAAATCAAAACGTGGGATAAAGGCTTGATGGACCATTAGATAATGGGTTGAGTTAGGGGTATTTGTGGGATTTAACCCTTAAGGTTTTTAGAGTATTTAAATGAGGTTTTGGCTCATTTGAGGCATTTTTCATCAGATTTTTCTTCTTTCTACACCACTATAGAGCTCCCATAGAGCTCAACCACCACACACCACCTTATAACCACCATACCCCCACCCAAAAATTACAAAAAATTAACCCTATCTTCTTCCATATTTAAGCTTATAAAACTTATCTACACCATTGTTGGACAAAGCTTTGAATTTTGGAGATGTTATTGGAGGATTTTGGAGAGAAGATGAAGAAGAAATCATGGAGTTTAAAGGGGGGTGTTTTCAAGGAGCAAGCTTGGTAGATCTACACAACCTCTTAAAGGCCACCTTAGGAGGTGGGAGGTTGCTATCTTATTCTACATTCATCTTACCATTGTTGGAGCCTATTTGATGCGTGAAACTCTACTCTTTAGCTTAAGAACTCTGTTTTCCATAGCATTGGCCTTGTAGTTAGACTTTGTAAGACTATAATGCATATATGATTTAAGAAAGTTATTTCTTATTATTTTTTTTATAAAATAATTTTAAATGAATTCAAGAGTTTTGAGAAAAATGATATCTTTCACTAAATCTTGATATTTAAACATTTTATGAAATAAAATATTTGGAAAAATATTTCTCTTGTTGAAAATATTTTATGAATAAATGTCTCAAGGTTTTCATGAGAACATTGATTTTTATATAAAAGACATTTACTCAAGTTTTAAAGAAAAAAAATATCTTTGGTCTTGAAAAGCATGTGTATGCAAATGTTATTAAATTTTTAGAATAAATTATATGTAAAACTCATTCTTATGGATTTCTAGACTTAGAATTCAACAACTCTCATGTGCATAAACTTGTAGTATTTTGATGATAAGCATATAAATAAGTTTCATGAAGATTTTATTGGGTTTTAACATGAAACAAAGAAAATAAAAATTTCAGGGAAATGATACTTTCTTATAAAGTAGTCTTCAAAATGCCAAAGGGTTTCTTAGTAAAGAAAGTAACGAAATCAAGAGATTTTTGACTTGAAAAGTGTGTTAACCCCGAAGTATGAAATGAATGTTAACGAGTAAAAATATTTGAGAAGTTAGTATGTATAACTTAGTAATATTTTTGGAAAAATAACACTTGTGAAAATGGAGAAAAATAAAAGTTTGGAAATAAATGGGTAAAATGATAATTTTACATAAAGTGGAACATTTTTTTGAAATTAAAATGTTGGAAATGAGATTACACAAATAGTTATAAAAGAAAGTGATTTTGGGATAAAATCAATGCAAACATGTAAATGACAAGAAATGATAATTTTTAAGGTTTAACACAAGGTGGGGTGAAGTTTCGGGTTTTGACTTCGACCTGTAAAAAATAGAATAATGTGGACATTCGATAAATGTTAAAAAACATTAATATGGACTCAGATGATACCGAAAATAATTAAGAAATGCCAGGAGCCCTAGTGTAAAAGACCAAAAATCACTGACCAAAGTATATGGTAGCATAACTAGCGGTGTGGAGCTCGTTAAATTATGAAAATATTTGGAATATTCCGAGAAAAAGATAATAAAAGCGGAACATGTTAAAAAATGGTTTGTGTGGTGAATATAAAAAAAGACAACCTACCTTGAATGAAATTAATAAATGTTCCGATTAAGAGATAACGTGGACAACTAAAGTGAAAATTGATTAATGTCCATAAAGTAAAAGGAATGGTAAAGTGAAGTGATAAAATGAGTAATTAAGCAACCTAAGGAGGGTTAACCCATAAGTAACACAAGAGTGTGTTTATGAAAGGCTTTCAACGAAAAATAAGTATTTTCTAATACGGTGCTTGCTTGTGTTGAAAGGTGATTTTTAAGGAAAATGCTAAGATAAGTTTGGTGTGAGTATATAAGAAGTGATTTTCCTTAAACAAAAGGGTATTTATTTAAAGTATTTAATCGAGTGTGTTAAACCAGGAAATAAATGTCAAGTCAAGTAAAATGGGCTCTTTTATATGATTATTATGAATTAATAGAAATAAGTGATATTTTGGAATAAAATGGTTTCATGCATTATTTTATGCATATGTATATGTACATATGAGGTAATTGCACGTGCATGTAGGTATAATGTGCTAGAGTATCTTTTCTACTTTTTGATTCTATACAGGATTATTGTGTTTTTCCACTAGGCATTCGGCTCATTCCCTCCTCTTTGTTATGACAGGTTGTATGCAGTTCCGTATTTTGAGAGCATTACCTCGGTAAGTATTCTTGCTATTTTTATTTTGTGTTAGTAGCTCTGTATACTTGGATTTCGGGGATGCTTCCCATGGGTTCCTCACGTAGTTTGACTTCAATTAGAATCGCATGCTAAGAAAGTGAAATGTTAATTAAATAAATCTAGACTAGCAACATTATTTAGGTTGTCTCATCGCATTTCACACCTAATATTCGGGTCGGCCTAAGTTGATTATGGGTAACCCATAAATTCGGGCGAGGGCATTACAAATGGTATCATTGCTCTAGGTTCAATGTTCCTTTCGTAAGTGACGTGGTGAGGTCGGTAGTGGATCATTTAACGTCAGTGTTGGTTTTGGACCGGTCACGCTAGACAGGTGACGGATTCAGTTCTTGTTCTCTATGATGGAGTCAAGGAGATTGGAACGACGGGTAATGTGTGGTCAATCAACATATGGCTAAGCTGTTTCCACTAATAGCTTCCGCACTTATGATTTATATACGTTAGTAGATTGTGAGTGTCCATGTAGGCCATTAGTGGTGACACCGTGTTCTCTAGTGTGAGGTGCCTTAATGATGTAAGAGGCCTAGTAATATGTCAATAAAGGTGAATAAAGTCCATTAAATTAGAGACAAAAGAGTCGTTTAAAGTCAATTGTGGAGGTAGGTGGCTAGAGTGTCATGTCTAAGCGATGTGATTTTATGATAAAAACACATTAAATTCCATGGTTAGGTACTTACGGGTAATTAATAATGATGATGTGATTGGGTAAACTTGATCCTTGGGATAGCGTCATGTTATAAGCATTTGACAAGTTGGTGGGCATGTAGACCTGTGTCGGTCATTACTTGAGGATGTGTACTCAGTACTAGTTGGTATGATAATATCATTATAGGTAAGTGCCTTGTTGATTATCGATTGAAAGTTGTATCTCACAAGCTATGAGGAGAGTTACTGACCATTAGTGTTGTATAACTTATGTGTGTAATAATGATGGGTTGAAGTGATGTAGGAGTGAACCCTAGATTGTCTTCCATGACATGGTTTTAGAAAACATGATGTAACTTTTAAGGAATAAGATCCCTAGTGATGATGGTGGTGTGGACTTAGAGGCTTATAGTAGTGTCAACCTGTGGGTTGATACATGGTTTGTGGCATCAACTATTTGGAATAAGGTCTTTGAACCTTTATTGGATCTCGAGGAGAGAGTCATAGGTTAGTCCTATGCCAGAGTTTCTGACAAAATGGAAATAAGATTCTTATCTAAATGTCGTGGCCCGTTCTAGCGGCCTAAGTGATGACGAAATACAAGGAGATTTTAGTGTGGGTATGATTTAAGGAAGTCCTTGAAGTGTCCTTAGGACTGATTGTGTGTGGCATCATTGGGGAATATATATCTATTTGTTGTGACGCCTTGAGGTGTTCGATGGATAAAGTGCACCATATTTGGATACTTGTAGGCTAGTATCTTTGTGAGTGTCTAATGGCCACGATGAGGATATTGGGAAGTCAATAAGGGCATACCTATGATAAGAGCATCATAGGTGATGAAATCTCATCATGTTCTGATGACTTTGACGCTGGGGTGTGCTTGGTATCCTTAAAGAATTAGTTAAATTCGACATCTTAGAGTGCTAGTGTTCTAATGATGGTCGCAATGAAAGTCATGTTGTGAACCAAGGTTATAAGCTCAAAAGAGTCGAATAGTATAAGTTTTTGGTACCGTCGTTTGAATTGTCACAATTAGGTGGTGCCACCTTCAAAGGGAAATTAGAGAGTTGTGTCATGATTGGGCATGATGCTCGTTTGTCCTAAGATGACTAGTGTAGGAAGTGTATTACTCGGTTTTGATGGGTACTAGGAAATGCATTTGGACTTCGATTGATAATGTCATGACTGGATATTTGAAAATAGCACCCCAGAGGGAACATCAAAGCATGATTAAGATATCAACATGTGTTGGCAGTATAAGTTAGAATAGTCCTAGCAATGAAGGGACTAGTTATTAGCACGTCTAGCCAAATCAGTGCGAGTTAGGAGGTGTAGCCCTGTATAGTACTTATTATCCTTAGAGTGATGAGGATGACCAGTGTGGCCATCATATAGATTCAGTTTGCCAAGAATCTGGATATAGACGAAGTGATGACCTTGTGTCATTAGAGGTTCTAATAAGATGAATGTTTCACTTAATTGAGTACTTCCTAAGGAAATGTTTGGGATATGATCATGGTACGATTAAGAAGATAGAAACCTAGGTGCTTTAGGTTGGTCGCAATGTCACATTGACTAGAGAGATTGACAAAGTCAGCGCTGACAAAGGAGTTTGCCACTTATCAGCTCAGACGGTTCTTATTAGCCGAAGATGAAAGGGGGAGATGTTACTCATAATGAGGGAATTCCAACATAGAATTCTTAAGGGATAATAGGATCATATGTTGCTTTCGTTTCATGGGGATGAATGGTTAGTGATTTTATTTGTCACGGTTGATGACTTGACCCAAGGGGTATAGCTAGGCTATAATCTAATGAGGACATCTGGGAGGAGCCGTAGACTTCAAAGCATATGGCATAGGTTCGCCTTTTATAAACCACCGTCCGTTACGTGCGGATGGGATTCTGTTGGAACATTTATTTATTCTTTTTAATTCATTGTGTTCCTTAAGTTCAAGTAGTCGAAGATTATGTTCCCTCAGTTGTGGTAGCCAGGAATTTTATCATGTTATGATACGGTGCGGCTTGGTTCAGTATAGTGCATTTGGACCTGGTATGGTTGTAATGCCTCGACCCGAATTTAAGGGTTAATGAAGGATCAACCCGATCCGGTTCGTACGTTAATTATGAAGAGCAGTGGTACAACCTAATTAATGTTTTCAATCCAATTTTATTATTACTTAACGTTACTCTAGTTAGCATATGATTCCAATTTTATCAACTACGTAATAGAACCCAAGAAGAGTGCCCCCAAGGCCAAGTAAACAGAGCTACTAATCGTAAAAGAAAGTAACTACTTACCTGTATAACGCTTTCAAAGTAAGGAACATCATGCAACCCGTCATAACAAAAGAGGGATGTTAGTTGAATGCTCAGTGGGATTTTATACAAATGCATTGTAAAAGCGAACGACAGAAAGGAATACCCACACGCTACACTACATGCAAGTGAAAATACGTATATATGTACATATATACTATTGGAAAATACATGTCCCAATGTATTAAACCTTTTTATCTCGAAAACGTTATTTGATGCGTTTTTATCATCCTCGTCTTTACAAAATGATCATTTGTATCATTATGCTTAAAAACTAGCATTTCTTCCCGTTAACGCACACGGTTTAGCAATTGATGGGAACATATTTTATTTACTTTCAAACGTTCATTACCCAACGTTTATTAACTCGAGCCAGAGTTACTTAACCATATTATAGGACTTCCATTCAATGCACGCACACAACGTGTATAGAAAAATCATGCTTGTGTTTATTATGATTCAAACCTCATTAGGTAGCTTAAACGTCATTAAGTCATCTTATTTAACCACCCTATGTTACCACATGAACATTAAACATTTAATGCTTTATTCTTGCATTAATAAATCTAT